>CM059580.1:4260677-4373717 GCA_030386875.1 Morinoia aosen | reverse complement strand
GGCAAACGTGAGGGGGGCAAACGTGAGGGGGGCAAACGTGAGGGGGGCAAACGTGAGGGGGGCAAACGTGAGGGGGGAAAAAGTGAGGGGGGCAAAAGTGAGGGGGGCAAAAGTGAGGGGGGCAAAAGTGAGGGGGGCAAAAGTGAGGGGGGCTAACGTGAGGGGGCAAAAGTGAGGGGGGCTAACGTGAGGGGGGCAAAAGTGAAGGCCGGGAAGGGAAAAGTGGGAGAGGGTAAAGGCGAGAGAGGGGAAAATCGGCAAGGGGAAAAAAGAGGGAAAGTTCGAAATGCTCTCAGCGACGCAGGATTTATAGCAATGCGATAACGATTCAAAGGAGGGTCCACACTGTGGGGTCCCTGTGATACGGCAGTTCCCGATCTTGAATCCTGATTCCGATTCCAGAATCTGGAATGCCGTATTCCTGGATCTGGAATGCCGTATTCCTGGATCTGGAATGCCGTATTCCTGGATCTGGAATGCCGTATTCCTGGATCTGGAATGCCGTATTCCTGGATCTGGAATGCCGTATTCCTTGATCTGGAATGCCGTATTCCTGGATCTGAAATGCCGTATACCTTGATCTGGAATGCCGTATTCTTGGATCTGGAATGCCGTATTCCTGGATCTGAAATGCCGTATTCCTTGATCTGGAATGCCGCATTCTTGGATCTGGAATGCCGTATTCCTGGATCTGGAATGCCGTATTCCTGGATCTGAAATGCCGTATTCCTGGATCTGGAATGCCGTATTCCTGGATCTGGAATGCCGTATTCCTGGATCTGGAATGCCGTATTCCTGGATCTGGAATGCCGTATTCCTTGATCTGGAATGCCGTATTCCTGGATCTGAAATGCCGTATACCTTGATCTGGAATGCCGTATTCTTGGATCTGGAATGCCGTATTCCTGGATCTGAAATGCCGTATTCCTTGATCTGGAATGCCGCATTCTTGGATCTGGAATGCCGTATTCCTGGATCTGGAATGCCGTATTCCAGGATCTGGAATGCCGTATTCCTGGATCTGGAATGCCGTATTCCTTGATCTGGAATGCCGTTTTCCTTGATCTGGAATGCCGTATTCTTGGATCTGGAATGCCGTATTCCTGGATCTGAAATGCCGTATTCCTTGATCTGGAATGCCGTATTCTTGGATCTGGAATGCCGTATTCCTGGATCTGAAATGCCGTATTCCTTGATCTGGAATGCCGTATTCTTGGATCTGGAATGCCGTATTCCTGGATCTGAAATGCCGTATTCCTTGATCTGGAATGCCGTATTCCTTGATCTGGAATGCCGTATTCCTTCATCTGGAATGCCGTATTCCTGGATCTGGAATGCCGTATTCCTTGATCTGGAATGCCGTATTCTTGGATCTGGAATGCCGTATTCCTGGATCTGAAATGCCGTATTCTTGGATCTGGAATGCCGTATTCCTGGATCTGGAATGCCGTATTCCAGGATCTAGAATGCCGTATTCCTGGATCTGGAATGCCGTATTCCTTGATCTGGAATGCCGTATTCTTGGATCTGGAATGCCGTATTCTTGGATCTGGAATGCCGTATTCCTGGATCTGAAATGCCGTATTCCAGGATCTGGAATGCCGTATTCCTGGATCTGGAATGCCGTATCCCTTAATCTGGAATGCCGTATTTCTGGATCTGGAATGGCATATTTCTGGATCTGGAATGCCGTATTTCTGGATCTGGAATGCCATATTTCTGGATCTGGAATGCCGTATTCTTGGATCAGGAATGCCATATTCCTGGATCTGGAATGCCGTATTCCTGGGTCTGGAATGCCGTATTCCTTGATCTGGAATGCCGTATTCCTGGAACTGGAATGCCGTATTCCTGGATCTGGAATGCCGTATTCCTGGATCTGGAATGCCGTATTCGTGGATCTGGAATGCCGTATTCCTGGATCTGGAATGCCGTATTCCTGGATCTGGAATGCCGTATTCCTGGATCTGGAATGCCGTATTCCTGGATCTGGAATGCCGTATTCCTGGATCTGGAATGCTGTATCCCTGGATCTGGAATGCCGTATTCCTGGATCTGGAATGCCGTATTCCTGGATCTGGAATGCCGTATTCCTGAATCTGGAATGCCGTATTCCTGAATCTGGAATGCCGTATTCCTGAATCTGGAATGCCGTATTCCTGGATCTGGAATGCCGTATTCCTGGATTTGGAATGCCGTATTCCTGGATTTGGAATGCCGTATTCCTGGATCTGGAATGCCGTATTCCTGGATCTGGAATGCCGTATTCCTGGATCTGGAATGCCGTATTCCTGGATCTGGAATGCCGTATTCCTGGATCTGGAATGCCGTATTCCTGGATCTGGAATGCCGTATTCCTGGATCTGGAATACCGTATTCCTGGATTCCAACTAAGCTAGAATCCCTATGAAATCCATCTTCACGTCTATCTCGCTCCTTTGATCTATCGATCTACCGTGTGATCTAAATCTCCTAAATCCCCATATATGGATCGCCCCCTTCCTATTCTGGCCTAGATCATTTCTAAGTCATCTTTAATGGATTTTTAATCTAGACACGATACTTTATCTTTAGCACGACGGTAAAAGGATAAAAGTTTTTTCTTTTTGAAATAACGTTCCTCCGCCAGCCTCCTCAGTTGCTCTCCAGCCGCCGGTGGGGGCGGGTGTCAAAAATTTTGCTCGCCAGGAAATTTTCTTTCCCGAGAAACATTGACCCGAAAATCCGTATATACAAGAATAGTATACACGTGTGCATGCCGATGTTATACGCGCGTTGACGCAACCAACGCGCGGAAACCTCATTCAATCTTCAAAAAGTTACCGCAATTCCGAATTTTGGATTTTCAGAAAATTCATGCGACAAAAAAAACACGAAAAATGTTTCCCTTAGCCTGACTTCTTGGGGAAAAAGCGATGTGTGACTCAGCCTGTATTGATGTAGCCTGTGTGTGTGTGTGTAGGGGCTGTGTACCTGAGCTACACAGGCACTACACAGCGCACACATAACAACGTTGTCTCTTTAAAGCAACATTGTGTAGGTGTGAGTGTGTGTGCGTGCGTCTGTGTGTGCGTGTGTGTATACGCTCGTATGAACATGTCACGTGAACGTCATTGATCAGGACTCTGAAACTTTCAATTAATTAAAATGTAGTATTTGTGAATTAGTTTAAATTATGTAAATTTATAATGATGTTGTTTGGTTAATTATTAGATCTGTTTATTTATGCCGATAATAATGGGGTATTTTTGACGGAGGTAATTTCTATGCGAATTAAAATGCAATGCGAGATAAATTATGATTTAGGGTTGATTAGGTAATTATTTATATATTTTTTATGGATAAACTTGTGATGTTTGTTGCTATTTGAGAGTTAATAAATAAGATTTATTTTGTTTGTATTATTTTCTTGGTGATTTTGTTCTCGGTTTCTTATTATTTTAGGAAGTTTTGTTTGTTCTGTAAATTGAGTTTTCATTTTATTTATTTCGTAAAATTAACGAGTGAATTTAAATCAAGTTTGGCTTTTGATAAAATTTGTACTCGACTGAAATGTTTGCGTAGAATATTTCTGTACCAGCGATACGCTCGAAATATTTCCACGTTCACCCGAAATATTTCCACGTTTACCCAAAATATTTATACGTTTACTCGAAATATTTCTACGCTTACTCGAAATATTTCTACGTTTACTCGAAATATTTCCACGTTTACTCGAGATATTTCTACGTTTACTCGAAATATTTCTACGTTTGCTCGAAATATTTCTACGTTTACTCGAAATATTTCTACGTTTACTCGAAATATTTCTACGTTTACTCGAAATATTTCTACGTTTACTCGAAATATTTCTACGTTTACTCGAAATATTTCTACGTTTACTCGAAATATTTCTACGTTTACTCGAAATATTTCTACGTTTACTCGAAATATTTCTACGTTTACTCGAAATATTTCTACGTTTACTCGAAATATTTCTACGTTATCTCGAAATATTTCTACGGGTACTCGAAATATTTCTACGTTACTCGAAATATTTCTACGTTACTCGAAATATTTCTACGTTACTCGAAATATTTCTACGTTACTCGAAATATTTCTACATTACTCGAAATATTTCTACATTACTCGAAATATTTCTACGTTACTCGAAATATTTCTACGTTTACTCGAAATATTTCTACGTTTACTCGAAATATTTCTACGTTTACTCGAAATATTTCTACGTTTACTCGAAATATTTACACGTTTACTCGAAATATTCACACGTTTACTCGAAATATTTACACGTTTACTCGAAATATTTTCACGTTCACTCGAAATATTTTCACGTTCACTCGAAATATTTTCACGTTCACTCGAAATATTTCCACGTTCACTCGATATATTTTTTCGTTTCCTTGAAATATTTCTACGTTTCCTCGAAATATTGCTACGTTTTCTCGAAATATTTCTACTTTTTCTCGAAATATTCCTACGTTTTCCCGAAATATTTCTACGTTTTCCCGAAATATTTATACGTTTACTCGAAATATTTCTACGTTTACTCAAAATATTTCTACTCGGGCAATAAGGTTTTCAAAAATATTTTTGCTCGGGCAATAATTTATTTGAATATTTCTGCTCGGGCAAAGTATTTTTTTAAAATATTTCTGCTCGAGCAAAGTATTTTTTTTAAATATTTCTGCTCGAGCAAAGTATTTTTTTAAAATATTTCTGCTTGGGCAAAGTATTTTTTTAATATTTCTGCTCGGGCAAAGCATTTTTTTAATATTTCTGCTCGGGCAAAGTATTTTTTAAAATATTTCTGCTCAGGTAATACGTTTTCTCGAAATAATTTAACTCAGGCAACACGTTTTTTTCAGAATATTACTTGTCAATTCTGCGATATTCCAGCAGGTTTTGCCAACATCTCTGAAATTAATGTCTCGAGTGACAGACTCCAAACTCTCCATGCCACTTAGAAACCAAAACTTTGCAGAAATAATGTGAAGTTCGAAGTTCGGGAAATTTCAACTTGAGGAACTTTTAGAATTTTGCTCGTGGACGCCCCGTCGGTGTGGGGGGAACTGAAAATTTTCCCCAGTCCTCCCCAACTGCCGAGGCTTTTTTCCCTTCAGGTGAGTCACTTTATATTAATATTACTTTAACTTTGGCCGTGATTTGTTAAACTGAAGTTCAACATTTAACTCCAACACAAAGTCAACTGCAGCGCGCGATGTTGAAAATAGCAAACATGAACTGGATCGTGCCTTCATTTAGCTTTGATTAAGTATTTATGGAAATTGTGTTTGTGACTACTGGTCGGTCTGCAGCGTTGTGAAAATCCCCTCCGTGTACCACCGGTGGGTTACACTGCAGTTAACATGTAACAAAATCCCCTCCGTGTACCACCGGTGGGTCACGCTGCAGTTAACATGTAACAAAATCCCCTCCGTGTATCACCGGTGGGTCACACTGCAGTTAACATGTAACAAAATCCCCTCCGTGTACCACCGGTGGGTCACGCTGCAGTTTACATGTAACAAAATACCCTCCGTGTACCACCGGTGGGTCACACTGCAGTTAACATGTAACAAAATCCCCTCCGTGTACCACCGGTGGGTCACGCTGCAGGTAACATGTAACAAAATCCCCTCCGTGTACCACCGGTGGGTCACACTGCAGTTAACATGTAACAAAATCCCCTCCGTGTACCACCGGTGGGTCACGCTGCAGTTAACATGTAACAAAATCCCCTCCGTGTACCACCGGTGGGTCACGCTGCAGTTAACATGTAACAAAATCCCCTCCGTGTACCACCGGTGGGTCACGCTGCAGTTAACATGTAACAAAATACCCTCCGTGTACCACCGGTGGGTCACACTGCAGTTAACATGTAACAAAATCCCCTCCGTGTACCACCGGTGGGTCACACTGCAGTTAACATGTAACAAAATCCCCTCCGTGTACCACCGGTGGGTTACACTGCAGTTAACATGTGCCAAAATCCCCTCCGTGTACCACCGGTGGGTCACGCTGCAGTTAACATGTAACAAAATCCCCTCCGTGTACCACCGGTGGGTCACACTGCAGTTAACATGTAACAAAATCCCCTCCGTGTACCACCGGTGGGCCACACTGCAGTTAACATGTAACAAAATCCCCTCCGTGTACCACCGGTGGGTCACACTGCAGTTAACATGTAACAAAATCCCCTCCGTGTACCACCGGTGGGTCACGTGCAGTCAAAGTGTTGAGTCAAATGAATTTCATGAGTTATACTTAGCCTGGTTTCATATTAAAACAAAGTTAATCCTTTACTTGCATGTGACGAAGAAATTACAACATTATTCTTTAATATATATTAAATAGATATGTTTATTGAGCAAATAATTCATACGTCTTGTATAGGGTGGCGCAAAAAGAACGCATGGATTCCAAAGTGATATTATTTGCTTTATATAATTCTACTAGATATGATTACATAATAAGATCAATTTTAATTGCTTTATAATTTTTTAATCGTGCTTATAATTACTATTTAATTATACTACTTGTAATTTGAACTAGTACAATCACACTAGTTACAATTATGACTAGTATAATTGTTCTAAGAATAATAACTATAAAATTATGTTAGATATATTTATTACATGAATTATTAATTTTTTCAATTATAATAACAAGGTAATTATATAATTGTGCTTGTAGGTAATTAAATAATTTTGCTAGATATACAATTGTATAAATATAATAGTCTTTTTATAATAGTCTTCACTTGGTTAATTCTGCTATTTATAATTGCCGTATAATTGTTTACCTATGCTGTGTAGTTAAAGTAATATCAAGTATAATTATGCTAGCAATTATTTACAGATAACTTTACTGGTTATAATTACTACATAATTGCACTTTTTCTAATTTAGTTACTTCGGAAAAAAATCTTGAACAATGACTGTCCATTTTAGTTTAGCAGTCACAACTTTTTTTCTATTCACCGAAATTCCTTGCTTTGTTATCCAAACACAAAATAATACGACTCCGAAATAAAAGAAAATATAACACCGGGTAATCGAAAAAAATAACACAGGGTAAAAAATAATAAAAAAATACAACACCGGGTAAAAAAAATGTTTTCAAACCCAAAATACCTTTGCCCAGAAAAAATATGCTATATTTCTTAACGTAACTCTTTTCGTTACCCCTTAGTCCTCCTCTGCTCCCTCAACCCCCCTCATCTCCCCCCGTCACTCCCCAGGGGCATTTCACGACATCCCCATCGATTTGGGACCCAAAATTCCCCTTTTTTAATTAGGTTATCCAGACCTGGTTGTGACGTCACGGCAACGACGGCCTCTCATTGGTCGAGACGCTCGACAGGGTTTGAAGCACGGTAGAGGAAACAAGGTAGGGTCATTTCTATGGGAGAAAATACACCTCCTCTTGTTCAGCTAGCCAATAGGAAAGCTTTATTTCGAACAAACTTTATGACGTCACCAAAACGCCATGTCGTTAGGCCAATAGTGGAGCCAGATTTGGGGGTAGCAGTGCTACCAGATGCAATATGAGCGCTGCTATTGGTTCGTTGCCGTGACGTCACTATTGCCACGCGGTCGACGACGAAAAGACTGGTTTTACTCTACCTTGTTTCTTCTACCGAGTCAGGGACCCCACGGGGTATTGGGGGGACCCTACGGGGTATTGGGAGGACCCTACGGGGTATTGGGAGGACCCTACGGGGTATTGGGGGGACCCCACGGGGTATTGGGAGGACCCTACGGGGTATTGGGAGGACCCTACGGGGTATTGGGGGGACCCCACGGGGTATTGGGAGGACCCTACGGGGTATTGGGAGGACCCTACGGGGTATTGGGAGGACCCTACGGGGTATTGGGGGGACCCCACGGGGTATTGGGAGGACCCTACGGGGTATTGGGGGGACCCCACGGGGTATTACGGGATCCTAGTGAGTATTAGAGGACCCCACGAGGTATTGCACCCCACGGGACATTAGAGGGACCCCACGGGATATTGGGGGGCCCAATGGGGTATTGGGGGGACCCCACGGGATATTGGGGGGGACCCCACGGGGTAATGGGGGGACCCCACGGGATATTGGTGGGACCCCACGGGATTGGGGGACCCCACGAGATATTGGGGGGACCCCACGGGATATTGGGGGGGGCCCTATGGGGTATTGAGAGGGCCCAATGGGGTATTGAGGGGGCCCAAAGGGGTATTGGGGGGGGACCCAATGGGGTATTGGGGGGACTAAACGGGGGGTCCACCGGGACCCCATTAATTTAGCGAGACGGGCAGTTTAATGGAGCAAAAGCAGTCCTAACTTGAGAGTAATGGCGGAACTTTTGGTGAGTGGCATGAGTGGTGGTGTGAGTGGCATGAGTGGTGGTGTGAGTGGCATGAGTGGTGGTGTGAGTGGCATAAGTGGTGGTGTGAGGATCATGAGTGGTGGTGTGAGTGGCATGAGTGGTGGTGTGAGTGAGTGGCACGAGTGGTGGTGTGAGTGGCACGAGTGGTGGTGTGAGTGGCACGAATGGTGGTGTGAGTGGCATGAGTGGTGGTGTGAGTGAGTGGCATGAGTGGTGGTGTGAGTGAGTGGCACGAGTGGTGGTGTGAGTGGCATGAGTGTACCACCGGTTAAATTAAATTAGCTTTAACAGAGCGGAATTGTTAACTGCAGTGTGACCCACCGGTGGTACCCGGAGGGGATTTTGTTACATGTTAACTGCAGTGTGACCCACCGGTGGTACACGGAGGGATTTTGTTACATGTTAACTGCAGTGTGACCCACCGGTGGTACACGGAGGGGATTTTGTTACATGTTAACTGCAGTGTGACCCACCGGTGGTACACGGAGGGAATTTTGTTACAAAAATGAGTGGCACGAGTGGTGGTGTGTATGGCACGAGTGGTGGTGTGTATGGCACGAGTGGTGGTGTGTATGGCATGAGTGGTGGTGTGTATGGCATGAGTGGTGGTGTGAGTGGCATGAGTGGTGGTGTGAGTGGCATGAGTGGTGGTGTGAGTGGCATGAGTGGTGGTATGAGTGAATGGCATGAGTGGTGGTGTGAGTGAGTGGCACGAGTGGTGGTGTGAGTGAGTGGCACGAGTGGTGTGAGTGGCACGAGTGGTGGTGTGAGTGGCACGAGTGGTGGTGTGAGTGGCACGAGTGGTGGTGTGAGTGGCACGAGTGGTGGTGTGAGTGGCACGAGTGGTGGTGTGAGTGGCACGAGTGGTGGTGTGAGTGGCACGAGTGGTGGTGTGAGTGGCACGAGTGGTGGTGTGAGTGGCACGAGTGGTGGTGTGAGTGGCACGAGTGGTGGTGTGAGTGGCACGAGTGGTGGTGTGAGTGGCACGAGTGGTGGTGTGAGTGAGTGGCACGAGTGGTGGTGTGAGTGAGTGGCACGAGTGGTGGTGTGAGTTAGTGGCACGAGTGGTGGTGTGAGTGGCACGAGTGGTGGTGTGAGTGGCACGAGTGGTGGTGTGAGTGGCACGAGTGGTGGGGTGAGTGGCACGAGTGGTGGTGTGAGTGGCACGAGTGGTGGTGTGAGTGAGTGGCACGAGTGGTGGTGTGAGTGAGTGGCACGAGTGGTGGTGTGAGTGGCACGAGTGATGGTGCGAGTGGCACGAGTGGTGGTGTGAGTGGCACGAGTGGTGATGTGAGTGGCACGAGTGGTGGTGTGAGTGGCACGAGTGGTGGTGTGAGTGGCACGAGTGGTGGTGTGAGTGGCACGAGTGGTGGTGTGAGTGGCACGAGTGGTGGTGTGAGTGAGTGGCACGAGTGATGGTGTGAGTGGCACGAGTGGTGGTGTGAGTTGCACGAGTGGTGGTGTGAGTGGCACGAGTGGTGGTGTGAGTGGCACGAGTGGTGGTGTGAGTGGCATGAGTGGTGGTGTGAGTGGCACGAGTGGTGGTGTGAGTGGCACGAGTGGTGGTGTGAGTGGCATTTCATTAGTAATCACATTCCAATTTTCAAAATAACTTTGTTGAAAAAAATATTTGGGTCGTACCTGAAATATCAATTAATAGAATATCTAAAGGAGCGTCGAGTTTTAAGCCTTATGGTTAATTAATATGAAAGTTACAGAGCGGAATTTTTCAGATAAACGTCATTGTAAAAACTGTGAAAACCATTGTGAAAAAACATTGTATGGTTGGCTCACTGTTACAGCTGGGAGAACTTCCAAATTTTTTTTCCTGTTGAACAGTTGAAAAAATTAGCATTTTTGAAACGATCAGTAGGTGGAAATTTTTATCGCACAAGCTACTGTAAACTATTATACATATAATTATTACTATAACTACATTATTACAATTATCATCACTAAGTTATTATTTATATTGCTATTACTATTGTTATCACTAGGATACTATTTCTATTGATATTACTATTATTATCACTAGGTTACTATTTTTATTACTAATACTATTATCATTAATAGGTTACTATTTCTATTGATATTACTATTATTATCACTAGGTTACTATTTCTATTGATATTAATATTACTATAACAGCATTCATTTCCTTCCTTCCTAGCTTGCTGTTTGTGTGCGCAGGGTGTGGGGACTCCACACTTTGTGCATAAATTCCAAGTTCCCTGACCTCCATTCTAAAGGGTGTCTTCCCCCCACTCTCTTAGCTGATGACGCTTGAATAATTAATACTATGATGACAATGACAAAAATTAGTTCCCATGTATAGTATACAAAAAAACTGTATATTGCCTTATATGCATTTTACTATTACAATTGAATCGAAATAATATATTTAATATTGACAACAATAAGTACACTATAACCATTAAAATATCATATCTAAAATAAAACATTATTATAATTATTATTATTTTATTTTCAATTTTCGCGAAACAATTCGACATCGACAACAATAACTACACTAACAATTAAACACGATATGTAAAATTAAACCTTGTTTACAACAATCCCGCATTCCTAACACAGGATTTACATTCCCATTTTACATCCAGGAACATTTTACAAGGCCTATTTTTTTGGCCGAGCTGGGTCACGTCGGTTTTATTGTTTCTAATTTGTTGCGTGAACGCGAGCCCCTCACCTAACGACCCTCAGAAAGCTCTTCCCTGTCCCCTCGCGCCTTATTTATTGTCCCCTCTTGTGCCCTTGTCCCCTCGCCAATTTGCCCCTTTGTCCCATCTGTTATATGCCCCCGTTGTCCCCTTAATTGTTTACCCCCCTTATTTATTGACCCCCTTTGTCCCCTTAATTGTATACCCTTTATCTATTTGCCTCCTTTTTCCCCCGAGTTATTTAACCCTTTCTCCCCAATAAGTTTTCACCTTTCCGGTAGAAAAGTTTTCACCGTTTTCGGTAGAAAAGTTTTCACCTTTTCCATTCCCATTTACCATCTATTACTTCTGTCCCATGAAAAATTAACCTATGTATTCCATCAACAATTGTTGCAATTTTCTCCAGCAGTAATTGTGGTACTTGTGTTCTTATAAAATACTCGTAATTGCTTTCCTTGCTTTCTTCCATGTAAAAGGTTCTCTGAAAGTCTACGGGGTTTGATCTGAACATTTAACTTACTTCCTCATCTAAAGTCTACGGAATTTGATCCGAACATTTGACTTACTTCCTCATCTAAAGTCTACGGGGTTTGATTTGAACATTTAACTTACTTCCTCATCTAAAGTCTACGGAATTTGATCCGAACATTTGACTTACTTCCTCATCTAAAGTCTACGGGGTTTGATCTGAACATTTAACTTACTTCCTCATCTAAAGTCTACGGAATTTGATCCGAACATTTAACTTACTTCCTCATCTAAAGTCTACGGGGTTTGATCCGAACATTTAACTTACTTCCTCATCTAAAGTCTACGGGGTTTGATCCGAACATTTAACTTACTTCCTCATCTAAAGTCTACGGAATTTGATCCGAACATTTAACTTACTTCCTCATCTAAAGTCTACGGAATTTGATCCGAACATTTAACTTACTTCCTCATCTAAAGTCTACGGGGTTTGATCCGAACATTCAACTTACTTCCTCATCTAAAGTCTACGGAATTTGATCCGAACATTTAACTTACTTCCTCATCTAAAGTCTACGGGGTTTGATCCGAACATTTAACTTACTTCCTCATCTAAAGTCTACGGGGTTTGATCCGAACATTTAACTTACTTCCTCGTCTAAAGTCAACGGGGTTTGACCCGAACATTTGTCTACTTTTTTTCAACCTATTAAAAAATATTTTACTACTCAACGAACAACTGGCACGCAGTTGCAGAACTAGAGAAAAAATTAAGAAAAGTTATATCTTCAACTTTTAAGCACTGGCATAGGTAACTAATGAAAAAATTGGCCGACCCAGATTGTCGAAATAGTAAGCTAATCCTCCCGCTTGGATAAAACCAATTTTAACTAATCCCTCATAAACTAATTTAAACACCTTTTCCATTTTGTTTCAAAAAAACGCCCGCTGTGGGTAAATTAAGTTTTTTAACCTTAATCAAAGCATACAAATAACGCTTTCCTACTCTTCACTCGTTAAAATAGCTGTTGTGGGAATAAATAGCATAAACTTACGGTCGTACAGCAACAATGATTACTTCCTTGTTTTCAGGGCGATGATTGTTGATGTTTGTATGACAATGATTGATTTTATTGTTATTTCTATTTCTAATATCATTGTTCTATATCAATGATTGTTTTTGTTTGTACGACAATGATTGATTTTATTGTTATTTCTATTTCTAATATCATTGTTCTATATCAATGATTGTTTTTGTTTGTACGACAATAATTGATTTTATTGTTATTTCTATTCCTAATATCATTGTTCTATATCAATGATTTTTTTTGTTTCGATGATTGCTTTTATTGCTATTTGTACGACAATGATTGCTTCTATTGCCGTTTTTATGGCAATGATTGCTTTTATTGTTGTTTCTTGTGACAATTTCTTATATCATTATTCTATAGCAATGATTGCATATATCATTGTTCTATTGGAATAGTGGCTTATATTTTTCTGCGGAAATGATTTTTTGTAGGATAATGGTGGCTTTTATCATTATTTTTGTTGCCAATGAACGCAATCATTGTAGTTTTGATGACAATCATTGTTTTTAATATTGCATTATGCCTATGAAAAGTTTCTAGTGAAAAATGATTACTGTTGCATCATTATGCCGATGAGTTCCACTATTATTTACGACAATAATTTCTTTTAAAATGGTTTTCATGACGATGATTGTTGTTTTCATTATCATTGTTTTTTGAAGCAATAAGTGCCTCTTTCATTGTACAACGACAGGGAAACTTTTACAATGAACGTATATGATACCCCCTCAGGGGGACACAACTATTGTATCGATGGGAATTACCCGAGCTGAGAGTTAAGCTGGCCACACACTAGCATATCTGATCGGTCAGTTTCTGCCGATTTGATCTGTACAGACCAAATCGCTCAAATATCTGCCAGTGTGTGGGGTGATACATATAAAGTTTGGCATATCAAATCACTCATTTCGATCTTCCATCATGTTGGAATTCCTTACCCGCCTCCAGATTTTATCGCCCAGTGTATGGGCAAATGTGACAGTTCTTTCCCTCCACCACAGAACTTATTGCTTTTCTGAGCATCGTATCTTGCTTTTGTTTGAATGGGACAATAGTGGCATGTATTTCTTGGAATACCTCTTCGGACATTCGCAAATAATTTCTAAAATCATCTGGGTTATTTACTTCTAATTCTTTTAGAAGTGTCATATGAGAAAATTCTTCTTTTTTTAGGCCATTGCTTTGACCAACGCGATCGGTACCCCTTTCTAGGCTTCATAGCACTTAATGGCACCAAGCTTGCTAAAGCGTTTTTCTTGTCGTCCATGACTGGTTATCTCATATCCGCCTGCTACCACTGCTGAACACGCACTTGAGTTGCAGTTACAGTCGCTGCAGTTAGTGGCGAGTGGAGCGACAGATTTCATCTGTAGCATTCCATATCTGTTGGTCGAGACCGATCAGATATGCTAGTGTGTGACCATTTAGGTAGGCCTTCCATGTGTAGAAATAGAATAGGTTTTTGTTTTGTTACGGACCATTTTTTTTCGGTTGACTGCTGTCCTGTTTTTCAGCACCTATTGCTTCCTTCTTCTACTTTTGTCTTGTTTCATGAACTTCTTTCTTAGCTTACTGCTTCTATGCCCTTTCTGCATAGATTCCGCGTTCCCTTAACTCCATACTTAATGGTGCCTTCCTCCGTCCTCCTTTTGGATCGCCACTGTGGCGGATAGGGAGGCTTGAACTAACTAATAATCTAATCGTATATGTTGTTGCATTGCAGGACTGGAGAAGATAGTGAGGGTCACCATACCAGGGAGTCACCATTCCCTTCTGAGGTAAGATAAACTTCAAGATGAATTATCTCTAATTTCTCCTTTGGGTTTGGAAAGAGCAAGGTAATGTTTGGTTAGGTCATAGTGGGTAATGTTGAATGTGTAGAGAGCTCTGGAGTGGAGGTGCTGTTAGTAGTTAATGGTAATGTTATGGTAGAGGTAGGAAATGTCGTAGTAGTAATGTAGGTAATAGTAGTAGGTAGTGGTGAGAGGTAATGGTATATCTAGATAATGCGCTGTTAGGGGTGAAGGGGAAGACAAAGTGGCCATTTGCAGCTGCCATTTGCAGCTGCCATTTGCAGCTGCCATTTACAGCTGCCATTTCCCGGTGCCATTTACAGCTGCCATTTCCCGGTGCCATTTACAGCTGCCACTTGCAGCTGCCACTTACAGCTGCCACGTACAGCTGCCACTTACAGCTGCCACTTACAGCTGCCACTTACAGCTGCCATTTACAGCTGCCATTTACAGCTGCCGTTTACAGCTGCCATTTACAGCTGCCGTTTACAGCTGCCATTTACAGCTGCCATTTACAGCTGTCATTTACAGCTGCCATTTACAGCTGCCATTTACAGCTGCCATTTACAGCTGCCATTTACAGCTGCCATTTACAGCTGCCATTTACAGCTGCTATTTACAGCTGCCATTTACAGCTGCCATTTACAGCTGCCATTTACAGCTGCCATTTACAGCTGCCATTTACAGCTGCCATTTACAGCTGCCATTTACAGCTGCCATTTACAGCTGCCATTTACAGCTGCCATTTACAGCTGCCATTTACAGCTGCCATTTACAGCTGTCATTTACAGCTGCAATTTACAGCTGCCATTTACAGCTGCCATTTACAGCTGCCATTTACCGGTGCCACTTACAGCTGTCACTTACAGCTGCCACTTACAGCTGTCACCTACAGCTGTCAATTACAGCTGTCACTTACAGCTGTCACTTACAGCTGCCATTTACAGCTGCCATTTACAGCTGCCATTTACAGCTGCCATTTACAGCTGTCATTTACAGCTGTCATTTACAGCTGTCATTTACAGCTGCCATTTACAGCTGCCATTTACAGCTGCCATTTACAGCTGCCATTTACAGCTGCCATTTACAGCTGCCATTTACCGGTGCCACTTACAGCTGCCATTTACCGGTGCCACTTACAGCTGCCACTTACAGCTGCCACTTACAGCTGCCACTTGCATCTGCCATTTACAGCTGCCATTTACCGGTGCCACTTACAGCTGCCACTTACAGCTGCCACTTAAAGCTGCCACTTACAGCTGCCACGTACAGCTGCCACTTACAGCTGCCACTTACAGCTGCCACTTACAGCTGCCACTTACAGCTGCCATTTACAGCTGCCACTTACAGCTGCCATTTACAGCTGCCATTTACAGCTGCCATTTACAGCTGCCATTTACAGCTGCCATTTACAGCTGCCATTTACAGCTGCCATTTACCGGTGCCACTTATAGCTGCCACTTGCATCTGCTACTTGCATCTGCTACTTACAGCTACCACTTACAGCTGCCATTTACAGCTGCCATTTACAGCTGCCATTTACAGCTGCCATTTACAGCTGCCATTTACAGCTGTCATTTACAGCTGCCATTTACAGCTGCCATTTACAGCTGCCATTTACCGGTGCCACTTACAGCTGTCACTTACAGCTGTCACTTACAGCTGCCATTTACAGCTGCCATTTACAGCTGCCATTTACAGCTGCCATTTACAGCTGCCATTTACAGCTGCCATTTACAGCTGCCATTTACAGCTGCCATTACAGCTGCCATTTGGCGCCACAGAAGTAGCAATATGAGACTGTCTTGCTCCCGCTTGCAATTTGAAGGCAATTTAGGCAATTTAAAGGCCATTTGAGAGCAATTTAGCAGCCATTTAGGGCGCGAGACTTGCAAGCGGCGACACTTCGACCATAATAGACCATAAAAGCCGATAAATGACCGTAATGCGACCGTAACACAACCATAATGGCCTGTGAAACCTAACAGACCGTCCAAAATCGTCTTTAGCCGACGATAATGCGACGATAATGACATAGGCTTCTGGTCGACGATAAATGATCGAAAAGTACGATACTGCAATTATTAAGGATGATAGGTAGTACTTTGTACGCTGTGGGGTTTACTTTGAGGAATATGGGTGTATATTAACCTTCACCCCCGAAAAGTCTCACCCTTCACCACCAAAAAGTCTCCCCTTCACCCCCAAAAAGTCTCCTTTTCACCCCCAAAAATTCCCCCTTCACCCCCAAAAAGTCTCCTTTTCACCCCCAAAAAGTCCCCCTTCACCTACAAAAAGTCCCCCTTCACCCCCAAAAAGTGCCCCCTTCACCCCCAAATATCCCCCCTTCACCCCAAAAAATCCCCCCTTCACCCCAAAAAATCCCCCTAGAAACCCCTCTTCCCTCCCCCTCAAAAAAATTATCCTGCCGTCCGTCTTTTCCTTTTGGTTGTGTTTTTTGTATTCAATTTTTTTTGCATTTGCCGTCAGTGTCTACAACTTCTCACCCTCTCCCCCCACTCCCCCCACTTCCCCCCCCTCTATTTCCCCTCCCATATCCACCATTCTTTCCCCTCAACTCAGGTTTTTGCTCCATCTGTCACTCCCCTCACTTGGAGGAAGAATTGTGAGGCGTTGTGAGGCGTTGTGAGGAATTGTGAGGCGTTGTGAGGCGTTGTGAGGTGTTGTGAGGAGTTGTGAGGAGTTGTGAGGCATTGTGAGGCGTTATGAAGCATTGTGAGGCATTGTGAGGCTTTGTGAGGCTTTGTGAGGCTTTGTGAGGCGTTGTGAGGCGTTGTGAGGCGTTGTGAGGCGTTGTGAGGCTTTGTGAGGCGTTGTGAGGCGTTGTGAGGCGTTGTGAGGCGTTGTGAGGCGTTGTGAGGCGTTGTGAGGCGTTGTGAGGCGTTGTGAGGCGTTGTGAAGCGTTGTGAGGCGTTGTGAGGCGTTGTGAGGCGTTGTGAGGCGTTGTGGGGCGTTGTGGGGCGTTGTGAGGCGTTGTGAGGCGTTGTGAGGCGTTGTGCTGCGTTTTGAGGCGTTGTGGGGCGTTGTGAGGCGTTGTGAGGCGTTGTGAGGCGTTGTAAGGCGTTGTAAGGCGTTGTGAGGCGTTGTGCTGCGTTGTGAGGCGTTGTGAGGCGTTGTGAGGCATTGTGAGGCGTTGTAAGGCGTTGTGAGGCGTTGTGAGGCGTTGTGAGGCGTTGTGAGGCGTTGTGGGGCGTTGTGGGGCGTTATGGGGCGTTGTGAGGCGTTGTGAGGCGTTGTGAGGCGTTGTGAGGCGTTGTGAGGCGTTGTAAGGCGTTGTGAGGCGTTGTGAGGCGTTGTGAGGCGTTGTGGGGCGTTGTGAGGCGTTGTGGGGCGTTGTGGGGCGTTGTGGGGCGTTGTGAGGCGTTGTGGGGCGTTGTGAGGCGTTGTGAGGCGTTGCGAAAACCCCTAAATTTGAACACCTAGAGGGAATCCCCTAGATTTAGAATACTTAGAGGGAAAACCTCTTGATTTAGAACACCTAGAGGGAAAACCCCTAGATTTGGAACACCAAGAGGGAAAACCCCTAGCTTTGGAACACCTAAAGGGAAAACCCCTAGCTTTGGAACACCTAAAGGGAAAACCCCTAGATTTAGAGCCGTAATTTGGGCTCGATTACCTCTTTATTTTCCAAGGCGGTTTTAAATAGACGCTAAAGCCTCTTCAGTCGCACTCGGAATAAAAACTTTGGCAATTTTCCCACTTTGTCTTCCTTAGCGCCTCCACAAAATTATGAGCTCCGCCGAACTTCAGACGCAAAGTTCTGACGAGTTTGCGGTCTTGCTGAACAACGCGCTGCGGTACCACGTAGCGTGTGTGCATTATAGCGCGCAGTCCGACTCCCCATTTTTACTGTAACGACTTGTGTATTCATTTCCCATGGGGTCCCTCTACCGGCTGATTTTCTAAAATATCTGCCTCCTGAAATTATTGTGCGAGATTTTCGTAGGTTTTGGCTCGAGGACACTACTGGAAAAAAGAGTTGTTTATGAAGAAATGTTATTAACTGCCACCGTTCCAAAAAATTGACATTTTTTTTCAACATGAAAGTGATGTCACAGGATTGTACTTGTAACAAATGTTGTAAGTCTTGCGGGGCTGCCATAAGTGTCGTGATAACGTCGAAGACGCTGTGAAAATGTCGTAAACAATTGAGATTATCGTGAACAAAGCGAAAAAGTTGTCAATATCACGAAATAAAAACGTCCTGTTTTGTCGTACGTCTCAAAAAAGTAGTGTAGGTGTTACAAGTGTCGATAAGGGCTAAATAGAATAAATGCAGCTCGAATGTCATCTACATCAAATGAAAATCACAAACTTCGTATATGTACACATATTATTTTATTAAATATATATATATATTTATATATATATATATATATATATATAGGCGCGACCAGAGACCACGTGAATGAGGTGCACAATCCTGTTGGAAAATTCATTACAACTCGACCCCCTCCCTATAGAGAGGGGGGGCATTAGGGGGTGTGTTGGGGGTGTTGGGTTAGGGGAGCACCGTAGGGGGGAAGGTAGCTGTGGCTTTGATCAAAGGGGAGTTTTTATCTCGTACC
This sequence comes from Morinoia aosen, assembly GCA_030386875.1. Lineage (NCBI taxonomy): Eukaryota > Metazoa > Arthropoda > Malacostraca > Amphipoda > Talitridae > Morinoia > Morinoia aosen. The sequence goes on along the minus strand of CM059580.1, from coordinate 4,354,723 downwards.
GCATCCCCCCCCCGGTTGTGGGGGAGGGAGTAGATTTGGGAGTAAGGGGGTAAAAAGGAATGGGGGGATCGGAGGGGGGTGAGTCCTCCGTTCACGCCTGCGACGGTGATGGATTTTATCCGAAGTGAAAAAGCTGGAGGGGATAAATTTTGTCCGTGGGCTTCCGGAGATATAGGATGGAGTGAGGGGATGGGGGATGGAGTGAGGGGATGGGGGATGGAGTGAGGGGATAGGGGATGGAGTGAGGGGATGGCGGATGGAGTGAGGGGATGGGGGATGGAGTGAGGGGATGGGGGATGGAGTGAGGGGATGGGGGATGGAGTGAGGGGATGAAGGTGGAGTGAGGGGATGGGGGTGGAGTGAGGGGATGGGGGTGGAGTGAGGGGAAGAGAAGAGGGTATGGGGGGTGGAGTGAGGGGGTGGAGTGAGGGGTGGAGGGCCCGGGATGGGACGCGAGGGACAGGGCCCTCAGATAAGCAGGATTGATGGCCCAGGAATTGAAGAGCGGCGCCAGGCTGCCCCTCACTGACCCTCACTGACCCTCACTGCCCCTCACTGCCCCTCACTGCCCTTCACTGCCCCTCACTGCCCTTCACTGCCCCTCACTACCCCTCACTGCCCTTCACTGCCCCTCACTGCCCCTCACTGCCCCTCACTGCCCATCACTGCACATCACTGCCCATCACTGCCCTTCACTGCCCCTCACTGCCCTTCACTGCCCCTCACTACCCCTCACTGCCCCTCACTGCCCCTCACTGCCCCTCACTGCCCCTCACTGCCCCTCACTGCCCCTCACTGCCCCTCACTGCCCCTCACTGCCCCTCACTGCCCCTCACTGCCCCTCACTGTCCCTCACTGTCCCTCACTGTCCCTCACTGTCCCTCACTGTCCCTCACTGTCCCTCACTGTCACTCACTGTCACTCACTGTCCCTCACTGTCCCTCACTGTCCCTCACTGTCCCTCACTGTCCCTCACTGTCCCTCACTGTCCCTCACTGTCCCTCACTGTCACTCACTGTCACTCACTGTCCCTCACTGTCCCTCACTGTCCCTCACTGTCCCTCACTGTCCCTCACTGTCCCTCACTGTCCCTCACTGTCCCTCACTGTCCCTCACTGTTCCTCACTGTTCCTCACTGTCCCTCACTGTCACTCACTGTCACTCACTGTCCCTCACTGTCCCTCACTGTCCCTCACTGTCCCTCACTGTCCCTCACTGTCCCTCACTGTCCCTCACTGTCCCTCACTGTCCCTCACTGTCCCTCACTGTCCCTCACTGTCCCTCACTGTCCCTCACTGTCCCTCACTGTCCCTCACTGTCCCTCATTTCCCCTCTCTCTGCTCCACATTACCCATCTCTCTGCCCCTCATTGCCCCTCTGCCCCTCACCCAACAACGCGCCAGTTCATAACTCCGCGTTAAACTCCAAGTTAATGCAGAATTGGAGCTTTTCAGGGGGAATATGTGAGGTCCCGAGCTGAGGGTGAGGTAGGCCTTCCTTGTGTAGAAATAGAATAGGTTTTTGTTTTGTTACGGACCATCTTTTTTCGGTTGACTGCTGTCCTGTTTTTCAGCACCTATTGCTTTCTTCTTCTACTTTTGTCTTGTTTCATGAACTTCTTTCTTAGCTTACTGTTTCTGTGCACCTTGTGCGTAGATTCCGCGTTCCCTCAACTCCATACTGAATGGTGCCTTCATCCTTCCTCTATTTGAAACGCTGTTGTTGCGGTTAAGGAGGCTTTAAATAACATCTAATCTTATCTAATCAAATCTAATTTAATAACATCTAATCTTATCTAATCAAATCTAATCTAATCTAATCAAATCTAATCTGATCGAATCTAATCTAATAACATCTAATCTAATCTAATTTAAACAATTGGCATTGTGTCTTTGGTTCTCCGTAGATTTTCCCATTAAAAATAATTAAAAAAATACTCTCCAAGTATTTATATAAAAGCTAGAATTAAAAGTTCTGCGCGTCGCCTTAAGTAAGACTGGAATACTAATATTCCTGATCAGGAATAATTTATTAGGAATTTAAACGAGGTCGGGTCGAATTCGCGTTTTTTTTTTCGAAGAACAAACGTAAACTATGGAAATTGCTTATTCCTTTTTGTTTCGTTCAGCTCGCTGGCTCAAAATGTTTCGTTCGGGGAATTCTGTTCAGGAAGTTTCGTTTGCATTTTTTTCGCGTGGTGTGATTGTGCATTGCGCGCGTTCCACTTTTGAAAAGTTAACATTAATTTCTTTTTTACTGAACGTTTGCAGCAACATGCATTTGAATTATTCCAGATAGCTTTTATTTTTTTGAGGCTAATCCGTTTTGTCTCAAAACATCGTTCAATTGGACACTTTCACGAGAAAGATTTAGTTTGCGTTTTAATTTCTCGCCCTAATTTTGTAACTAAAATACAGCGTTACTCACTGCACTCCCACAAAGTTTCGCTCAGTATCGTCCAGCCCCAAAAAGATTCGTCCTCATCACACGCGTTTCAGAAATCATCGCTCGCTTGTAGAGACGCACATTTTTCCAACTCTATTTGCAATTTGCACGGCGCCGGCGTACGCAGTTTATGTATATACGTACGCACTTACATATGCGTGCATTTCCTTGAGATAAAATATTAAGGCGGGTGAGAAATGTAGGAAATGACATGGGAAATGGAGTTCGAGCTCGGTGCCTTTTCATTCTCATTTGCTTTGGTGGAATTTAGGAAAGAATGGAATGAAAGCTCGCAGCTCCTCGTGATATGGACGGGGGGAGGGGGGGGGGGGGGGAAGGTGTTGGGGGGGGGGGGGAGGGGGGGGCAAAAGTTAGGGTGGGAAATCTAAAAAAAAAAATTTCTAGGTAATTATCGGCAAAAGTAATATTGGTTTGCGTCAAAAATAAAAAATATCTGGCAATTATAGTGGTGTGCGATCTACATAAAATTGGCCAGTGTGTTTGATGCTGATAAGCATACATTTATTTATTTGTATATTCATTTACCGTATCTTTGAGCATCTATTTGGTTTCGTGATGCGTTCTTAATTTAAAGTGTGCTTGTACCTTGTGAAGGATTTATATATTTATAACACCCGGGATCTATGCATTAGTTTGGTGTAGTGAAGGATAACAATAATAGTGTCAATAATAATGAAAATAATAATAATATTATCAACAATACAATAACAATAATGCAGTTCCAATACCTATATATCTATGTGAATCTTTCATGTGTATATAAATTTATATTTTTAATTTCATGTTTATCATTGAAGAAATTTTTTTTTCAGGTCTGCGCCTACATCGGCTGGAAAATACTTGGGGCGAAACTTTGAAGAATGGAATTTGTTTTTCTTTTTGAAATGTGCGCTCTGCAGTGGTGGGAAATGGTGAGGTGTTGAGTGTTGGTGAGGGGCAGTGGTGAAATGGTGAACTTTTAAAATGGTGAAGTGTTGTATAGTGCGCACTGTTAAATAGTGAGGTGTTGAAATGGTGAGATGTTGAAATGGTGAAATTTTAAAATAGTGAAGTGTTGAATAGGTCAGAAAGTCGCAGCTCTAAATGATGAAAATGAAAAAAATGATGTGAACTTGAAAAAATACCATGAAAAATATTCAGGTATAAAATTTTATTGGAAAAATTTAAAAGTCCAAAATTTGAATGAAAACAATTTAACTTGAAAATTTTGAGTGAAAACAGGAAGTGAAAATTTTTCACTGGAAACGTTTCTGCGTGAAAAATTTGAATGGGAAAATTTTCGAGTGAAAAATTTTGTGGTGATAATTTGCCAAAGAAAAATAGCTCTGAAAAATTTTGAAAATAATTTCGGATGAGACCGCCTTTTTTTGATGATGTGAACTGCACTAAATGAAAAAATTCCATATATAAAAAATTTTTGAAAAATAGTGAACGACTTTGAAGTGTGATGAGAACCGGAAAAAATTATGCATAATTTTTTTCATTCGTAATATATTTTTCAGTCGTGAAAAAACGAAAATATTCACTGGATGAAAACATTAAAAACTCACAAGCAAACATTTAATTTTTTTACAAATTCGACATTTTTTTCTCGAGAATCTGTTAAAAAATAACAAAAATATAAAATAAAAAACTCGTTTCCATACCCACCAAAACCGGCAAAATTCAGAAAAGTATCACGACTCGCGTGAAAATTTAATTAATTAATTAAACCCATAAACCCATACACCATTTCATTTGATTAAATCCGGCCATTTTAATAAATCCGAGCAACCAAAATGGCAGCCCCGGGATTTATTCGCTTGCTGTTATTTACCATTGGTATTGTTGCTGTTGTTTGCGTGCACAGTTGGGACGTAAACAAACTGGCAGCTGGCAACTGTGTAGGCAACTGTGCACTGTCCCAGTTGGGTATTTTGTCTCGTAATAACAGCAGTTCTGAAAATAACAGCAAGTTTCTGAATAAAAGTGCTGAAAATAAGGGCAATTCTAAGAAGAAAAACAGGGCTGAAAATAAGAGCAGTTCAGAAAAGAGCAGTTCTGAAAATAAAAAAACCCCTGAAAATATCAGTGCTGAAGATAAGAGTAATTCTGAAAATAACAGTGCTGAAAGTAACAGTGCTGAAAATAACAGTGCTGAAAATAACAGTGCTGAAAATAACAGTGCTGAAAGTAACAGTGCTGAAAATAACAGTGCTGAAAATAACAGTGCTGAAAATATCAGTGCTGAAAATAACAGTGCTGAAAATAAAAGTGCTGAAAATAACAGTGCTGAAAATAACAGTGCTGAAAATAACAGTGCTGAAAATAACAGTGCTGAAAATATCAGTGCTGAAAATAACAGTGCTGAAAATATCAGTGCTGAAAATATCAGTGCTAAAAATAACCGAGCTGAAAATAGAAGCATCTTTGTGAATACGAGCAAAGTTGAAAATAAGAGCACTATGGAAAACAAGAGCAAGTCTGAAAACAAGAGTAGTTTTGAAAATATGAGCCCTATGGAGAATAAGAGCAGTTTTATAAGTGAGAGCAATTCTAAAAGTGTGAGCGGTGCTGAAAATAAAAGTATTACTGAAAATAAGAGCAAAATACAAAATATAAGCAAGTCTGGAAACAATAGCAGCTTTTATTTGCTAACTCCAGAGCGGACCACGACCGACGTGACGTTTATGACGTTTCAGGAGGATAGAAAAACGTTCCTGAAACGTTCCTCGCCAGGAACGTTTGTGACGTCACCGCCTCAAACGTTGACGCTAGCAGTGACGTTCGGCCACAACGTTGAAAAAGACGTACTTCGTCGCAAATTTACGCGGCGTAGATCAATGGATACGTCAGTTTCTACGTCAGTTTCTCCTTCGATGAATACGTTTCATACGTCAAATACGTTTTTTACGTCGGATCCGTTATATACGTCGAGCTTGAAAAACGCGTCGAATGCTCCAAAAACGTCAGGTGCGTCATATACAAATACGTCAACATTACCAGTGACGTCTAATGTGACCGTTACGTCGAACTCGACGTACTCCAGAAAGAAACCGTTCCCAAGTACGTCTAAATCGAAGTTTGCAAAGACGTACGTTTCTAGGTCGCTCACTAATTCTGACGTAAAGCTGCCTAATACGTCAGTTTCGACGTCAAAAACTCGAGTTAAGTCCGCGACGTCTCCTCCTGATCTGAACGTCACTCTGCGTTCAACCAGAAACAAAAACGTAGATTTTTCTTCAAGAAAAAATGCACCGTCGACGTCACGAAGACTTGCGTCTAAAGACGCAAACGTTTATACTTCGACTTCGTCGGGAAGCCTTGTGAACGTTTATTCGACGTCAGACGACATTCATTCAACGTCAGATGACGTCAGTTCAACGTACCAGAGTGGCCCGTCAGGTACGTCGTCAGAGTACGTCTACAAGTGTCCAGCGACGTGCCTGTGTACGTCTGTGACGTCCAGGGTGCGTTGCAAAGGCCCGTTGCCTCAGGTACGTCGTACGTCTGAAGCCAACGTCGGTTTTACGCGAATAAATACGTCAGTTTACCCCAAATCCGACGATTTGGGCAAAATTGTTGTGGAAAATGGAGAAACTGAAGTTTCTTCACCAAATGAAAATAATAATGTTTTCTTGAACAGAAAGAATTTCGAAGAAAAAATCGTGGAAGGACAACAAATTGCCTTCAAGAACGAATATAAGGAAGAGAACACAGACATGCATTCGATTCCAGTTCCTGTATCAGAAGAAAGAAAAATATACATAAATAAAGATGGATCGATAATGTCCAAAGGAGCGAAGGATCACGCAGGATTGAACCTCACAGACGCGAAGGAATTAAAGGAAAAGATCGCGCTGCCTTTCAGGGTCAAGGAACTAAAGATAGAAAATTACCCCATATTCTCACTACAGTTCGCTAATTTCCTGGAAATCATCGAGGGAAACTACTGGCGGGAGTACGAAATTCACGAAATATTTAGGCACGGGTCTGAAGTTCATAATGTTTCGGTCACCCCGGTCCGGTCGATTGTTGAAGGTGTGCGAGAACCTCAGAAGAAGTTTTCTGAGCCCGTGTCGTTTTCTACGAAACGTGTAGGGGTGGCTGAAAAAGAAAATAAGAAATTTTGGGAAAATGTGAATGAAAAGGCAGAGAAAAATTTTACGTTGATTCAGAAGATGAATAAAAAGAGAACAAATGTGATGAAAGAAATGAGACAACATGGTTCAAAATTCGATTCAGAAATGAATCGGCAGAAAAGCATTAAGGATCAAAATTGGAACGTAGAGAAACGTGAAATTGGTTCTAAAGCGACTCAGAAATTTACGAGTACAAATTCAGCACGTGAAATCAAGAAATTTGAAGAATATCCAGAAAAGATCCAGAAGAGTGAATCTATTACAGCGCATAGACTACTTGAAAACAACGCCGAGTTTCAAAATTCGTACAAAAACGGTTTATCAAAGGTTCCAGTATTTGTCATACACAATGTCCACAACGCCATGAACCCATTATCTATCGAAATAGGGTTTGATCGGGTTCCGTACAAGAAGTTTATGCGCATTTCTTCTTTGAGTGTCACGAACTGCAGCTTGACCCACCTACCCAGAGGGGCGTTTAGGTATTTCCCATCCCTCAACAAACTGGACTTGTCGAACAACACCCTCCGTCGGATGAAACCAAGCGCTTTCATCCGTCTTTCTAAGCTAAAAAGACTTAATTTATCCTACAATCGCCTTCGAAATGTTTCCAAATCCTTCACCCACTTCCGATCCCTCGAGTATCTAGATCTTAGTCACAACCGCCTCAACGAAATCGAACCCCAGACTTTCCTGGGCTCGAAAGAAATAACCCACCTGAACCTGGGTGACAACCTCATCACCAAGGTAGACATTGGGGCTTTCGAGCATCTCAGGTCTTTGGGATGTCTTATACTCCGCAACAACCCTTTGTCTTCCCTGGTCAGGTTAAATTTCTTTGGGTCCCGCCTCCAGATCCTCGACCTGTCCAACATAAAGATAAGCCGGGTGCCTCAAGTGATAACCCCGAGCATCAAGATACTCAAGCTCACCGGCAACGACCTCAAGTCGATCCAAAGAGGAGATTTAGATTCGTACCCCTACCTCGCCGAGCTCGGATTAGAAGAAAACGGGCTGGAGACCATAGAAGAAGACGCTTTGGGGAGACATGAATACCTAACAAAACTTTTCTTGGGGGACAACCACCTTATGGAAGTCCCGGCCAGTCTTCCTGTGTCTCTAGTGGAGCTATACCTCCAGAGGAACTTGATTTCTACGCTCAAATCATCGGACTTCCGAGGACTGGGGTCTTTGAGACAGCTGTTCCTTTTCGGCAACGTCATTTCGGACATCGAGGATGCCTCTTTTGCAGGCCTATACGATTTGCGAACCCTCAGCTTGCGCAGCAACAACATCAAGCAACTGAAGGCTCCCGTGTTTGCCCAACTTTCGAGGCTCGCTACGCTTGACTTGTCTGAAAATCCAATTGCAGTTTTGGGCGGGAACTTCTTCCAGGGTCTCGACAGGCTTCAAGTTCTTCATATGCGGCGCTTGAATACGAGATGCGTCGTCTCGAGAGACAGTTTTGCCCGTCTCGCGAGACTGGAGGTACTGGACTTGGAGGCTTCTCCGGCTCTTTGTAAAGGGTTCCTCCAGTCGTCCGAATTAAGTCGACTTGTTTTCTTGCGTGAAATTTATCTGGTTCATTGCAACGTGCGCCAACTGCCTGAAGGCTTCAGGCAGCAGCTGCCTCGACTCCAGGAAGTGAAGTTTGATGAGGGGATGGGCAACGTCGGCTTTGGAAACCTCGTCAAAAACCGAAATGGTCGCGCCGACATGATGAACGGGTTCGAACGAAACACGGATATCAAAAATGGATTTGCGACTCATCCAGAAATTTACGCTGGGCTTCCGAAAATCAATAGTGGGTTCGAGGACCACGAAAAAAACGAAAGAAACTTTACGGGTTACAGAAAACTGGAAAGCGGGTCGACACGCTTGGAGGATCTGAAGATTTTCGTTGGTTTGGGGAGAATAACAAAGAATGAAGAAGATTCCATTTCAGACGCGAAAGAAAATAGACGCTTGGATATCAACGCAACAGCTGCAGTGGAAATAGACTCTAGGATGCCAATCACTGGGGAGAACAAATTTGCGTCAAGTTTTAAAAAGGACATGAACCGAAAAATCCCACGAGAAACAAAGTTTATTGAAGAGGAGAAATTACATGAGAGAAACGTTGAAAACGGGTCTAAAATGTCCTCTGAAACGGATAACGGACTCGCTTATAAAACGGAAAGCCGGTCTAACCGTTCAGGCACTCGCTTATTGCAGCAGGACTCAAGTACGCAGAACGAATCTGCCCCGCAAACACTACATCAGCTTCCAAAAGCTATGTGAGTAGCTTTTTTTATATTTTACCACGCTAATTTGGATAATTGGTTATTATGTGTTCTTTAATTTTAAAATTCAGTTATTGCTGAAAAAAAGTAGTTTGCATGTGCTAGGATTTAAATGAAATTTGCTGCCTTTTTGAATGAACTTTAAAGTACTACCTCTCTGTAGTTATCATAGTTATTTATAAGTTATTGTAGTTATTGTAGTTAGTTATTATATTTATTTTCATTATTTACTTATAAATATACATTTTAGCGAAAACGAAAGGATGAATGCTGTAGAAACATTACCGAATGGGAAAATAAACAAATGAATGACAGGATCCATTTTGATATTACCAATTATATCACTTATGAACTTTTCATTTCTTTGTCAGTGATGCTAGAAAATTGGGAGGAAGTGAAGGATTAATGTAGGGAAAATTGGGGGGTAGTGGAGGATTAATATGTTTATAGCAACACCCGGGATTTATACATTAGTTTGGTGTAGTGAAGGATTAATGTAGGGAAAATTGGGGGGTAGTGGAGGATTAATATGTTTCTAGCAACACCCGGGTGTAGTGAAGGATTAATGTACGGAAAATTGGGGAGGTAGTGAAGCCTGTATCACAGATACGCTCATCACACACTCCCTGTTGCTCAGGTAATGAGGGAGTAATTAATCCTCTTATATATTTACCTGCTTAATGAGAGAGTAATTAATGCTCCTATATATTTACCTACTTAATGAGGGAGTAATTAATCCTCTTATATATTTACCTGCTTAATGAGAGAGTAATTAATGCTCCTATATATTTACCTACTTAATGAGGGAGTAATTAATGCTCTTATATATTTACCTGCTTAATGAGAGAGTAATTAATGCTCCTATATATTTACCTACTTAATGAGGGAGTAATTAATCCTCTTATATATTTACCTACTTAATGAGAGAGTAATTAATGCTCCTATATATTTACCTACTTAATGAGGGAGTAATTAATCCTCTTATATATTTACCTGCTTAATGAGAGAGTAATTAATGCTCCTATATATTTACCTACTGAATGAGGGAGTAATTAATCCTCTTATATATTTACCTACTTAATGAGAGAGTAATTAATGCTCCTATATATTTACCTACTTAATGAGGGAGTAATTAATCCTCTTATATATTTACCTGCTTAATGAGAGAGTAATTAATGCTCCTATATATTTACCTACTTAATGAGGGAGTAATTAATCCTCTTATATATTTACCTACTTAATGAGAGAGTAATTAATGCTCCTATATATTTACCTACTTAATGAGGGAGTAATTAATCCTCTTATATATTTACCTGCTTAATGAGAGAGTAATTAATGCTCCTATATATTTACCTACTTAATGAGGGAGTAATTAATCCTCTTATATATTTACCTACTTAATGAGAGAGTAATTAATGCTCCTATATATTTACCTACTTAATGAGGGAGTAATTAATCCTCTTATATATTTACCTACTTAATGAGGGAGTAATTAATGCTCTCATATATTTACCTACTTAATGAGGGAGTAATTAATGCTCTTATATATTTACCTACTTAATGAGGGAGTAATTATTGCTCTTATATATTTACCTACTTAATGAGGGAGTAATTATTGCTCTCATATATTTACCTACTTTACCTCATCTCAATTACATATTATGCGAGGTTTAACGGGACTTGGCCGTCCCCAACATAACCCCTCCCCAACATAACCCCCTCCAAATCCCACCAACATTCCATCCTAAGTTCCCTCCCCCCCAAACTCCCCCCATTCCCCAGGGACCTCACGCCTCTCCGCTCCCAAACTTCGAGCCAAAGTTGAGCTTCAAAAACCCGCCTCGGCGCAACTTGACTAACTTGGGAAAGTTACCCGATATCCTGGGGCGAACTTACCCTGGATTGTGGTGGTGGTGTTGGTGGTGTTGTGGTGGTGTTGTTGTTGTCGTTGTTGTTGTTGTTGTTGTTGTTGTTGTTGTTGTGGTGTTGTTGTGGTGGTGTTGTTGTTGGTGTTGTTGTGGTGTTGTTGTTGGTGTTGTTGTTGTTGGTGTTGTTGTTGTTGTTATTGTTGTTGTTGTTGTTGTGGTGTTGTTGTGGTGGTGTTGTTGTTGTTGTTGTTGTTGTTGTTGTTGTGGTGTTGTTGTGGTGGTGTTGTTGTTGGTGTTGTTGTGGTGTTGTTGTTGGTGTTGTTGTTGTTGGTGTTGTTGTTGTTGTTGTTGTTGTTGTGGTGGTGTTGTTGTTGTTGGTGTTGTTGTTGTTGTTGTTGTTGTTGTGGTGTTGTTGTTGGTGTTGTTGTTGTTGGTGTTGTTGTTGTTGTTGTGGTGTTGTTGTTGTTGTTGTTGTTGTTGTGGTGGTGGTGTTGTTGTTGGTGTTGTTGTGGTGGAGGTGTGGTTGTTGTGGTGGTGGTGTTGTTGTTGTGTTGTTTGTGTTGGTGGTTGTTGTTGTGTTGGTGTTATTGTTGTGGTGTTGTTGTTGTTGTTGTTGTTGTTGTTGTTGGTGGTGTTGTTGTTGGTGGTGTTGTTGTTGTTGTTGTTGTTGTGGTGTTGTTGTTGTGGTGGTGGTGGTGTTGTTGTTGTTGGTGTTGTTGTGGTGTTGTTGTGGTGGAGGTGTGGTTGTTGTGGTGGTGGTGTTGTTGTTGTGTTGTTTGTGTTGGTGGTGGTGGTTGTTGTTGTGTTGGTGTTATTGTTGTGGTGTTGTTGTTGTTGGTGGTGGTGTTGTTGTTGTGGTGTTGTTGGTGGTGGTGTTGTGGTGGTGGTGGTGTTGTTGTTTGTGTTGTTGTGGTGTTGTTGTGGTGGAGGTGTGGTTGTTCTGGTGGTGGTGTTGTTGTTGTGTTGTTTGTGTTGGTGGTGGTGGTTGTTGTTGTGTTGGTGTTATTGTTGTGGTGTTATTGTTGTGGTGTTGTTGTTGTTGGTGGTGGTGTTGTTGTTGTGGTGTTGTTGGTGGTGGTGTTGTTGTGGTGGTGGTGTTGTTGTTGGTGTTGTTGTGGTGTTGTTGTGGTGGAGGTGTGGTTGTTCTGGTGGTGGTGTTGTTGTTGTGTTGTTTGTGTTGGTGGTGGTTGTTGTTGTGTTGGTGTTATTGTTGTGGTGTTGTTGTTGTTGGTGGTGGTGTTGTTGTTGTGGTGTTGTTGGTGGTGGTGTTGTGGTGGTGGTGGTGGTGTTGTTGTTTGTGTTGTTGTGATGGTGTTGTGCTGGTGTTGTTGGTATTGTAATGGCCCTCCACCTCCCCTCCACCTCCCCTCCACCTCCCTTCCACTTCCCCTCCACCTCCCCTCCACCTTCCTTCCACCTTCTCTCCACCTTCCCTCCACCTTCCCTCCACCTTCCCTCCACCTCCCCTCCACCTTCCTTCCACCTTCTCTCCACCTTCCCTCCACCTTCCCTCCACCTTCCCTCCACCTTCCCTCCACCTTCCCTCCACCTTCCCTCCACCTTCCCTCCACCTTCCCTCCACCTTCCCTCCACCTTCCCTCCACCTTCCCTCCACCTTCCCTCCACCTTCCCTCCACCTTCCCTCCACCTTCCCTCCACCTTCCCTCCACCTTCCCTCCACCTTCCCTCCACCTTCCCTCCACCTTCCCTCCACCTTCCCTCCACCTTCCCCCCACCTTCCCTCCACCTTCCCTCCACCTTCCCTCCACCTTCCCTCCACCTTCCTCCACCTTCCCTCCCCCTTCCCTCCACCTTCCCTCCACCTTCCCTCCACCTTCTCTCCACCTCCCCTTCACCGTTTTATGCCGTTAATTAACGGAAATGTTCGTTGCAGGTCCGATGACGTCCGAAGCTCTCGTCCCATCGGCCGTTATAACGGGCCACTACACCGGCCGGCGAGCCGTGAGCCGTTATCGAACCGGCCGCAGCCGCTGAGTTTTATGAACAGAGGAGATCGGTCTGTAACGGGTGGGGGAAAAAGGGCTGTAACGGGAGGAAAAAAACGGGCTGTAACGGGAGGAGGAAACCGGGCTGTAACGGGCGCAGGAGAACGGGATATATCGGGAGAAGAAGAACGGGCTGTAACGGGAGGAGAAGAACGGGCTGTAACGGGAGGAGAAGAACGGGCTGTAACGGGAGGAGAAGAACGGGCTGTAATGGGAGAAGAAGAACGGGCTTTAACGGGAGGAGGAGAACGGGCAGTAACGGATGGAGGAGCACGGACTGTAACGGGCGGTGGAAAATGGGCTGTAACGGGAGAAGGTGAACGGTCCGTAACGGGCGGAAATCATGAAATTCGACTCAGAAATATAACGGTAAACCAAACGGTGAATCACAGCAACGTTCAACGGTTCATAGCGGGAGCAAAGCGGGAAATTAAAACGGGCATATCGCCGGAAGCTGTAAGGTTTCTGCATGAAACTGCTCCTGAAACTGGCAACAAAATATCCTTCGAAACGGGCGGTAAAACGGAGGCGAAGCTTGGGCCCGCCGTTACGTCACCTATACGGTTTCGTGAAACGGGGAGAAAGCTCGCCATGAAACGGGCCAAATCCAACGGAAATGGTAGTGGTCTTGGTGTTGGAAATGGTAGTGGTATTGGTGTTGGAAATGGTAGTGGTATTGGTGTTGGAAATGGTAGTGGTATTGGTGTTGGAAATGGTAGTGGTATTGGTGTTGGAAATGGTAGTGGTATTGGTGTTGGAAATGGTAGTGGTATTGGTGTTGGAAATGGTAGTGGTATTGGTGTTGGAAATGGTAGTGGTATTGGTGTTGGAAATGGTAGAGGTATTGGTGTTGGAAATGGTAGAGGTATTGGTGTTGGAAATGGTAGTGGTATTGGTGTTGAAAATGGTAGTGGTATTGGTGTTGAAAATGGTAGTGGTATTGGTGTTGAAAATGGTAGTGGTATTGGTGTTGAAAATGGTAGTGGTATTGGTGTTGAAAATGGTAGTGGTATTGGTGTTGAAAATGGTAGTGGTATTGGTGTTGAAAATGGTACTGTTAACGTTACTGGTAATAGTATTGGTGCCAATACTGGTACCAATACCAATGGTACCAACATCGGTATTGAGGTGAAAATAAAATCCGGTTTTGAATTCCTCGCGAAATTTTTGGACAACAAATTTTTGAACAGCGAAATTTTGAATCCAGAATCTCTGAATCAGGAATTGTTGAAAGAAGAATCTCGAAATCAGGAATTGTTGAAAGAAGAATCTCGAAATCAGGAATTGTTGAAAGAAGAATCTCGAAATCAGGAATTGTTTAAAAAGGAATCCCGGAATCAGGAATTGTTTAAAACGGAATCCAGGAATCGGTATTCTAAGGACCCCGACTATCTTCCTACTGCCGTTAACAAATCCGGTACTAAAACGGCACCTGTTACAGGTATCGTTCATATAATGAAACATCCGGAAACCGTCAAAGGAAACCGTTGGTCTCAGTCTGAATCTGATGATAAACTTTTAGAAACCGCGAAACCTTTGCCTTCTGGAAACGCTGAAGTTTTACGTCATGAAAATTCAAAATCGTTGCCAGACACCGGGAAACCGTTGCCAGACCCCGGGAAACCGTTGCCAGACCCCGGGAAACCGTTGCCAGACAACGGAAAACCGTTACCAGAGCCCAGGAAACTGTCGCCAGAGACCGGAAACCCGTTGCCAGAAACCGGGAAACCTTTGTCAGGAACCGGGAATTTTTCATCAGAAACCGGAAAACCTTTGCCAGAAACCGGGAAACTTTTGCCAGAAACCGGGAAACCGCCTGCGATTCGAGCGGAAACGCTACCGCGGATCGCCAAGCCGTGCTGCGATACGTCGTCTCAGTATCGCGCGCCCAGAAATTCAGGATATCAAACGTCAGTGTCGCCACTACAAAAATTGCATGAAGCGCCGGCCAAAAATCCCGAACCTAAATTGTCGGTTCCGCGGTGGAAAAAGTCCGAGAAGCACCGAGAAAAGTCTCTTATTGGTGGGAAAATTTTTGGTGGGCTCGGGAAAAATCGGGTCGAACGATCGAGCAGTTTTGCGGCGCGATATTCGAAGGGGAAAGTTGGGTTCCCCAGCGGGGAATACGCGGTGGGATTGAATTCAAATGAGCCTTTCACGGAGACGGGGTCTAGAAATCGGCTTTCTGTGAGGCCTATCGGCCGAGATCGGACTTTTTTTGTTCGAAAACGCTCTGTTTCTGGCCGATATCGTTCTATTTCTGATCATGATCGTTCTTTTATCGTTCGAAAACGCTCTATTTCTGGTCAATATCGTTCTATTTCTGATCGAGATCGTTCTTCTATCGTTAGAAAACGCTCCGCTGCTGATCAAAATCGTTCGTCTGTCGTTCGAAAACGTTCCAGCATCTACGATTTTTCGTCCATCGACCGGGAACGTTCAGCGATCCACGACGATAAGTACCTCAACAACAGGGATCGCTTCAACAACGCCAAAACGCATTTCAACCACAACAAAACGCACGGAGTTGGATTCGAGCATCAAAGCCCAACAAACCAACTGCGTCCTCCCAAAACACACGACCGTTTTAACGGCAGAAAACGTGCATTTAACGGTAAAGAAAACCCGTTTTCAATGGATCAAAATCCGCATCGCTCTCGAACAACACAGAATAGGAATTTTGGCGATTACGCCGAGTTTACAAGCAATCAGAATAGTTATCCCGTCAGCTCCAAAAGCCCGAATCGTGTATTTGCCGACGTGGAAAATTCTGCTACCTCAAAACGGTCTTCCGAGAACCAGAATCTGGCCTTTCGTAATCCGGATCGTCTTTTTGAAGCCACGGATCTTTCCGGTGACGTTAAGGATCTCTCTGTTGGCAAGGTAGATCTCTCTGCTAACGGATCGGATAGTCCAGAAATTTCGGATAGTCCTTTTGGAAAGGAAGATAGCCCTGCAGAAGTTTTGGGACGCATTTTTGGAAATCATGATAGTTCTTCGGAATTTTCGAAAGGCCGTTTTGAAAAGCAAGATAGTCCTTCAGAAATTTCAGAAAACCCATTCAAAAAACGAGAGAGTCCTTCAAAAGGTCCGGAAGGTACTTTTGGAAAGCAAGGCAGTTCTTTTGGCAGCGATGATGGTATTGCGAGTTCAGAAAAACCAAAGCTCACAGCTGGTCGTCCACCTGAAGAAAAATTTTACGAAGATACCGAGTCCTACGACTACATAATACCTCCTTTAGCCTTGCCCCTGAGCTCACCTGACGATAACAAAAAGAATTCTGCTATCCCAGAACATGACAGAAGCGGTGGTAAGGGAATAAACACTTCTGGGAGAGGTACGTCCGTTGGAAAAGCGACTATCGAAACGCCCAAAATTACGACTCGTAAGATCGAAGATATTTTGCAAGTTAGCACCGCTGGGTATGATAAAACATCGGTCAAAGTTGACTCTGCCATCAATATAGAAAGAAGGAACGGAGGTGTTGTTAATGGTGCGACTGAGCACATTGGAAGGACAGAAGTATATGAAACTGACTATGAAATCAGCGATAGAAATGAGCGTTTTAGAGGTGACGAACATGCCGATACTGTTGCTCGCAGTAGTCACATCGATATTTCGAATCTTGGTTTGATCTCCGAGCGAAAAACCGAACTTCCTTTGCCTGTTCCTTCACTAACGTCATTTTCAGGCACTCCGACTTTTCCTAGCACTGAAAATGCTACTTTCAGAGGCCAATTTCACAGCAATTTACGCTCGAATAGTCCTTCCCTATTTACAAATAGCATGAACAGTTCTTTTCCAGCAAAACCAGGGACCGATACACCCACTACCCAAGAAAACTTTGAAATAAAGAAGACTGTCAATAACCCTACGGACAATTACGCAAAAACTACACAGCACCCAAGCCGGACATTGAATAACTCGGACAATCATACTCGGTGGTTGGGAAATTCAGTTTCTTTGACTCCAAATCGCAACTCAGCGCCTACGGCTGGTTCTGATACAGGCTGGCCTGTCGATTACAGCAACGAAAAACCTGATATCGAAGTTATAGTACAGCGTTCCGACGAGTCTCTGCGACATGACGCTTCTTCGTTCGATGACAGTTACGAAGATCGCGTGCACAATGCCGAAAAAAGAATAAAGTCATTTTTCCGCGATGGTCCGAATTTCAAGCAGAACGGATCGTTCTCTACTTCTGAATGGGCGGTCAAAAGTGCTAATTATTCGGAACCCTCGTTCCACCTGAGCAGAGACTTGTATTTGTTCCGAGGGGACAGCCGGCACGATATCGGCAACATTCTCAAGCAACGCGAGATGGAGAAAGAAAACAACAAAATCCTGCTGCCTTTCAGCAAACTTTTTGACATTTTTGACCACGGAGAAGCCCTTTCTCTCGCTATCATCATCTTCGCTACGCTCATGATTTTTGTGCTGCTAGGAGTGATGCTTGTGTTCGCGTTTATCAAAGTCAAGTTTGGGGTGAAAAAAGCGTATGGGGAAAGGTTTTACGACAACGAGAGTTCCGTGGGGGAGCGTCTATCTCGGTCAAATTCGTTCAACGGAGAATCGCCGTACAGGGAAAATTTGCAAACGCGAGTCGGAAACCGGCTGGCCGCTAACGGAAGCTCTTCAAATAATATCCTTTGCTCAAATTCACTGAACGCACCACACGGAGTTAATGTGACCCTTGGGAAAAAGTACACGGGATCCCCGGGGAAATTATTCAGATGTCCGCTACTGACTTCGAAACTTCTCAGATCCAAAAAATCGGAGGAAATTCGGGCGGCTCTCTTAGATAATGTGGGGCTGGGAGAATATGAAGGAGGTCTTTCATCATCTGTTCCACCTCCCCCACACACGCCTCCATCTCCTCACACACCTCCACCTCCTCCACCTCCTCCTCCTCCCCCACCACCACCGCCTCCCCCCATGTCAAACTTGAAGCACTTCTCTGGCTTCGATCCACTTCCATTTGTGTACGAAAACAACCTTTTTGACGTGAGCGAGCCGTGTCACAGCTGCCAGAATCTTCTGCTCGACCGAGATTCTGATGATTCTGCCTGCTGCGAAGCCTCCCAATCGTTCGAAGACGACTTTAGCGATTTGTTAAGAGATTCTTACGGCCAGCACCCGCACTGCAGTATCGATCACGGCTCAGATGGAACAACTTTGGGAACAACTCTGCTCGGTGGCTGCGGAAGCAACTTTGCGGGACTCCCGACCCATTCCATGAGTGGGGACAATTTCGGGGCGTTATCGACCCACACAAGCACCGACCATTTTAGGGCTTTGGGACTTGCAGCCCAAGGGACTAGGGCTTTGGGACTTGCAAACCAAGGGACCAGGGCTTTAGGACTGGCAACACAAGGGGATTTGTTCCAAGCTTCTCGAGCGTTCGGGAACTTCCGCGATATGGAGGGTCAACTCCATTGTCTTCAGTCCACAACTTGCGGAATGTATGACATCAACGACGACGTCAATGACGACGTTGACGACAATAACGTCGACGTCGTCGTTGCCAACTCTAACAATCCGTGCTGTCGCCAAGCCGCAGAGTCAGATTTGTACGAACACTTGCGGGAAAACAACGAGAACTTTTGCAGCAGTTTCAACTCCCTGGACCAAAGTGGGTCGAAGAGGTATAGTCAGGTTTTGGCACAACCCGGAGATGACTATAACTTTACAACGTTCCCGCCTTTGGGGCACTGTGAATTTTACGATAACGTTCCAGAAATGTCACATCCAGACAACGATGTCAGAAATCCTTGAAGATGCGCCAAATAAATTTTTGAGTGTTAGAGATTAAGAAGTGGACGTGCGACATCTTTGTAACTTACGCCGTATCTTCCACGTTTCCAGTATTTGAAGAAATGTTGTTTTTTTTCTCGACGTTTGGAGTACTTCAACTGGTTTTTATTCGTATCTTTAATATAGGGTAGTAAGATACACCAGGAAAAAATTAAGTTCAGAACTTTTATCGACTGTAAGTGAGAGTATGGATGTATGTACGTACATACTCTAAAACTTACTACACGAAGAGATGGAGTGCGTAAATCAGAGGTAAAACTTATTTCCTTATTGAAAGTTAGCGTAACATGTGGAGGTATTTTAGACCAGTGTGTGCACACTGTGTTGTCTACTATAGTGTGCGCACACAGCTGTGTGTTTGCATACATTGTGCACATTATGTGCTCAGAGGACCGTAATTTGCTGTGGATAAAAGATAGTCGATTTGAATGTGTTTACATAGACTTGATTTAGTTGAATTGCGTGCCGTGTTGTTAGTTATAGGATAATCTGGTTATTATAATTTGTGACTATGATAACCCGTGATTGTGGCTATTTTGTTATGGTTACAGTAATTAATTGACAATTTTTATGGTGAGACTAATAAATTGTGGCAATTTTTATGGTGAGAGTAATGAATTGTGGCAATTTTTATTGTATCCATTATTAATTGTGGAATAGCCGTATCTAATTTTAGCAATTTTTTTGGAAACGGTTATTAATTGTGACAACTTTTATCGAAACGGTTATTAATTGTAACAATTTTATTATAACCGATATTAATTAGGATATTTTTGTTCTAACATTCGTTTATTTGACAAATTTTGTTGCATCCGGTATCAACTGAAACTTTTTTAATCATTACATTTATTGATGATGGCGATTTATTATTATTGTTATTGTAGGAACTGTTTATTGTGGCCATTCATTATTATTAATGCTGTGAATAATTGTGAAGATTTTTATTATGTGAGTTACTAATTGTGACGATTTTTATTATATGAGTTACTAATTGTGACGATTTTTATTAAATAAATCACTAATTGTGACGATTTTTATTGTTTGAGTTACTAATTGTGACGATTTTTATTGTATGAGTTACTAATTGTGACGAGTTTTATTGTATTATGAATTATTAATTGTGACGATTATTAATTACATCGCTCACAAATTACTGTGGCAAATACTGATTGTTGTGATTAATGATTAAGGCGATTATTAATTAGTTAGCTGTAAATGATAGTGATTGATATTTACGTAACAAGTTAAGTACATAACCGTTAATTGATAGTTTGTTAGCTAATTAAATGTATTAGGTGACTTAATTAGGCTCTCAGTCTCAAAGTTTGGAAATGAATTAGGTTTTTTTACGATTTCTTATTAGGCTAGGAGATTAATTGGGGGAGTAATCGGGTGAGGAATCGGGGGAGTAATTGGGGGAGTAATTGGGGGAGTATTGGGGGAGTATTGGGGGAGTATTGGGGGAGTATTGGGGGAGTATTGAGGGAGTATTGAGGGTGTATTGAGGGAGTATTGAGGGAGTCTCGGGGGAGTAATTGGGGGAGTAATTGGGGGAGTATTTGGGGGAGTGTTCGGGGAGTATTGGGGGAGGAATTAGGGGAATATTGAGGGAGTATTGGGGGAGGATAATTGGTGGGGAGAACAATTGGAGGGGAGAACAATTGGTGGGGAGAACAATTGGTGGGGGAGAACAATTGGTGGGGGAGAACAATTGGTGGGGGAGAACAATTGGTGGGGGAGAACAACTGATGGGGAGAACAACTGATGGGGAGAACAACTGATGGGGAGAACAACTGATGGGGAGAACAACTGATGGGGAGAACAACTGATGGGGAGAACAACTGATGGGGAGAACAACTGATGGGGAGAACAACTGATGGGGAGAACAACTGATGGGGAGAACAACTGATGGGGAGAACAACTGATGGGGAGAACAACTGATGGGGAGAACAACTGATGGGGAGAACAACTGATGGGGAGAACAACTGATGGGGAGAACAACTGATGGGGAGAACAATTGGGAGAATAATAAGAGGGAAAACTAGTGTATGAGGGAAATAGTTATTCTACTTGAGGTAAACTCTGACATAATTAAGGTTATTCAATCAATGGAAGTTATTCCCTATTGAGCAAATTTTGAGAAAACAAACTATGTCCATATCCCAGTTAGCTGGCCCGTGTCGCCAGTTAGTGAACTGTACGAGACGGTTAACTGTACGAGACGGTTAACTGTACGAGACGGTTAACTGTACGAGACGGTCAACTGTACGAGACGGTTAACTGTACGAGACGGTTAACTGTACGAGACGGTTAACTGTACGAGACGGTCAACTGTACGAGACGGTTGACTGTACGAGACGGTTAACTGTACGAGACGGTTAACTGTACGAGACGGTTAACTGTACGAGACGGTTAACTGTACGAGACGGTTAACTGTACGAGACGGTTAACTGTACGAGACGGTTAACTGTACGAGACGGTTAACTGTATGAGACGGTTAACTGTATGAGACGGTTAACTGTACGAGACGGTTAACTGTACGAGACGGTTAACTGTGCGAGACGGTTAACTGTATGAGACGGTCAACTGTACGAGACGGTTAACTGTACGAGACGGTTAACTGTACGAGACAGTTAACTGTACGAGACGGTTAACTGTACGAGACGGTCAACTGTACGAGACGGTCAACTGTACGAGACGGTTAACTGTACGAGACGGTTAACTGTACGAGACGGTTAACTGTACGAGACGGTTAACTGTACGAGACGGTTAACTGTACGAGACGGTTAACTGTACGAGACGGTTAACTGTACGAGACGGTTAACTGTATGAGACGGTTAACTGTACGAGACGGTTAACTGTGCGAGACGGTTAACTGTATGAGACGGTCAACTGTATGAGACGGTCAACTGTATGAGACGGTTAACTGTACGAGACGGTTAACTGTATGAGACGGTTAACTGTACGAGACGGTTAACTGTACGAGACGGTTAACTGTACGAGACGGTTAACTGTACGAGACGGTTAACTGTACGAGACGGTTAACTGTACGAGACAGTCAACTGTACGAGACGGTTAACTGTACGAGACGGTCAACTGCACGAGACGGTCAACTGTACGAGACGGTCAACTGTACGAGACGGTCAACTGTACGAGACGGTTAACTGTACGAGACGGTTAACTGTACGAGACGGTTAACTGTACGAGACGGTTAACTGTACGAGACGGTTAACTGTACGAGACGGTTAACTGTACGAGACGGTTAACTGTACGAGACGGTTAACTGTACGAGACGGTTAACTGTACGAGACGGTTAACTGTAGGAGATCTTAACTATCATGCGCGGGTTTTGGTTGTATTTCTTTACGGTAAAATGCGGTGGGATGCGATGATAATTAATTTTTTTACTGTAAAACAGTTTGAGCTTTTACACTTTACAACTCATTAATTTTGAAAACAAGTTTCCAAACAGTTCATATCTGTTGTACCGCTGTAGAACTGTTTTTAAGTGTGTCGAGCAACAGTCTACGTACCGAAAAACAGTTAATTTTTAACTGTTAGGAATTAAAAAAACAGTTTATTAATTGTTAAAAAGTTACAACGGTTATTTAACCGTCACTAACTACACAGTTAAAAAACTGTTTTCAAACAAAATTAAATATTTATTGAAATGAAAATTCTTCCTCTTCAAATTTACCCCTCATAAAGTATCTTTTGGAATTCTTGTAAGTTTATATTGAAGTTTTAAATATCTATGTTATATTGACGAAGCTAATTGATTTTGCGGGATCGAGATGTGTTGGTTGCATCTGCCCATAGTTGTGTTGTGGAGGTGTGTTTTGTCCTTGGTATTTTGTCCTTGGTATTTTGTCCTTGGTATTTTGTCCTTGGTATTTTGTCCTTGGTATTTTGTCCTTGGTATTTTGTCCTTGGTATTTTGTCCTTGGTATTTTGTCCTTGGTATTTTGTCCTTGGTATTTTGTCCTTGGTATTTTGTCCTTGGTATTTTGTCCTTGGTATTTTGTCCATGGTATTTTGTCCTTGGTATTTTGTCCTTGGCATTTTGTCCTTGGCATTTTGTCCTTGGTATTTTGTCCTTGGTATTTTGTCCTTGGTATTTTGTCCTTGGTATTTTGTCCTTGGCATTTTGTCCTTGGCATTTTGTCCTTGGTATTTTGTCCTTCGTATTTTGTCCTTGGTATTTTGTCCTTGGTATTTTGTCCTTGGTATTTTGTCCTTTGTATTTTGTCCTTTGTATTTTGTCCTTGGTATTTTGTCATTGGTATTTTGTCCTTGGCATTTTGTCCTTGGCATTTTGTCCTTGGCATTTTGTCCTTGGTATTTTGTCCTTGGTATTTTGTCCTTTGTATTTTGTCCTTTGTATTTTGTCCTTGGTATTTTGTCCTTGGTATTTTGTCCTTGGCATTTTGTCCTTGGTATTTTGTCCTTGGTATTTTGTCCTTGGTATTTTGTCCTTGGTATTTTGTCCTTGGTATTTTGTCCTTTGTATTTTGTCCTTGGTATTTTGTCTTTGGCATTTTGTCCTTGGCATTTTGTCCTTGGTATTTTGTCCTTGGTATTTTGTCTTTGGCATTTTGTCCTTGGCATTTTGTCCTTGGTATTTTGTCCTTGGTATTTTGTCCTTGGCATTTTGTCCTTGGCATTTTGTCCTTGGCATTTTGTCCTTGGCATTTTGTCCTTGGCATTTTGTCCTTGGCATTTTGTCCTTGGTATTTTGTCCTTGGTATTTTGTCCTTGGTATTTTGTCCTTGGTATTTTGTCCTTGGTATTTTGTCCTTGGTATTTTGTCCTTGGCATTTTGTCCTTGGCATTTTGTCCTTGGCATTTTGTCCTTGGTATTTTGTCCTTGGCATTTTGTCCTTGGTATTTTGTCCTTTGTATTTTGTCCTTGGTATTTTGTCTTTGGCATTTTGTCCTTGGCATTTTGTCCTTGGTATTTTGTCCTTGGTATTTTGTCTTTGGCATTTTGTCCTTGGCATTTTGTCCTTGGTATTTTGTCCTTGGTATTTTGTCCTTGGTATTTTGTCCTTGGCATTTTGTCCTTGGCATTTTGTCCTTGGCATTTTGTCCTTGGCATTTTGTCCTTGGCATTTTGTCATTGGTATTTTGTCCTTGGTATTTTGTCCTTGGTATTTTGTCCTTGGTATTTTGTCCTTGGTATTTTGTCCTTGGTATTTTGTCCTTGGCATTTTGTCCTTGGCATTTTGTCCTTGGCATTTTGTCCTTGGTATTTTGTCCTTGGCATTTTGTCCTTTGTATTTTGTCCTTGGTATTTTGTCCTTGGTATTTTGTCCTTGGTATTTTGTCCTTGGTATTTTGTCCTTGGCATTTTGTCCTTTGTATTTTGTCCTTTGTATTTTGTCCTTGGTATTTTGTCCTTGGTATTTTGTCCTTGGTATTTTGTCCTTGGTATTTTGTCCTTGGCATTTTGTCCTTTGTATTTTGTCCTTTGTATTTTGTCCTTGGTATTTTGTCCTTGGTATTTTGTCCTTGGTATTTTGTCCTTGGCATTTTGTCCTTTGTATTTTGTCCTTGGTATTTTGTCCTTGGTATTTTGTCCTTGGTATTTTGTCCTTGGTATTTTGTCCTTGGCATTTTGTCCTTTGTATTTTGTCCTTTGTATTTTGTCCTTGGTATTTTGTCCTTGGTATTTTGTCCTTGGTATTTTGTCCTTGGTATTTTGTCCTTGGCATTTTGTCCTTTGTATTTTGTCCTTTGTATTTTGTCCTTGGTATTTTGTCCTTGGTATTTTGTCCTTGGTATTTTGTCCTTGGTATTTTGTCCTTGGCATTTTGTCCTTGGCATTTTGTCCTTGGTATTTTGTCCTTGGCATTTTGTCCTTGGTATTTTGTCCTTGGAATTCTGTCCTTGGTATTTTGTCCTTGGAATTCTGTCCTTGATCTTTTGTACATGATACTTGTGCTGGGTATTTTGGCTTTAATTTTCTCTAAAACAAGCATGATAACAACACACAAAAATTAAAGTAAGGACTTCAATGTTCACCGCTAACTGTAGTCTCTGTATAAAATTTCCATGATTTACCATATAATATGTCTTTTAATCAGGGTCCATTTTTAAAAAAATAATGTTAACCGTGAAATTTGGTCCCAAATGGCAGGTTTCTGAATATTTACCATAAAATATGGTTTTTAAATATTCCCAACATTATGAATATCACCATAAATATTCCCCACATTATGAATATCACCATAAAATATGGCCCTTTTGTATTTCAACGTTTTTGAATGTTTGCCCCAAAATATTATCCATCAAGAAATATCTGTACGTGTACATACGTTAGCCCGAACTTCCTTTAATATTACATAAAAATATCGGTCCAGAATATTAGCGACTCTGTAATATTTGCCGCTCAACATCACCTGTAAATATCAACACGGTAGTTTATATATACCCTCAAATGTTAATATG
Source organism: Morinoia aosen (assembly GCA_030386875.1). Lineage (NCBI taxonomy): Eukaryota > Metazoa > Arthropoda > Malacostraca > Amphipoda > Talitridae > Morinoia > Morinoia aosen. Next base: position 4,329,716 of record CM059580.1, on the reverse strand, counting down.
TACCCCCAAATATTAATATTCACTCCAAACATTAATATGTTCCCCATACAATAATTCTTACCCAATATGTTGATATTTACCCCAAGTTTTAATATTCACCCCTGAATAAATTTACCCCTAAAATTTTTTACTCTCAGATATAAATATTTACCCCCGAATATTAACATTTACCCCCGAATATTAATATTTACCCCCAAAAATTATTATTTACATCCAATATTAATATTTACCCCCAAATATTAAAATTTGCCATCAAATATTAATATTTACCACCAAATTTCAATATTTACCATCAAATATTAATATTTACCCCAAATATTAATACTTACCACTAAATATCAATATTTACCACCAAATAATAATACCTACCATCAAATGTTAACATTTACCCCAAATATTCAAGGTAAATAATACGTGCATAATATTTTGTGTTTGCCCTTAGCTGTGCATTTACTCGCCATAAATTATGGATTAATTTCAGACCTTGCCATAAGTAATGGATTTATTTCCAACCTAACCATAAGTTATGGGCGGGTTCCCAATGAGCTCACTAATATATTGTATAAACTCTGCGGTGTCATAAAATATGGGTCTATATGTGCAGACCCTTCATCAAGTCCAGAAAGTGGGCCATTAATTATGGGTTGTTCCTCACACCCATAAATTATGGCTAACTAAAGCCACCATAATTAACGGGTAGACCATAAAGTGTTCAATAATCTTGAATGGGCCATAAGTGCGAATTATTCTAATTAGGGGCGCCATAAATTAGGGTTTGGCCTGATAATTTTGTAATAAAATATAAGTTACCGTAAATTGGGCCATAAATTATGGTTTGATCGTATTTCTTGAACTATAAAACATGGTTCTGCTCCTGGACTGATTTTAACCATAAATTATGGTTTATTTCATTATTTGCACCATAAATGATTGTTTTGATTATGCAGACGCACCATAAATTATGGTTTTATTTGTGTATTTACTGAACCATAAATTATGGTTGATTTCATTATTTGCACCATAAATGATTGTTTTGATTATGCAGACGCACCATAAATTATGGTTTTATTTATGTATTTACTGAAGCATAAATTATGGTTTCACTTAATAGCCGCACCATATATAATGAGGCTCAATCATCAACTATGTCATAAGTTATGGTTTGATCATATTGTCTGTATTATAAATTATTATGGGTCTTTATCATCGGCCTAAAATTATGGGTCGATGTCATCGACTATGAATTATGGGTCGATATCATCGTCTATAAATTATGGGTCGATATCATCGTCTATAAACTATGGGTTGATATCGTCGATTATAAATTATGGGTCGATATATTCGACTATAAATTATGGGATTAAATAATCGACTATAAATTATGGGTCGATATCCTCGACTATAAATTATGGGTCGATATAATCGACAATACCATAAATTATGGTCGAGTCACAATGCTGAAGCCAATATTATAGCTAGATCCCACCGATTGCGCCATAAATTAAGGGTTCACCCCACCTTTGTTACCATAATTATGGTTCGGTGGCGTAGACAGCACCATAAAGAAATCATGCCATATATGGCACGTACCGTAGGCCGTGAGTTGCCATAATACTGACTGTGCCATAATTTAAGGCTGGATGTGGTTATGGCGTCCATAAAGTTTTGTACTCGTGCCAAGTCGCTGGAAAATTTGTCTTTTAATTCTAGCTTATTAAGGAATTTTAATGCAGAGTTGTCTTGTTATTTCCCTTATTTCCGCGCTAATTTCCCATGAAAAGGAAATTATTTCCCTTATTTCCGCGCTAATTTCCCATGAAAAGGAAATTATTTCCCTTATTTCCGCAATGTGAGGGCCCGAGCTGAAGGTTAGGTAGGCTTTCTTTTTTGTTAAAATGGAATAGGTTTTTGTTTTGTTACGGACCATCTTTTTTCGGTTCACTGCTGTCCTGTTTTTTCATCACCTATTGCTTTCTTCTTCAACTTTGATCTTGTTTCATGAACTTCTTTCTCATCTTACTGTTTCTATGACCTTTCTGCATAGATTCCCCATTCTCTCATCTCCATACTAAATGGTGCCTTCCTCCTTCCTCTCTTCGATACGCTCTTTTTTTGTAGCGGTTAGGGAGGCTTAAACTAACTTATAATCTATAATCTATTCCCTTATTTCCGCGCTAATTTCCCATGAAAAGGAAATTATTTCCCTTATTTCCGCGCTAATTTCCCATGAAAAGGAAATTATTTCCCTTATTTCCGCGCTAATTTCCCATGGAAAGGAAATTATTTCCCTTATTTTCGAGCTAATTTCCCATGGAAAGGAAATTATTTCCCTTATTTTCGCGCTAATTTCCCATGGAAAGGAAATTATTTCCCTTATTTTCGCGCTAATTTCCCATGGAAAAAAAATTATTTCCCTTATTTCCGCGCTAATTTCCCATGGAAAGGAAATTATTTCCCTTATTTCCGCGCTAATTTCCCATGGAAAGGAAATTATTTCCCTTATTTCCGCGCTAATTTCCCATTGAAAGGAAATTATTTCCCTTATTTTCGAGCTAATTTCCCATGGAAAGGAAATTATTTCCCTTATTTTCGCGCTAATTTCCCATGGAAAGGAAATTATTTCCCTTATTTTCGCGCTAATTTCCCATGGAAAAAAAATTATTTCCCTTATTTCCGCGCTAATTTCCGTCGTGGAGGAAATTATTCCCCTAATTTCCGTGCTAAGTTCTATGAGAAAGAAATTATTCCCCTTATTTAGGAAATTATTTCCCTTATTTAGGAAATTATTCCCCTTATTTCCGCCGTAATTTCCATCGTGGAGGAAACTATTCCCCGTATTTCCGCGCTAATTTCCAATAAGAAGGAAATTATTTCCCTCATTTTTGCTCTGATTTCTATTGTGGAGATTATTTATATTGTTTCCCGGCTAATAATTGCCGTAATATGCAATTTCAGGCCAATATTGGCCTCAATAAAGCCAATACTGGCCTCAAAAATCAATTCCCAGCCAATTTTGGCCTCAAAAAAGCCAATATTGGCCTCAAAAATCAATTTTCAGCCAATATTAGCCTCAAAAAAGCCAATATTGGCCTCAAAAATCAACTCCCAGCCATTATTGGCCTCTAAAAATGCCAATATTGGCCTAAAAATCAACTCTCGGCCAACATTGGCCAAAAATTACCTCACCGAAGTCGACAACAATCACCAACATTCGGCAATCATCAAAGATTGCATCACAAGCCGACAATCCTCCTCATAGCGCAGGTAAGCAATATTATTGGGCTGTTTTTGTGCATAATTCCCCTTTTCCATATGTTATACACATATGAGATACATGTTATATATAATAAACGTCCCATATAAATATATTTCAGATTGTGCTCAAATTTTACTGATAAAAAACACCTGAACTACTAAGAGGATATTACATGTATAAATTTATATATATATATATATATATATATATATATATATATATATATATATATATATATATATATATATATAAATAAATATAATTCTCATATGTATACTCGACGTTATTCCTACACACACATATGTTTGTACTGTGATATGAACTGATTTTCTCACATCAATGTATTAACTTTTAAAACTTGCGTTCTGTACTACTTCATGGTGTGCGTATATTCCTTTTTCCCACCTGTATGCATATATATTTCATCAATTCATTTTTGCAGGTATATAAAACATATCAAACAAATACATGTAAATAACCACTGTACACACACACACACGAAACATAAACATACAACACATTCTTTCATACAAAACATTATCTTCAAGGAGCCACAGGCTTCCAATATTAGCCAAAGAATTTCTGCTCTATTTATCTAGGCCGGTGCTTGTTATCTACGTAGGTGCTACATATCTAGGTAGGATGTTCGGTGTGTCTTGCATTAGCTAGTCTGAGTCCGTCATTATTGCCCAGTGCCTTGTGAGGAGCGTGTGACTGCTGAGCCAAGGTAACCCATTAGCGCAGTGGTGGGGGAGTTGAGAACGTTGCGGGTTCGATACCCCGCGGGGGCGCGATGTTTTTACCAGAGTACGCAGCTCCTATGATGGTTGTAGGATGAAAAGGAAGGGAGAGGAGAGGTTATGGAGGAAGTTCTTGCGCTCTATGAGCCTACACTTCCATTCATTTTTTAGGTGATGCTTTACAAAATGTCGTAGATGACAAAGCTATAGTAAAATGAAGCAGTTTTTGATGTTTTTTGTCCAATATTTCCCTCGGATGAGGGTAGGGTTCTTGCTGGTCACTGTTAGGGATAATGATACGTCAAAGATGTTTGGTGAGGGTAAATAACTTGATGGGAATGTTCTGTGAAGGTAAATAACAAAATGGGATGCTTTGTGAGGTAAATAACAAAATGATATCCTTTGTGAGTGTAAATAACAATATCGGGATGCTTTTTGAGGGTAAATAACAAGATGGAGATGTTATTTAACCAATATGGGTTGAATGGGAAAACAGCGGTATTTTTTTGAACGGTAAATGAACAAGCTGGAGATAATTTTTGGGGGTGAAATGATGTATTTTGAGGGAAAATGTGCACCATGATGGACTTGACCGCTAGTTAGGCTGTTTTGCTTATTGTTGCATTACCGTACTGAATACATTTCATTTGTAAGTGGTACGGGATTATTTGATATTATTATGGGGATATTTCAGATATTATGAGGCGAGTGTAACCATGTACGACTTATATTGTTTTATTTCTATTTTCAACGCTTTGACTGCAGTGTGACCCACCGGTGGTACACGTAAGGGATTTTCACAACGCTGCTGACCGACCAGTAGTCACAAACACAATTTCCATAAGTACTTAATCAAAGCTAAATGAAGGCACCATCCAGTTCATGTTTGCTATTTTCAACATCGCGCGCTGCAGTTGACTTTAAGTTTGAGTTGAATGTTGAACTTCGGTTTTACATGCCGCAGTTAAAGTGTTGTCACGAGACTTGGTCCTGCCTCTCATTAATTTATATTAATGAGGAGACCGGGTTCTTGTAAATTGGCATACCTCCATGAAATCATGAAATACCTGAGAAAGAAACACATATGATAATGCCCTAAATGAAATACAAAGACACATGAAAGTTCACACTCCAAAGTAGTTATGATTAATTACAGACGCGATATGTGAGGTACTCACCGATGTGAATGGACCCACTTACACATGTGTTTTTCTGGGCGCATCTGCCAGCGCTGCTTGTGTAGTTAGGGGCTTAATACTTAATAATACTTAATACTTTAATTAATTTAATACGCAGGATATCATAGTATGATCTTAATGGTCACAGCAGTTCATCCTATCACAAATTTTAAGAGGATAATATACCGTGTACATGTCATAAGGTGGGGTACGACTACTAATAGCTCAACACCCTGCTCTTTGCAATACCTTAACACAACTGACGGAATTGAAAAATGTACGCTGGTAATAGCCCTCATGTCAACGCTACCCTAACTGTTTGGGTTGGGTTCAAACCCCTCTTCACAAATTTAACTTCACACATATACACCACAGGGAAAATCCTCCACTATATCCGTATTCCAACAGCACAGGACATTGTCGTAACTTCAGATCATAGGCGTATTCGTACAAGCACCGCTCCAGTTCAGATTCCCTGGCTATCATCAGATCAGAAAATGTACATTTAACGACTGCATTCCGAGCTTCCCGTAGATTTTTCTATGGAGAATTATGAAAAACCGCCCTACTGCAAAGATCACAAAATTTACCCATTAAGTTGATTGTCAAAATCGTAGTCGTTTATACATTTTGCATTTAATTCGACGGCATTACATTTTTCATTATTTGCATACATGTTTCAAATAGCATCTCTTGTGAACAAATATATTACTCTTAACCTTCCCAGCGATGCTTCGATATCTATTTCTTTCGACCCTCGTTGTTTTCTCTAATCCCCTTTTTCCCGGCAAGTAGTCGGAGAACTTTTAATTATTGATTCAAAATATTTAATAAGTTCAACTTCATATACATATATGTGCAAAACATATTTCGACGCACGCTGTGTATTCACGTGTTATTTCAAAGTGATTTTTTCTAACGCTTGGTTAAGACGCACTTTCTCAGACGGTCCTCTGCGTAAGACTGAACTTATCCCATGAGCTACACCTAAGTGTACTTGAGGGCTGTCCTCTACTTCACCATGTGACCAATCATGCTTCTCTGAATATACAGAAATGCACGCCTACCTCCTTTCTCCAGAATGCTGTTCATTCCGCCTTCTTTTGAGACCGGCCCCAATCACCTCTCTACAAAATTCGTTGCTAGGTTGTATGCCTATCCCACGAGTTCAAGTATCGGCTATATATATGTATCTGTCACCCTCTGAGGGCTGGAGTCCACGACTGTTGGGACTCACGCTGTTTCGGTTCAAGGGTTTGTGATTGTATTTCGCCCTATGTGGTCCACCCGAGGCCTCTCAAGTTCGTAGACCAAAAAATTCTGCTGAGCCCAGCATCACACCCACTTCGCTCGCACAATACACAAACACATGTCGAACACAACACCCAGGCACACATGCTGAAGCGACACACACACACACACGAGTGTGTCGCTTCAACATGTTGAAGCGACAAGCTCGTACTGTTGAAATACGCAATTTTCTATGTGTACTAAGATATAAACGAATCTTCATAAATTGCTACAGATACATACCAAATAGAATCAAAACACGAAGCGATACACGATTTAGCAGGACACACTTTAGTCATAAAAACACAATCTAAAAAAACACAATCTAGTGGAATATTCCGTGAATTCTCAAAAAGAATTCATAAATTTCACAACATTAAAATGTTTCCTAACAGCTTTAATGTTATATTGCGAGTATTTAATGTTAATATCTTACCCCCTAAGCCCTCACCCCTCACCCCTCACCCCCTGACCCCCTCACCCTCTCACCCCATCACCCCCAGATGACGTTCGCCAGGCTGGACGGTTGGTTCGACCGCCTGTGGGATCGCGTGAGGGGCGAGAACGAGGCGATTCGGGGGGCAGAAACCGATACCGAGGTCGAGCTGCTCGAGGAAACCACTCCCGAAACCGGTGAGGGTATACCCTCTTTCCCCTTTCTTTTTAAGCCGGCAGTGGTTTCGTTTTGAAACCAGGGGAATTTTGTAGAATTTAGGTAGACTTGGGTAGTTCTGTGGTAGAGTAGACAGGTAGACTTGGGTATTTGTGTGGTAGAATAGACAGGTAGACTTGGGTATTTGTGTGGTAGAGTAGACAGGTAGACTTGGGTATTTGTGTGGTAGAATAGACAGGTAGACTTGGGTATTTGTGTGGTAGAGCAGACAGGTAGACTTGGGTGTTTCTGTGGTAGAGTAGACAGGTAGACTTAGGTATTTCTGTGGTAGAGTAGACAGGTAGACTTGGGTATATCTGTGGTAGAGTTGACGGGTAGACTTGGGTATTTGTGTGGTAGAGTAGACAGGTAGACTTGGGTATTTGTGTGGTAGAGTAGACAGGTAGACTTGGGTATATCTGTGGTAGAGTAGACGGGTAGACTTGGGTATTTGTGTGGTAGAGTAGACAGGTAGACTTGGGTTTTTCTGTGGTAGAGTAGACAGGTAGACTTAGGTGTTTCTGTGGTAGAGTAGACAGGTAGACTTAGGTATTTGTGTGCTAGAGTAGACAGGTAAACTTGGGTATTTGTGTGGTAGAGTAGACAGGTAGAATTGGGTATTTGTGTGGTAGAGTAGACAGGTAGACTTGGGTAGTTCTGTGGTAGAGTAGACAGGTAGACTTAGGTATTTGTGTGCTAGAGTAGACAGGTAAACTTGGGTATTTGTGTGGTAGAGTAGACAGGTAGACTTGGGTATTTGTGTGGTAGAGTAGACAGGTAGACTTGGGTATTTGTGTGGTAGAGTAGACAGGTAGACTTGGGTATTTATGTGGTAGAATAGACAGGTAGACTTGGGTATTTGTGTGGTAGAATAGACAGGTAGACTTGGGTATTTGTGTGGTAGAGTAGACAGGTAGACTTGGGTATTTGTGTGGTAGAGTAGACAGGTAGACTTGGGTATTTGTGTGGTAGAGTAGACAGGTAGACTTGGGTATTTATGTGGTAGAATAGACAGGTAGACTTGGGTATTTGTGTGGTAGAATAGACAGGTAGACTTGGGTATTTGTGTGGTAGAGTAGACAGGTAGACTTGGGTATTTGTGTGGTAGAATAGACAGGTAGACTTGGGTATTTGTGTGGTAGAATAGACAGGTAGACTTGGGTATTTATGTGGTAGAATAGACAGGTAGACTTGGCTATTTGTGTGGTAGAATAGACAGGTAGACTTGGGTATTTGTGTGGTAGAGTAGACAGGTAGACTTGGGTATTTGTGTGGTAGAATAGACAGGTAGACTTGGGTATTTGTGTGGTAGAATAGACAGGTAGACTTGGCTATTTGTGTGGTAGAATAGACAGGTAGACTTGGGTAGTTCTGTGGTAGAGTAGACAGGTAGACTTAGGTATTTGTGTGCTAGAGTAGACAGGTAAACTTAGGTATTTGTGTGGTTGAGTAGACGGGTAGACTTGGGTATTAAAAATTTCCGATGAATCAATATACCTGAGAAGTGAACGTACTAAGTAGATTAGTAGATTAGTGTTGAAAATTCACCAAGTAGATGAGTAGACATGCGAAGTGAATTAATCAGGCATAATGGTAGATCTGTGTTGTAGATTAAATTAAATCTACCCTTTACAAATCTACCATTAAATTGGTAGACATGTTAGGCAGCCGAGTAGATTTGTATGGCAAGCGCTTGTGTTTGAGTAGTTGTTTAGTAAGTAGTTGAGTAGATCGGCGTAGTAGATTCATAAGGTACGTAGGTGAAATTATCACTAATATAATTTTATTTATGGTCTATAATCTTGATGCAATTATCACTAATATAATTTTATTTATGGTCTATAATCTTGATGCAATTATCACGAATATAATTTTATTTATGGTCTATAATCTTGATGCAATTATCACTAATATAATTTTATTTATGGTCTATAATCTTGATGCAATTATCACGAATATAATTTTATTTATGGTCTATAATCTTGATGCAATTATCACTAATATAATTTTATTTATGGTCTATAATCTTGATGCAATTATCACGAATATAATTTTATTTATGGTCTATAATCTTGATGCAATTATCACTAATATAATTTTATTTATGGTCTATAATCTTGATGCAATTATCACTAATATAATTTTATTTATGGTCTATAATCTTGATGCAATTATCACTAATATAATTTTATTTATGGTCTATAATCTTGATGCAATTATCACTAATATAATTTTATTTATGGTCTATAATCTTGATGCAATTATCACGAATATAATTTTATTTATGGTCTATAATCTTGATGCAATTATCACTAATATAATTTTATTTATGGTCTATAATCTTGATGCAATTATCACTAATATAATTTTATTTATGGTCTATAATCTTGATGCAATTATCACTAATATAATTTTATTTATGGTCTATAATCTTGATGCAATTATCACGAATATAATTTTATTTATGGTCTATAATCTTGATGCAATTATCACTAATATAATTTTATTTATGGTCTATAATCTTGATGCAATTATCACTAATATAATTTTATTTATGGTCTATAATCTTGATGCAATTATCACTAATATAATTTTATTTATGGTCTATAATCTTGATGCAATTATCACGAATATAATTTTATTTATGGTCTATAATCTTGATGCAATTATCACGAATATAATTTTATTAATGTTCCATCAATGAAATAATTATAGTGATGGCTGGAACTCAACGTTTGGAGTCAAGAGCACTTCTATAGCGCCAAATTCAACACAAATGTATTTAAATAAAATAACATGTAAAATGGATTTTCGTACCGGGGCATTGTGGCGGCTGCGGAGCCGAGCCCGCATTATTCGAATTTTTGAGATTTCGCGTTTTTAACTTGAGTTTTTTTCGTATCCAGAAACGAAAATTTTATGAAAAACGAAAATTTTTCTTTTTTTGATGAAAATTTGATGTATCCAAACTTAGATCATTCGTAGTTGGGTCTCGTGAGGGGAGGTATGACTGTAGCAGATATATATATATAATATGTTAGTATGTAACCCATGGCATACATTGTATGGTATATATATACATACATATTTATATGCATAGTATGTAACCCATGGCATACATGACATGGTATATACATACATATATATATATAGTATGTAACCAATGGCACACATGGTATGTTATATACAATTATATAGTATATAACCCGTGCAATATAGCACATATATTGCATATATAGCAATATATGCTATATATGGTATATATATATATATATATATATATATATATCACACATGATAAAAATGGTAGAGGTGGTGTACAATATGACATATTGTACTTTGTATTGTATTGTATGGCACACATGGTATAAATGGCATAAATGACACAAGTGGCATATATGGTGTATATTTTATATGTGATGTGCATATATAGCATGGAATACATGGCATAAATGGTATATAAGTTCGGTATACATGGCCCATCATAGCATAAGTGGTATGAATGGTTTGGTATAAATGGCATATTTGGTGTAAATGGTGTATATGGTGTAAATGGTATAAATGGTATACCGGTGTAAAGGGTATAAATGACATACATGGCATAAATGGTGTAAATGGCACAAATGGAATAAATGGTATGTTTGATATAAATGGTAAATTTGGTATAAATGGTATAATGGTATAAATGGTATAATGGTATAAATGGTATTAATGGTATAAATGTTATAAATGGTATAAATGGTAAAATGGTTTAAATTGTATAAATGGTAAAATGGTGTAAATGGTAAAATGGTGTAAATGGTATAAATGGTAAATGGTATAAATGGTATTAATGGTATAAATGGCACAAATGGTATAAATAGTATAAATGGTATAATGGTGTAAATGGTGAAAATGACATACATGGCATAAATGGTATGAATGGCACAAATGGAAAAAATGGTATGTCTGGTATAAATGGCACAATGGCATAACGGTACAAATGGTATGAATGGCACAAATGGAAAAAATGGTACGTTTGTTATAAATGGTATAAATGGCACAATGGCATGACGGTACAACGGGTACAAATGGCATACATACGCACGGTGCACCCCAGATGACAACCCCCGCATCGAGAAGCTGGAGCTGCAGGCGAAGCAGAACGCACCACCGCACCACACGCACAAGTACGTGCTGGTGGAGCGCACCACCACCACCCTGGTGGTGCGCAGGGGGGTTGCGTTCACCCTCGAGCTCACACTCAACCAGGAGGTCGACCTCAAGCGGCGGCAGCGGCTGGTGCTTACTTTTGATACAGGTGTGTTTTGTTGTGTGTTGTGTTGTGTGTGTGTGTTGCGTATTGTGTGCTGTGCGCTGTGTGTGTGTTGTGTGTTGTGTGTTGTGTATTGTGTGCTGTGTGTGCTGTGTGTTGTGCGTGTTGTGTTGTGTTTTGTGTGTTTTGGCCCTCAGGGGGATACAATTATTGTATCTACGGGAACTTGCGCTCCCAGGGGGACTATGTCAGGGCCCGGGTTGAGAGTTAGGTAGGCCTTCTTTTTTGTTGAAATAAAATGTTTTTGTTATGTTAACGGCCACCTTTTTCGGTTGACTGCTGTCCTGTTCTTCAGCACCTATTGCTTTCTTCTTCTACTTTTGTCTTGTTTCATGAACCTCTTTCACAATTTTCTGTTTCTGTGCCCCTTCTGCATTGATTCCGCATTTCCTTAACTCCATACTAAATGGTGCCTTCCTCCTTCCTCTCTTTGGATCGCATTTGTTGCTGGGTAGGGAGGCTAAAACTAACGACTAATCTTTGTGTGTTTTGTGTTTTGCGTTGTATGTTGTGTGTTGTGTGGTGTGTTGTGTGTGGTGTGTTGTGTGAGTTGTGTGGTGTGTTGTGTGAGTTGTGTGGTGTGTTGTGTGAGTTGTGTGGTGTGTTGTGTGAGTTGTGTTGTGTGTTGTGTGAGTTGTGTTGTGTGTGTTGTGTGTGTTGTGTGAGTTGTTGTGTTGTGTGTTGTTGTTGTTGCGTGTTGTGTTGTATGTGTTACGTGATGTATGTGTTGCGTTGTATGGGTTGTGTTGTGTTGTTTGTGTTGTATGTGTTGCTTATTAACATTGCGCTGATGTTCTTCAACGAAAATATTGTCATATAGCCACAAGTTCAGATGCATATTTTCCTTTCAATAAATGAACACAAGGACACAAAAGAAATGTTTAAAGTATTTCCTACGATATCACTTTTTATTAAATAAAAAAAACAGTTCATGTACTTGCAAATTCTTGCTGTATTTTTCACTAGTTATCAATGAGCGAGTGTTGCCAACATCCGTTCCATTTTACCCGCTATCTCGCTGAGGCTTCCTTTGTTTGGGGGGAAACCCGCTAGATAGCGAATTTTGCGGCTTTTCGCAGGACACTTGGCGGGATATTCGCGGTTCTTCTCTAGATAACACTGCGGTGTTTTTGTGTGTCTTTTTCTGTGTTTTTTCTACTTTCTTTTCTTTTTTATGAGAAATTAAAATTCCCGAATTTTTCTGACAATATTTTTTTTATTTTTTTGACAAATTTGCAGTAAATGAAATTAGGACAACATTTCAACAGTTTAATGTTCAACAGTTTAATGTTCAACAGTTTAATGTTCAACAGTTTAATTTTCAACAGTTTAATGTTCAACAGTTTAATGTTCAACAGTTTAATGTTCAACAGTTTGATGTTCAACAGTTTAATGTTCAACAGTTTAATGTTCAACAGTTTAATGTTCAACAGTTTAATGTTCAACAGTTTAATGTTCAACAGTTTAATGTTCAACAGTTTAATGTTCAACAGTTTGATGTTCAACAGTTTAATGTTCAACAGTTTGATGTTCAACAGTTTAATGTTCAACAGTTTGATGTTCAACAGTTTAATGTTCAACAGTTTAATGTTCAACAGTTTGATGTTCAACAGTTTAATGTTCAACAGTTTATTGTTCAACAGTTTAATGTTCAACAGTTTAATGTTCAACAGTTTAATGTTCAACAGTTTAATGTTCAACAGTTTGATGTTCAACAGTTTAATGTTCAACAGTTTAATGTTCAACAGTTTAATGTTCAACAGTTTGATGTTCAACAGTTTAATGTTCAACAGTTTGATGTTCAACAGTTTAATGTTCAACAGTTTGATGTTCAACAGTTTAATGTTCAACAGTTTAATGTTCAACAGTTTAATTTTCAACAGTTTAATGTTCAACAGTTTGATGTTCAACAGTTTAATGTTCAACAGTTTAATGTTCAACAGTTTAATGTTCAACAGTTTAATGTTCAACAGTTTAATGTTCAACAGTTTAATGTTCAACAGTTTAATGTTCAACAGTTTAGTGTTCAACAGTTTAATGTTCAACAGTTTAATGTTCAACAGTTTGATGTTCAACAGTTTAATGTTCAACAGTTTGATGTTCAACAGTTTAATGTTCAGCAGTTTGATGTTCAACAGTTTGATGTTCAACAGTTTAATGTTCAACAGTTTGATGTTCAACAGTTTGATGTTCAACAGTTTAATGTTCAACAGTTTGATGTTCAACAGTTTAATGTTCAACAGTTTGATGTTCAACAGTTTAATGTTCAACAGTTTGATGTTCAACAGTTTAATGTTCAACAGTTTAATGTTCAACAGTTTAATGTTCAACAGTTTAATGTTCAACAGTTTAATGTTCAAAAGTTTAATGTTCAACAGTTTAATGTTCAACAGTTTAATGTTCAACAATTTAATATTCAACAGTTTAATGTTCAACAGTTTAATGTTCAACAGTTTAATGTTCAACAGTTTAATGTTCAACAGTTTAATGTTCAACAGTTTAATGTTCAACAGTTTAATGTTCAACAATTTAATGTTCAACAGTTTAATGTTCAACAGTTTAATGTTCAACAGTTTAATGTTCAACAGTTTAATGTTCAACAATTTAATGTTAAACAATTTAATGTTAAACAATTTAATGTTCAACAATTTAATGTTCAACAGTTTAATGTTCAACAATTTAATGTTCAACAGTTTAATGTTCAACAGTTTAATGTTCAACAGTTTAATGTTCAACAGTTTAATGTTCAACAGTTTAATGTTCAACAAATTGCAATCACTTCTTAGTTTGCTTAAATACTTTTAAATTTATGCTATTAGATCTTGAATGATATACGGTAATTTGTGATTCATATTTGTTTTTGTGAGTTCAAATGTTGATTCAGCGCATTGTATGGTAGTAATTTTTTTATAAAACTAAAAATCTACCGACATAAGATCACATTTAAGGTTAGCTCAACTTTATACATAAAGTCATTTTTTTATATAAATATTTTTTTTATATTTTTCACATCACATCTAATTTCTCCACATTTAGCTATAAAATTTACTATTGTCTTGCATTTAAATGCGTTTAGTCTTGTTACGATGAACGAAAATCTATCATAATCCACTATCATTTACTGCAACTTGTAACTATGCATTATTATCTATAAATATCTGTAATTATCTATCATCATCAACCATTGTGTCAAAAGCACAAAATTAAGTACAATTATTCATAGTTTAATAGTTATCTAGTTTTAATAATTATTAAAATCTATAAACTTTCAATTGTAGAAAATTTTTATTTAGGAATCATCATCTTGATTATTTGGAAAGTAGTTATATCTCTCTTCTATTTCTTGATGAATCCATTTTCAATGAACTTCCCCCTTTAAGTCTCCTTCAAATTCTGCTATGAATAAAAATATTCCTTTTAAATTCCCTAAGGAATAAAATCATACCTACCATGACCCCATCAATTCTTCTATGCATGAAAAGATTTCTTTAGAAATCTCCTAAAACTTCCCCAAAAAACTTCCCCGGCGAATAAAAACGTCCCTATTTAATCCCCAGCAAATTATCCGGTATATAAAAACATCCCTCTTTAATTTCCCTAAAACTCTGAAATGAAAAAATAAATACCCTAGAGTACTCCCCATTAGATTAACATCAAATAACTCTTCCATTACGGATATCTTCAGAATCTTTACTGCATTCACCGCACATTTTTAAACTGGAGTTCAATATTTATCTCTAATTAAAAGTTTATTGTAGCAAGCCATTTTGACAAAAATCGCAAGCATTTAGTTATGATTAAGTGTGTTTATGAAAATTGAGTTTGTGACTACTGGTCGGTGAGCGGTGAAATTTTGGACGTGTCCCACAGGTGGGCCACACTGCAGTAAACGTATAACAAAAATCCCCCACTCCCTGAAGCCAAATTCCGTCCGTGTCCCACCGGTGGGTCACATTGCAGTTAAAGTATCAACAAAATTTTCATCGTGTCCCACCGGTGGGTCACATTGCAGTTGAAGTATCAACAAAATTTCCACCGTGTCCCACCGGTGGGTCACACTGCAGTAAAAACTCCCCAGGCCCGCGCCCCAACCCCCTGCACGGGACGCGTGTGGTGCTGCCGGTGTCGGGGAAGAAAGAATTCGACCGACCCTCCAGGGACGAATGGGACGCACGAGTCACCGAAGTCCAGGGCAACTCCGTCACTGTTGGGGTAACTTTCCCTCTGGTTTTTGCCCCTAATTCCTGTAGGGGTAAATTTTTTGTCGGTTTTTGTGGCCAATTTCTGTTGGGGTAACTTCTTTCGGGGTAACTTTCTTGCAAGTTTTAGTGCCCAATTTTTTTTTGGGGTAACTTTCTGGTCAGTTGTTACATCCAATTTCTTCCTAGGGTAATTTAATTGTAAGATTAGGCGACCAATTTCTATTAGGGTAATTTTCTTGTAGGTTTTTGGGACTAATTACTTCTTGGGGTAACTTCCTCGCCAGTTTTTGCACCCTATTCATGTTGGGGTAACTTTCTTTTCGGTTTCTTAACCCAATTCTCAGTTAATTTTTTTAATTCGCGATTTAAAAGATCGGAATATTTTTTGTTTTCACAACTATTGCCTTGAAAGCTTTATCCCTACCCCCAAAATTTTCTATAATATTCGCCGGTAAAAGAAAAAAGTTACCCTAACCATTTTTACTGTGGTATTATTTCTCAAATTATTTTTCTGTGTAATGCAAAAATTACCCTGAATATTTTATTCCAATGGAATAGATTTTAAAATATTTCCCTGCTCTGTTCAAAATTAATTCTACATATTTCATTACAAATCAAAATTAATTCTACATATTTCATTACAAATCAAAATTAATTCTACATATTTCATTACAAATCAAAATTAATTCTACATATTTCATTACAAATCAAAATTAATTCTACATATTTCATTAAAAATCAAAATTAATTCTACATATTTCATTACAAATCAAAATTAATTCTTCATATTTCATTACAAATCAAAATTAATTCTACATATTTCATTACAAATCAAAATTAATTCTACATATTTCACTACAAATCAAAAATAATTCAACATATTTCATTACAAATCAAAATTAATTCTACATATTTCATTACAAATCAAAATTAATTCTACATATTTCATTACAAATCAAAATTAATTCTACATATTTCATTACAAATCGAAAATAATTCTACATATTTCATTACAAATCAAAAATAATTCCACATATTTCATTACAAATCAAAAATAATTCTACATATTTCATTACAAATCAAAAATAATTCTACATATTTCATTACAAATCAAAAATAATTCTACATATTTCATTACAAATCAAAAATAATTCTACATATTTCATTACAAATCAAAAATAATTCTACATATTTCATTACAAATCGAAAATAATTCTACATATTTCATTACAAATCGAAAATAATTCTACATATTTCATTACAAATCAAAAATAATTCTACATATTTCATTACAAATCAAAAATAATTCTACATATTTCATTACAAATCAAAAATAATTCTACATATTTCATTACAAATCAAAAATAATTCTACATATTTCATTACAAATCAAAAATAATTCTACATATTTCATTACAAATCAAAAATAATTCTACATATTTCATTACAAATCGAAAATAATTCTACATATTTCATTACATATCGAAAATAATTCTACATATTTCATTACAAATCAAAAATAATTCTACATATTTCATTACAAATCAAAAATAATTCTACATATTTCATTACAAATCAAAAATAATTCTACATATTCCGTTCTAAATCATCAAAGATTTATCATGAAATGATTCTTTCACCATCGTTACGTCACTTACAAAGATGATATTTTATATCGATGGCAATAATTTGTATATTTTGAGTATAAAAGTAGCTTTTGACGCCAGGTTTTGTTTTATTTGGATTGATTTAAAAATCCTGTTTCTATTTCACAAAAAAAGAAAAAAGAAGTTGAAAGAGGACGGTTTGCTTTTCGGCAATCGGGAAATTTCTGCGGAGAATCTCTACTGTCTACTAGTACGCCTCGTATATTTTGTCTATTAATATGCCTCGTATGGTCTATCTACTTGTACACCTCTGATAGTTTGTCTATTATTATGCCTCGTATGGCTTATTTACTTGCACACCTCGGATGGTTTGTCAATTAGTACTCCTCGTATGGAACTTTTTGTTTTAGGACGTCCTATATTAAGAAACTTTTAAAAGCCAATATGTTGGCATCTATCTCATGTGGCAACTTGGAAATAAACGTTTTTTCTGTCTTTCATTCTTTACTCCCGGAATTCCCCAATCGGGAATTTCAGGGATAAATTCCTTTCCCTATGGACCCACTGGATTGATTCCAAAATAAAGAAACAATTTTCCTCTCGAAAGCGAAGGATATTTCGGGGTAAAATCCAAGTTTTTTTCTAAAACACCAGACAATTTAGGGTAAAAATAAACCCCCCAAATCAATGAATTATTCAAAGCACAACTCAAATGTCCCCAAAATAAACTAAAAATATGGGGTAAATATCGAGCCTTCCCCAAAAGGCAAAGACCGATTCATGGCGAATTTAAAATTTCCCCCAAATAAAAAAAGAAAATAAGGCAAAAATAATCCCCCAAAACAGAATAATTCAAAGCGAAACTCAAATTTCCCCAAAATAAAAACAATTCAGAGTAAAAATTCTCCAACTGAAACAAAAATGCCTCAATATTCCTTCCCCAAATCTCCTCCCCAGATACAAGTGGAGGCCAACGCCCCCGTGGGGCTGTGGCGGGTGAGTGCTGAGGTGTCCCCCCCGCCCCCCCACCTACGCTCCCCCCTCCCCCACCGACCCAAAACCCCCCACCCACTCCCCCAACCTCGAGAACCTCTCCATCTACATCCTCTTCAACCCCTGGAGCAAAGGTAACCTCTTGATGGGGCCTCTTGATGGGGCCACCTTTTGTTGGGGCCACCTCTTGTTGGGGCCACCTCTTGTTGGGGCCACCTCTTGTTGGGGCCACCTCTTGTTGGGGCCACCTCTTGATGGGGCCACCTCTTGTTGGGGCCACCTCTTGTTGGGGCCACCTCTTGTTGGGGCCACCTCTTGTTGGGGCCACCTCTTGTTGGGGCCACCTCTTGATGGGGCCACCTCTTGATGGGGCCACCTCTTGTTGGGGCCACCTCTTGTTAGGGCCACCTCTTGTTGGGGCCACCTCTTGTTGGGGCCACCTCTTGTTGGGGCCACCTCTTGTTGGGGCCACCTCTTGTTGGGGCCACCTCTTGATGGGGCCACCTCTTGTTGGGGCCACCTCTTGTTGGGGCCACCTTTTGTTGGGGCCACCTCTTGTTGGGGCCACCTCTTGTTGGGGCCACCTCTTGTTGGGGCCACCTCTTGTTGGGGCCACCTCTTGTTGGGGCCACCTCTTGTTGGGGCCACCTCTTGTTGGGGCCACCTCTTGTTGGGGCCACCTCTTGATGGGGCCACCTCTTGTTGGGGCCACCTCTTGTTGGGGCCACCTTTTGTTGGGGCCACCTCTTGTTGGGGCCACCTCTTGTTGGGGCCACCTCTTGTTGGGGCCACCTCTTGTTGGGGCCACCTCTTGTTGGGGCCACCTCTTGTTGGGGCCACCTCTTGTTGGGGCCACCTCTTGTTGGGGCCACCTCTTGATGGGGCCACCTCTTGTTGGGGCCACCTCTTGTTGGGGCCACCTCTTGTTGGGGCCACCTCTTGTTGGGGCCACCTCTTGATGGGGCCACCTCTTGTTGGGGCCACCTCTTGTTGGGGCCACCTCTTGTTGGGGCCACCTCTTGTTGGGGCCACCTCTTGTTGGGGCCACCTCTTGATGGGGCCACCTCTTGTTGGGGCCACCTCTTGTTGGGGCCACCTCTTGTTGGGGCCACCTCTTGTTGGGGCCACTTCTTGATGGGGCCACTTCTTGATGGGGCCACTTCTTGATGGGGCCACCTCTTGATGGGGCCACCTCTTGTTGGGGCCACCTCTTGTTGGGGCCACTTCTTGATGGGGCCACTTCTTGATGGGGCCACTTCTTGATGGGGCCACCTCTTGATGGGGCCACCTCTTGTTGGGGCCACCTCTTGTTGGGGCCACCTCTTGTTGGGGCCACTTCTTGATGGGGCCACTTCTTGATGGGGCCACTTCTTGATGGGGCCACCTCTTGATGGGGCCACCTCTTGTTGGGGCCACCTCTTGTTGGGGCCACCTCTTGTTGGGGCCACCTCTTGTTGGGGCCACCTCTTGTTGGGGCCACCTCTTGATGGGGCCACCTCTTGATGGGGCCACTTCTTGATGGGGCCACTTCTTGATGGGGCCACTTCTTGATGGGGCCACTTTTTGATGGGGCCACTTCTTGATGGGGCCACTTCTTGATGGGGCCACCTCTTGATGGGGCCACCTCTTGATGGGGCCACTTCTTGATGGGGCCACTTCTTGATGGGGCCACTTCTTGATGGGGCCACTTCTTGATGGGGCCACTTCTTGATGGGGCCACTTCTTGATGGGGCCACTTCTTGATGGGGCCACTTCTTGATGGGGCCACTTCTTGATGGGGCCACTTCTTGATGGGGCCACTTCTTGATGGGGCCACCTCTTGATGGGGCCACTTCTTGATGGGGCCACTTCTTGATGGGGCCACTTCTTGATGGGGCCACTTCTTGATGGGGCCACTTCTTGATGGGGCCACCTCTTGATGGGGCCACCTCTTGATGGGGCCACTTCTTGATGGGGCCACTTCTTGATGGGGCCACTTCTTGATGGGGCCACTTCTTGATGGGGCCACTTCTTGATGGGGCCACTTCTTGATGGGGCCACTTTTTGATGGGGCCACTTCTTGATGGGGCCACTTCTTGATGGGGCCACTTCTTGATGGGGCCACTTCTTGATGGGGCCACCTCTTGATGGGGCCACTTCTTGATGGGGCCACTTCTTGATGGGGCCACTTCTTGATTGGGCCACTTCTTGATGGGGCCACCTCTTGTTGGGGCCACCTCTTGTTGGGGCCACCTCTTGATGGGGCCACTTCTTGATGGGGCCACTTCTTGATGGGGCCACTTCTTGATGGGGCCACCTCTTGATGATAAACAGGATGCATTAGGAATAAGTGGGAATTTTAATTAATTTTTACGTAATTATATGTAATATATCATTATTTAAGAATTTAAATATTAGAGTCGAAAATAAGTTTGGTATAAATGAAGCCCAAATTTGATGTGGACAAAAATTTAATGCATCTGAAAGGCGTGAAGCAAATTTTTCAAATTACTAGCCAACCTCAAAACTGTTTGTACCTTTTTTATCCTAGTTTGGATCTTCTAATAAACTTTTTTCTTCTTGTTCCCTTTTTCCCTCTTACCCCTACTTTCCTGACCCCCCTTCCTCCTTACCGCTTCTTTCCTTGCCCCTTTCCCCTTCTTCCCTATCTTCCCGTGCCCCCCCTCTCCTTCCCTCCCCCCTCCCCCCCCCCAGAGGACCAGGTGTACATGGCTGACGACAGCCACCGTCAGGAGTACGTCCTCAACGACGTGGGGAAGGTGAGAGGATGCCCCAGCTACTGGGGAGGTGCTCTTCTTTATTGTGCTTGCAATTTGATTTTCCCTGTGGGGTCACCCTGGCCGAGTGGTCGCGAGCGCGCCCTTCATAGGGTGTCGGCGGTTCGAATCCCGGAACCTTATTTAGTTCTACCTTATTCCCCGTTGGAATAAGGTAGAACTCGGCTACAATTTTTGGTTCTACCCAGTTGTTCTCCCCGTTGGGAAAAGGGAGAACTCAGCCACAATTCCCCACTCTACCCAGGTGTTCTCCCCGTTGGGAAAAGGGAGAACTCAGCCACAATTCCCCACTCTACCCAGGTGTTCTCCCCGTTGGGAAAAGGGAGAACTCAGCCACAATTCCCCACTCTACCCAGGTGTTCTCCCCGTTGGGAAAAGGGAGAACTCAGCCACAATTCCCCACTCTACCCAGGTGTTCTCCCCGTTGGGAAAAGGGAGAACTCAGCCACAATTCCCCACTCTACCCAGGTGTTCTCCCCGTTGGGAAAAGGGAGAACTCAGCCACAATTCCCCACTCTACCCAGGTGTTCTCCCCGTTGGGAAAAGGGAGAACTCAGCCACAATTCCCCACTCTACCCAGGTGTTCTCCCCGTTGGGAAAAGGGAGAACTCAGCCACAATTCCCCACTCTACCCAGGTGTTCTCCCCGTTGGGAAATGGGAGAACTCAGCCACAATTCCCCACTCTACCCAGGTGTCGGAAATGGGTACCGGCTTGACCGGGGGTAACCGTCATGGCGTCCTGGTGTTAGTTATGAGGCATTTGGTATACCAACCGTCATGGCGTCCTGGTGTTAGTTATGAGGCATTTGGTATACTAACCGTCATGGCGTCCTAGTGTTAGTTATGAGGCATTTGGTATACCAACCGTCATGGCGTCCTAGTGTTAGTCATGAGGCATTTGGTATACCAACCGTCATGGCGTCCTGGTGTTAGTTATGTGGCATTTGATATACCAACCGTCATGGCGTCCTAGTGTTAGTTATGAGGCATTTGGTATACCAACCGTCATGGCGTCCTAGTGTTAGTTATGAGGCATTTGGTATACCAACCGTCATGGCGTCCTAGTGTTAGTTATGAGGCATTTGGTATACCAACCGTCATGGCGTCCTAGTGTTAGTTATGTGGCATTTGATATACCAACCGTCATGGCGTCCTGGTGTTAGTTATGAGGCATTTGATATACCAACCGTCATGGCGTCTTGGTGTTAGTTATGAGGCATTTGGTATACCAACCGTCATGGCGTCCTGGTGTTAGTTATGAGGCATTTGGTATACCAACCGTCATGGCGTCCTGGTGTTAGTTATGAGGCATTTGGTATACCAACCGTCATGGCGTCCTGGTGTTAGTTATGAGGCATTTGGTATACCAACCGTCATGGCGTCCTGGTGTTAGTTATGAGGCATTTGGTATACCAACCGTCATGGCGTCCTGGTGTTAGTTATGAGGCATTTGGTATACCAACCGTCATGGCGTCCTGGTGTTAGTTATGAGGCATTTGATATACCAACCGTCATGGCGTCCTGGTGTTAGTTATGAGGCATTTGATATACCAACCGTCATGGCGTCCTGGTGTTAGTTATGAGGCATTTGGTATACCAACCGTCATGGCGTCCTGGTGTTAGTTATGAGGCATTTGATATACCAACCGTCATGGCGTCCTGGTGTTAGTTATGAGGCATTTGGTATACCAACCGTCATGGCGTCCTGGTGTTAGTTATGAGTTATTTGGTATACCAACCGTCATGGCGTCCTGGTGTTAGTTATGAGGCATTTGATATACCAACCGTCATGGCGTCCTGGTGTTAGTTATGAGGCATTTGATATACCAACCGTCATGGCGTCCTGGTGTTAGTTATGAGGCATTTGGTATACCAACCGTCATGGCGTCCTGGTGTTAGTTATGAGGCATTTGATATACCAACCGTCATGGCGTCCTGGTGTTAGTTATGAGGCATTTGATATACCAACCGTCATGGCGTCCTGGTGTTAGTTATGAGGCATTTGATATACCAACCGTCATGGCGTCCTGGTGTTAGTTATGAGGCATTTGATATACCAACCGTCATGGCGTCCTGGTGTTAGTTATGAGGCATTTGGTATACCAACCGTCATGGCGTCCTGGTGTTATTTATGAGGCATTTGATATACCAACCGTCATGGCGTCCTGGTGTTAGTTATGAGGCATTTGGTATACCAACCGTCATGGCGTCCTGGTGTTAGTTATGAGGCATTTAGTATACCAACCGTCATGGCGTCCTGGTGTTAGTTATGAGGCATTTGGTATACCAACCGTCATGGCGTCCTGGTGTTAGTTATGAGGCATTTGATATACCAACCGTCATGGCGTCCTGGTGTTGGTTATGAGGCATTTGGTATACCAACCGTCATGGCGTCCTGGTGTTAGTTATGAGGCATTTGGTATACCAACCGTCATGGCGTCCTGGTGTTAGTTATGAGGCATTTGGTATACCAACCGTCATGGCGTCCTGGTGTTAGTTATGAGGCATTTGGTATACCAACCGTCATGGCGTCCTGGTGTTAGTTATGAGGCATTTGGTATACCAACCGTCATGGCGTCCTGGTGTTAGTTATGAGGCATTTGGTATACCAACCGTCATGGCGTCCTGGTGTTAGTTATGAGGCATTTGGTATACCAACCGTCATGGCGTCCTGGTGTTAGTTATGAGGCATTTGGTATACCAACCGTCATGGCGTCCTGGTGTTAGTTATGAGGCATTTGGTATACCAACCGTCATGGCGTCCTGGTGTTAGTTATGAGGCATTTGGTTTACCAACCGTCATGGCGTCCTGGTGTTAGTTATGAGGCATTTGGTATACCAACCGTCATGGCGTCCTGGTGTTAGTTATGAGGCATTTGGTATACCAACCGTCATGGCGTCCTGGTGTTAGTTATGAGGCATTTGGTATACCAACCGTCATGGCGTCCTGGTGTTAGTTATGAGGCATTTGGTATACCAACCGTCATGGCGTCCTGGTGTTAGTTATGAGGCATTTGATATACCAACCGTCATGGCGTCCTGGTGTTAGTTATGAGGCATTTGATATACCAACCGTCATGGCGTCCTGGTGTTAGTTATGAGGCATTTGGTATACCAACCGTCATGGCGTCCTGGTGTTAGTTATGAGGCATTTGATATACCAACCGTCATGGCGTCCTGGTGTTAGTTATGAGGCATTTGGTATACCAACCGTCATGGCGTCCTGGTGTTAGTTATGATGCATTTGATATACCAACCGTCATGGCGTCCTGGTGTTAGTTATGAGGCATTTGATATACCAACCGTCATGGCGTCCTGGTGTTAGTTATGAGGCATTTGGTATACCAACCGTCATGGCGTCCTGGTGTTAGTTATGAGGCATTTGGTATACCAACCGTCATGGCGTCCTGGTGTTAGTTATGAGGCATTTGATATACCAACCGTCATGGCGTCCTGGTGTTAGTTATGAGGCATTTGATATACCAACCGTCATGGCGTCCTGGTGTTAGTTATGAGGCATTTGATATACCAACCGTCATGGCGTCCTGGTGTTAGTTATGAGGCATTTGATATACCAACCGTCATGGCGTCCTGGTGTTAGTTATGAGGCATTTGGTACACCAACCGTCATGGCGTCCTGGTGTTAGTTATGAGGCATTTGGTATACCAAACGTCATGGCGTCCTGGTGTTAGTTATGAGGCATTTGATATACCAACCGTCATGGTGTCCTGGTGTTAGTTATGAGGCATTTGATATACCAACGGTCATGGCGTCCTGGTGTTAGTTATGAGGCATTTGATATACCAACCGTCATGGCGTCCTGGTGTTAGTTATGAGGCATTTGATATACCAACCGTCATGGCGTCCTGGTGTTAGTTATGAGGCATTTGATATACCAACCGTCATGGCGTCCTGGTGTTAGTTATGAGGCATTTGATATACCAACCGTCATGGCGTCCTGGTGTTAGTTATGAGGCATTTGGTATACCAACCGTCATGGCGTCCTGGTGTTAGTTATGAGGCATTTGGTATACCAACCGTCATGGCGTCCTGGTGTTAGTTATGAGGCATTTGATATACCAACCGTCATGGCGTCCTGGTGTTAGTTATGAGGCATTTGATATACCAACCGTCATGGCGTCCTGGTGTTAGTTATGAGGCATTTGGTATACCAACCGTCATGGCGTCCTGGTGTTAGTTATGAGGCATTTGATATACCAACCGTCATGGCGTCCTGGTGTTAGTTATGAGGCATTTGATATACCAACCGTCATGGCGTCCTGGTGTTAGTTATGAGGCATTTGATATACCAACCGTCATGGCGTCCTGGTGTTAGTTATGAGGCATTTGGTATACCAACCGTCATGGCGTCCTGGTGTTAGTTATGAGGCATTTGATATACCAACCGTCATGGCGTCCTGGTGTTAGTTATGAGGCATTTGGTATACCAACCGTCATGGCGTCCTGGTGTTAGTTATGAGGCATTTGATATACCAACCGTCATGGCGTCCTGGTGTTAGTTATGAGGCATTTGATAAACCAACCGTCATGGTGTCCTGGTGTTAGTTATGAGGCATTTGATATACCAACCGTCATGGCGTCCTGGTGTTAGTTATGAGGCATTTGGTATACCAGTGTACCAGGTGGGGTGTGTCAGGCTCGATTGGAATAAAGTATCATTTTTATTAAAATTGCAGGGTATTTTTTAACAGGAAATAATTCAATTTGCTTCAAGGAAATGCAAATTTAAAATTTAGTTTCGAAAAAAACGTTAGAATTTTGAGGTTGGGAAAATTCGTTTTTCTCAATTTTTCTTCAAAAAAATACTGATCCGTGATTGGAAATATCGTGTACCCGCAAATGGCGTTCGACTAAAAAAATGGAACGACTCTATAATATTTTGTTCTATAAATTGAATTTAAAAAAAAAATGTCCTGTGAAATTTTTTTTTTCTTGATATTTGTGAAATTCTTATTTTTATTCTCCTCTGACTTCTTGTTCTTGGTTCTTTAATATTACGATTATTTTAGGCTTATTCATGACTAGTGGCACCCCTGAGGGTACCACTAAGGGCACCAAGGGGACTAAGGGCACCACTTAGGGAACTAATGGCACCACTAAGGGCACCACCAATGGCACTAAGGGCACCACTAAGGGCACCACCAATGGCACTAAGGGCACCACCAATGGCACTAAGGGCACCACTAAGGGCACCACCAATGGCACTAAGGGCACCACCAATGGCACTAAGGGCACCACTAAGGGCACCACCAATGGCACTAAGGGCACCACTAAGGGCACCACTAAGGGCACTCCCCCCCCCAGATCTGGTACAACGCGCACCGCGGCCGCCATTGGGTGTTCGGGCAATTCGACGACGCGGTCTTGCCCGCCTGCGTCCTGCTGCTCGAGAGGTCCGGTCTTGCCCCTGAGGAGCGGGCAAACCCGGTCCTTGTGTCGCGGGCAATCTCCCGGATAGTGAGTGGCTCCACCGGATACTTGGGCGGATACCTGACCGGATACTTGACCGGATACCTGACTGGATACCTGACCGGATACTTGACCGGATACTCAACCGGATACTTGACCGGATATTTGACCGAAAACTTGACTGGATGTTTGACCGGATGGATACTTGGCCGGATGCTTGACTGGATACTTGACTAGATACTTGACTGGATACTTGACTGGGTACTTGACTGGATACTCGACCGGATACCTGACACGATGCTGATCCGGATACTTGACTGAATGATTGACCTGATACATCACCGGATACTTGACCGGATACTTGACAGACCAGACCAGATACATGACGGATACTTGACCGTATAGCTGACCATTTGCTTGACCTGATACATGACCGGATACTTGATTGAATACAAGATTGGATAGATGACCGGATACCTGACCAGATACATGACCAGAGACTTGACCGGATACTTGGTCATACCTGATGGACACTTGGCCGTTATTTCCGTATACTTGCCAGATACTTGCTCGTTAATTACCGGATACCTTGCTATACCTGACGCATAATTGATATTATGTTTTAACCGGATATTTTGCCGGATATTTACCCTGATATTTTGCCGGATATTTTGCCGGATATGAATTCTAGCAAAGTTTTAACCTGCCCCTGCCCCCTAGGTGAATTGGGCCTGTCCCTAACTCTAGTGCTCCCCTAGGTGAACTAGGGCTTTTCATAAACTGTCCCCTGCCCCCAAGGGGAACTTAGACTGTTTCTAACTTGCCTAATGCTTGGCCATTGTCAACCTGCTCCTTAGGTGAAGTAGGCCTCTCCCTAACCCCCATGCTCCCCTAGGTGAACTAGGCCTTTCCCTAACTTCCGTGCTTCCCTAGGTGAACTAGGGCTATTTCTAACCTGTCCTCTAGGTGACGCAAGCCTGCCTCCTAGGTGAACTAAACCTGTCCTAACCCGTGTGCTCCCCTAGGTGAATCAAGGTTGTCCTAACCTGTGTGCTCCCCTAGGTGAACCAAGGCTGTCCCTAACCCCCATGCTCCCTAGGTGACCTAGGCCTGTCCCTAACCCCCATGCTCTCCTAGGTGAACAGGACCTGTCCCTAACCCGTGTGCTCCCCCAGGTGAACAGCAACGACGACCGGGGCGTGGTGGTGGGCAAGTGGGACAAGGACTACGAGGCGGGCACCACCAAGCCCACCGAGTGGACCGGCAGCATCAAAATTCTGGAGGACTACCTCAAGTTGCAGCGGCCCGTGCGATATGGGCAGTGCTGGGTGTTCTCGGGGGTGGTGACTACGGGTGAGTGCTGGGGGGATGGTGCTGGGTGTTCTCGGGGGTGGTGACTACGGGTGAGTGCTGGGGGGATGGTGCTGGGTGTTCTCGGGGGTGGTGACTACGGGTGAGTGCTGGGGGGATGGTGCTGGGTGTTCTCGGGGGTGGTGACTACGGGTGAGTGCTGGGGGGATGGTGCTGGGTGTTCTCGGGGGTGGTGACTACGGGTGAGTGCTGGGGGGATGGTGCTGGGTGTTCTCGGGGGTGGTGACTACGGGTGAGTGCTGGGGGGATGGTGCTGGGTGTTCTCGGGGGTGGTGACTACGGGTGAGTGCTGGGTGTTCTCGGGGGTGGTGACTACGGGTGAGTGGTGGGTGTTCTCGGGGGTGGTGACTACGGGTGAGTGCTGGGTGTTCTCGGGGGTGGTGACTACGGGTGAGTGCTGGGTGTTCTCGGGGGTGGTGACTACGGGTGAGTGCTGGGTGTTCTCGGGGGTGGTGACTACGGGTGAGTGCTGGGTGTTCTCGGGGGTGGTGACTACGGGTGAGTGCTGGGTGTTCTCGGGGGTGGTGACTACGGGTGAGTGGTGCGTGTTCTCGGGGGTGGTGACTACGGGTGAGTGGTGCGTGTTCTCGGGGGTGGTGACTACGGGTGAGTGGTGGGTGTTCTCGGGGGTGGTGACTACGGGTGAGTGCTGGGTGTTCTCGGGGGTGGTGACTACGGGTGAGTGCTGGGTGTTCTCGGGGGTGGTGACTACGGGTGAGTGGTGGGTGTGGTGGGTGTTCTCGGGGGTGGTGACTACGGGTGAGTGCTGGGTGTTCTCGGGGGTGGTGACTACGGGTGAGTGCTGGGTGTTCTCGGGGGTGGTGACTACGGGTGAGTGGTGCGTGTTCTCGGGGGTGGTGACTACGGGTGAGTGGTGCGTGTTCTCGGGGGTGGTGACTACGGGTGAGTGCTGGGTGTTCTCGGGGGTGGTGACTACGGGTGAGTGGTGGGTGTGGTGGGTGTTCTCGGGGGTGGTGACTACGGGTGAGTGGTGGGTGTTCTCGGGGGTGGTGACTACGGGTGAGTGGTGGGTGTTCTCGGGGGTGGTGACTACGGGTGAGTGCTGGGTGTTCTCGGGGGTGGTGACTACGGGTGAGTGCTGGGTGTTCTCGGGGGTGGTGACTACGGGTGAGTGGTGAGTGTTCTCGGGGGTGGTGACTACGGGTGAGTGCTGGGTGTTCTCGGGGGTGGTGACTACGGGTGAGTGCTGGATGTTCTCGGGGGTGGTGACTACGGGTGAGTGGCGGGTGTTCTCGGGGGTGGTGACTACGGGTGAGTGGTGGGTGTTCTCGGGGGTGGTGACTACGGGTGAGTGGTGGGTGTTCTCGGGGGTGGTGACTACGGGTGAGTGGTGGGTGTTCTCGGGGGTGGTGACTACGGGTGAGTGGCGGGTGTTCTCGGGGGTGGTGACTACGGGTGAGTGGTGGGTGTTCTCGGGGGTTGTGACTACGGGTGAGTGGTGCGTGTTCTCGGGGGTGGTGACTACGGGTGAGTGCTGGGTGTTCTCGGGGGTGGTGACTACGGGTGAGTGGCGGGTGTTCTCGGGGGTGGTGACTACGGGTGAGTGGTGGGTGTTCTCGGGGGTGGTGACTACGGGTGAGTGGTGGGTGTTCTCGGGGGTGGTGACTACGGGTGAGTGGTGGGTGGTCTCGGGGGTGGTGACTACGGGTGAGTGGTGAGTGTTCTCGGGGGTGGTGACTACGGGTGAGTTGTGGGTGTTCTCGGGGGTGGTGACTACGGGTGAGTGGTGGGTGTTCTCGGGGGTGGTGACTACGGGTGAGTGGTGGGTGTTCTCGGGGGTGGTGACTACGGGTGAGTGGTGGGTGTTCTCGGAGGTGGTGACTACGGGTGAGTGGTGGGTGTTCTCGGGGGTGGTGACTACGGGTGAGTGGTGGGTGTTCTCGGGGGTGGTGACTACGGGTGAGTGGTGGGTGTTCTCGGGGGTGGTGACTACGGGTGAGTTGTGGGTGTTCTCGGGGGTGGTGACTACGGGTGAGTGGTAGGTGTTCTCGGGGGTGGTGACTACGGGTGAGTGGTGGGTGTTCTCGGGGGTGGTGACTACGGGTGAGTGGTGGGTGTTCTCGGGGGTGGTGACTACGGGTGAGTGGTGGGTGTTCTCGGGGGTGGTGACTACGGGTGAGTGCTGGGTGTTCTCGGGGGTGGTGACTACGGGTGAGTGCTGGATGTTCTCGGGGTGGTGACTACGGGTGAGTGGTGGGTGTTCTCGGGGGTGGTGACTACGGGTGAGTGGTGAGTGTTCTCGGGGGTGGTGACTACGGGTGAGTGGTGGGTGTTCTCGGGGGTGGTGACTACGGGTGAGTGCTGGGTGTTCTCGGGGGTGGTGACTACGGGTGAGTGCTGGATGTTCTCGGGGGTGGTGACTACGGGTGAGTGGTGGGTGTTCTCGGGGGTGGTGACTACGGGTGAGTGGTGAGTGTTCTCGGGGGTGGTGACTACGGGTGAGTGGTGGGTGTTCTCGGGGGTGGTGACTACGGGTGAGTGCTGGGTGTTCTCGGGGGTGGTGACTACGGGTGAGTGCTGGGTGTTCTCGGGGGTGGTGACTACAGGTGAGTGGTGGGTGTTCTCGGGGGTGGTGACTACGGGTGAGTGCTGGGTGTTCTCGGGGGTGGTGACTACGGGTGAGTGCTGGATGTTCTCGGGGGTGGTGACTACGGGTGAGTGCTGGATGTTCTCGGGGGTGGTGACTACGGGTGAGTGGTGGGTGTTCTCGGGGGTGGTGACTACGGGTGAGTGGTGGGTGTTCTCGGGGGTGGTGACTACGGGTGAGTGGTGAGTGTTCTCGGGGGTGGTGACTACGGGTGAGTGGTGGGTGTTCTCGGGGGTGGTGACTACGGGTGAGTGGTGAGTGTTCTCGGGGGTGGTGACTACGGGTGAGTGGTGGGTGTTCTCGGGGGTGGTGACTACGGGTGAGTGGTGGGGGAGTGGTGGTGGGTGAGTGGTGAGTGTTCTCGGGGGTGGTGAATACGGGTGAGTGGTGGGGGAGTGGTGGTTTTGGAGTGGTGGTTTTGGAGTGGTGGTCTTGGAGTGGTGGTTTTGGAGTGGTGGTGGGGGAGTGGTGGTGATGGAGTGGTGGGGGAGTGGTGGTGGGGGAGTGGTGGTGGGGGAGTGGAGGGGGAGTGGTGGTGGGGGAGTGGTGGTGGGGGAGTGGAGGGGGAGTGGTGGTGGGGGAGTTGTGGGTGTTCTATGGGGTGGTGACTACGGGTAAGTGGAACACACACTCACACATGTATTATCATTAACATGTGTTGTGTGTTTTTTTGTTCTGTAGTGTATACATTAAAATTTTTTTTTTTTAATTTAGGAACAGTTAGTGTCAAAAGTCATTTAATTAGTAAGGCAACATTTAATGTAACTAACCCGTAACCCAGTACATTCAAAACCCCGCGCAACCCCGTTACTACCCCGTTACAACGCCACATAACCCTACAACCCCACCCTCCCGCCCCCGAAATAATACAACTTTACAACCCCTAAACTTTACAGCTTCACAACTCTACAACCCCTCACAACCCCACAACCCCGAAAGTTAACAACCCCTCTACCTCCCTCGCAATTCCCCAACTTCACAACCCCCAAACAGCCGACAATCCATCACAAGTTACCAACCCCACAATCCCCCCACAACCCCACCACAACCCCACCACAACCCCACCACAACCCCACCACAACCCCACCACAACCCCACCACAACCCCACCACAACCCCACCACAACCCCACCACAACCCCACCACAACCCCACCACAACCCCACCACAACCCCACCACAACCCCACCACAATCCCGCAACTATACAACTCCACAACCCCACAAACCTCACAACCCTCACAACCCTCACAACCCTCACAAACCCACACAACCCCCACAACCCTATCACAACCCTACCACAACCCCACAACCTCACCTCAAACCCAACACAACCGTTCACAACCCCCACAACCCATACAACCCCACAACTTCTCATAACCCCATAACCATTGTAGCCCATAACCCAATAACTTTACAACCCCAATTCAACAACCCCACAACCCCGCAGTGTGCCGGGCGCTGGGGTTGCCATGCCGCAGTGTCACCAACCTCAACTCGGCGCACGACACCAACACGTCCCTCACCATCGACGAGTACTTCGACGAGGATGGAGAGGACTACGAGTGAGCCCAGTAGATCCCAGTAGAGCCCCAGTGGAGCCCCAGTGGAGCCCCAGTGGAGCCCCGTTGGAGCCCCGTTGGAGCCCCAGTGGAGCCCCAGTGGAGCCCCAGTGGAGCCCCAGTGGAGCCCCAGTGGAGCCTCGTTGGAGCCCCAGTGGAGCCCCAGTGGAGCCCCAGTGGAGCCCCAGTAGAGCCCCAGTGGAGCCCCAGTGGAGCCCCAGTGGAGCCCCAGTGGAGCCCCAGTAGAGCCCCAGTAGAGCCCCAGTAGAGCCCCGTTGGAGCCCCGGTGGAGCCCCGTTGGAGCCCCAGTGGAGCCCCAGTGGAGCCCCGTTGGAGCCCCAGTGGAGCTCCAGTGGAGCCCCGTTGGAGCTCCAGTGGAGCCCCAATGGAGCCCCAGTGGAGCCCCACTAGAGCCCCAGTAGAGCCCCACTAGAGCCCCAGTAGAGCCCCAGTAGAGCCCCAGTAGAGCCCCAATGGAGCCCCAGTGGAGCCCCAGTAGAGCCCCAGTGGAGCCCCAATGGAGCCCCAGTGGAGCCCCAGTGGAGCCCCTGTAGAGCCCCAGTGGAGCCCCAATGGAGCCCCAGTGGAGCCCCAGTAGAGCCCCAGTAGAGCCCCAGTGGAGCCCCAGTGGAGCCCCAGTGGAGCCCCAGTGGAGCCCCAGTGGAGCCCCAGTGGAGCCCCAGTGGAGCCCCAGTGGAGCCCCAGTGGAGCCCCAGTGGAGCCCCAATGGAGCCCCAGTGGAGCCCCAATGGAGCCCCAGTGGAGCCCCAGTAGAGCCCCAGTGGAGCCCCAGTTGAGCCCCAGTGGAGCCCCAGTGGAGCCCCAGTGGAGCCCCAGTGGAGCCCCAGTGGAGCCCCAGTGGAGCCCCAGTGGAGCCCCAGTGGAGCCCCAGTAGAGCCCCAGTAGAGCCCCAGTGGAGCCCCAGTGGAGCCCCAGTGGAGCCCCAGTGGAGCCCCAGTGGAGCCCCAGTGGAGCCCCAGTGGAGCCCCAGTGGAGCCCCAGTGGAGCCCCAGTGGAGCCCCAATGGAGCCCCAGTGGAGCCCCAGTGGAGCCCCAGTGAAGCCCCAGTGAAGCCCCAGTGGAGCCCCAGTAGAGCCCCAGTAGAGCCCCAGTGGAGCCCCAGTGGAGCCCCAGTGGAGCCCCAGTGAAGCCCCAGTGGAGCCCCAGTAGAGCCCCAGTAGAGCCCCAGTGGAGCCCCAGTGGAGCCCCAGTGGAGCCCCAGTGGAGCCCCAGTGGAGCCCCAGTGGAGCCCCAGTGGAGCCCAAGTGGAGCCCCAGTGGAGCCCCAGTAGAGCCCCAGTAGAGCCCCAGTAGAGCCCCAGTAGAGCCCCAGTAGAGCCCCAGTAGAGCCCCAGTAGAGCCCCAGTAGAGCCCCAGTAGAGCCCCAGTAGAGCCCCAGTAGAGCCCCAGTAGAGCCCCAGTAGAGCCCCAGTAGAGCCCCAGTAGAGCCCCAGTATAGCCCCAGTAGAGCCCCAGTAGAGCCCCAGTAGAGCCCCATTAGAGCCCCAGTAGAGCCCCAGTAGAGCCCCAGTAGAGCCCCATTAGAGCCCCAGTAGAGCCCCAGTAGAGCCCCAGTAGAGCCCCATTAGAGCCCCAGTAGAGCCCCAGTAGAGCCCCAGTAGAGCCCCATTAGAGCCCCAGTAGAGCCCCAGTAGAGCCCCAGTAGAGCCCCAGTAGAGCCCCATTAGAGCCCCAGTAGAGCCCCAGTAGAGCCCCAGTAGAGCCCCAGTAGAACCCCATTAGAGCCCCAGTAGAGCCCCAGTAGAGCCCCAGTAGAGCCCCAGTAGAACCCCAGTAGAGCCCCAGTAGAACCCCATTAGAGCCCCAGTGGAGCCCCAGTAGAGCCCCAGTAGAGCCCCAGTAGAGCCCCAGTAGAGCCCCAGTAGAGCCCCAGTAGAGCCCCAGTAGAGCCCCAGTAGAACCCCAGTAGAACCCGAATCAAAGTCCTCTAGCCCCCATTTCTATCTGTTTATATTATCATTCATTTAATTCTTTTGTAATATAGTTCTATTCTCATTCAGTTCTATTGTTCTATTATTGTGTGTACGCACATACTAATTTGTTTAACTAATGCGATAATTGGTGCAAACAGTGAATAACTAGCACCAATTTATGCACCATTTTCTTCAATGTAATTTATTTTTTCTAGTTTACTTCATTTTTTAAGCTAAAGGACAAAGTGTATTGTTTTCCTTATGGTTGTGTATCATGCATTCACATTCCTCCACCCTCATATTCACAAGCGTTTTTAATTTATTATGCTTTTAGAATTTTTACCCTAGATTTACCGAAATTCACTGCAAATTTACCCTAATTTATCTTAATTTAACCTTGATTCACCTTAAATTTACCTTAATTGGCCCCTCCCCCTGAGTTCCCTCTTCCTCAAGCAGTAGGTACCACGGTAGAGGAAACAAGGTAGGTTCAAACCAGTCTTTTTTCGTTGACGGCGTGGTTTTGCTGACGTCACGGCAACGAACCAATAGCAGCGCTCATATTGCATCTGGTAGCACTGCTACCCCCAAATCTGGCTCCACTATTGGCCTAACGACATGACGTTTTGGTGACGTCATAAAGTTTGTATGAAATAAAGCCTTTCTATTGGCTAGCCGAACAAGAGGAGGTGTATTTTCTCCCATAGAAATGACCCTACCTTGTTTCCTCTACCTCAAGCAGTACTCACTCCCTCTCCATTCATGCTTTCCCTCAACTCCTCCTGGTTCACCCCCACTCCTCCTAGGTTCACCCCCACCCTCATGCACCCCCACCCTCATGCACCCCCATTTCCCTCATAATTCCCCTTAATTAACCCCCACTCACCCCAGGTTCACCCCCGGCTCGGACATCCCATCGGGTTACCGCGACTCGATCTGGAACTTCCACGTGTGGAACGACGTGTGGATGGCGCGCCCCGACCTCCCGGGGGGGTACGGGGGGTGGCAGGCCATCGACTCCACCCCTCAGGAGACGAGCGGGGGTGAGAGGGTGGGGGGGGGGGGGGGTACGGGGGTGTGCAGGCTATAGACTTCATTCCCCAGGAGACGAGTGGGGGTAACGGGGTGTGGGGGTATGGGGGGTGGCAGGCCATCGACTCCACCCCCCAGGAGACGAGTGGGGATGACGGGGTGGAGGTACAGGGGGTGTGGGGGTACAGGGGGTGTGGGGGTACGGGGGTTGGGGGGAGGGAAGGAGGAAGATGGGGAAAAAGGGGAAAACCGAGGGGAAGATGGGGAAGAAACACAATTCACTCTCCTTCGTAATATACAGACGGTTTTTAACAACAGGACCCGAAAAAAATTTCAGTAACTTTCATTACAAAGAACGACTTTTTGAAGACAAAACGCCGGTAGAATCTAGAGACTTATACCTTGTATTTGGCACCTCCGTATCCATGATACAACAGTCAAAATAAGAATCAGAGGACACAGCAATATTCCCCCTGCTCTGCAACCGCCGCCGAGATGACGAACTGGACACAGGAACAATTGGCCTCCATGAGCACTGCACACTTCTCTGATGGTAGGCCCCTTCTTCTATAAGCACATGCCCCCTTCTTCTCCAGATCTGTACCTGTGCTTATTGCCAGCGGTGGTAGATACCTGGTAGATTTGGTGTGAGGTGGTAGATTCCTGGTAGATGTGGTATAAGGTTGTTGATTCCTGGTAGATGTGGTATAAGGTTGTTGATTCCTGGTAGATGTGGTATAAGGTTGTTGATTCCTGGTAGATGTGGTATAAGGTTGTTGATTCCTGGTAGATGTGGTATAAGGTTGTTGATTCCTGGTAGATGTGGTATAAGGTTGTTGATTCCTGGTAGATGTGGTATAAGGTTGTTGATTCCTGGTAGATGTGGTATAAGGTTGTTGATTCCTGACAGATGTGGTATAAGGTTGTTGATTCCTGGTAGATGTGGTATAAGGTTGTTGATTCCTGGTAGATGTGGTATAAGGTTGTTGATTCCTGGTAGATGTGGTATAAGGTTGTTGATTCCTGGTAGATGTGGTATAAGGTTGTTGATTCCTGGTAAATGTGGTTTAAGGTCGTTGATTCCTGACAGATGTGGTATGAAGTACATGGTAGATGTAGTATGAGGTGGTAGACTGACCAGGTGACCTATGTTAAACGAGGGGTACCAAGCCCT
The DNA here is from genome assembly GCA_030386875.1 of Morinoia aosen. Taxonomy (NCBI): domain Eukaryota; kingdom Metazoa; phylum Arthropoda; class Malacostraca; order Amphipoda; family Talitridae; genus Morinoia; species Morinoia aosen. The sequence goes on along the minus strand of CM059580.1, from coordinate 4,293,598 downwards.
AATGGTATCATGAGGGTACACTGACTTACCAGTACCGTTCTCTGACGTACCAGTACTATATCCAGGGCTGTAGCATGACGTACCGGTACCGAACCAGGGCTGTATCATGACACACCGGGACCAGTACCATGACATACCAGTACCATGACATACCAGTACCATGACACACCAGTTCCATTACGTACCGTACAGGGCTGTATCATGACACACCGGGACCAGTACCATGACATACCAGTACCATGACATACCAGTACCATTACGTACCGTACAGGGCTGTATCATGACACACCGGGACCAGTACCATGACATACCAGTACCATGACAAACCAGTACCATGACATACCAGTACCATGACATACCAGTACCATGACATACCAGTACCATGACATACCAGTACCATGACATACCAGTACCATGGCATACCAGTACCATGGCATACCAGTACCATGGCATACCAGTACCATGACATACCAGTACCATGACATACCAGTACCATGACATACCAGTACCAATACGTGCCGTACAGGGCTGTACCAGTGCGGGCCGGCGTCGCTGGAGGCCATACGTCGTGGCGACGTCTCCCTGCCGTACGACGTACCCTTCGTGCTGGCGGAGGTCAACGCGGACCTCATTAGGTGGAAGAAGGACGCCACCGACCCTAAGGGCTTCAAGGCTATTGCATCCTACAAGACGCAGTGAGTGGCATTAATGTGCCCTTAATGTAGCCTTAGTGTGGCCTTAATGTGGGGTTAATGTGGCCTTAATGTGGGGTTAATGTGGCCTTAATGTGGGGTTAATGTGGCCTTAATGTGGAGTTAATGTGGCCTTAATGTGAGTTAATGTGGCCTTAATGTGGAGTTAATGTGGCCTTAATGTGGAGTTAATGTGGCCTTAATGTGGGGTTAATGTGGCCTTAATGTGGGGTTAATGTGGCCTTAATAAGGGGTTAATGTGGCCTTAATGTGGGGTTAATGTGGCCTTAATGTGGCCCTAATGTGGCCCTAATGTGGCCTTAGTGTGGCCTTGATGTGGCCTTAGTGTGGCCTTGATGTGGCCCTAATGTGGCCTTGATGTGGCCCTACTGTGGCGTTGATGTGGCCCTACTGTGGCCTTAATGTGGGGTTAATATGCCTCTTGTGTTTTTAGTGGCCTCTTCTTTATCATATTTTGTCAATACTTATTCTTCTTTATATTGTACTTTGTCAGTGACACGTACCAATTTGAATTAAACAAAAATATTTTCACACAACCTTTAACAAATAAAGAACCTATTACACGAACAAACCTAACCTGAAACCGAGTATAAACGGAATCCGATTCTAATTTCAAACTAGGCCTAACACAATACTGACCCTATCCCAAAACTAAACCTAGTTAGAACATGAGCCTACAATTATTCTCCCAACATAGCGCATAATCTAAGTAAAAACCTATCTCAAGGTCGTTTTTTATCCCATGGCCGTTTCGAAGCCTATACCAAAGCCTATCCCAAGGCTGTTGCTCATCCCAAAAAATACCCAAGGCCAAGTTTAAGCCTACAATTAACCCAACATCGACCCCCTTCGCTCAAGTCAAAACTTACCCCAAGGCCTGTCCAAGGCCTATCTCACCTATCCCAAAGCCATTAACAAACCAATCCCAAAGCCTTCCTAACGCCTACCCAAGGCCTACCCTTAGGCCCATCCCAAAGCCTACCTAAGGCCTAGTCTAAGCTCGCCTTGCCCCACAGCGTGGGCCGTCAGCTGCTGACGAAGACGGTGGGGACGGTGAGCGACAGCACGACTGACGACGCCGACAAGCAGGACTGCACCACCGAGTACAAGGCGCCCGAGGGCACCGACACTGAGAGGGTGACCCTCTATGGGGCGGCCAGGCAGTGAGTGTTGCCGTCTAGTGGGCACTGTTGCCCTCTATGGGGCAGCCAGGCAGTGAGTGTTGCCGTCTAGCGGGCAGTGTTACCTTCCTTGGGGCCGCCAAGCAGTGAGTGTTGCCGTCTAGCGAGTAGTGTTGCCCTCTGGTAGGCAGTGTTACCCTTTATTGGGTCGCCAGGCAGTGAGTGTTGCACTCTAGCAGGCAGTGTTGCCCTCTACTGGACAGTGTTGCCCTCTAATTGACAGTGTTGCCCTCTAATTGACAGTGTTGCCCTTTACTGGATAGTGTTGCCCTCTCCTTGATAGAGTTGCCCTCTACTGGATAGTGTTGCCCTCTACTGGAAAGTGTTGCCCTCTACTGGACAGTATTGCCCTCTACTGGACAATGTCACCCTCTACTGGACAGTGTTGCCCTCTACTGGACAGTGTTGCCCTCTACTGGACAGTGTTGCCCTCTGCTGGACAGTGTTGCCCTCTGCTGGACAGTGTTGCCCTCTACTGGACAGTGTTGCCCGCTGCTGGACAGTGTTGCCCTCAGCCGAGCAATGTTACCAACAGCCTAAAGAGCCCTATTGCAAGACCTATGAAAATTTATTGAAACCTATTTACTAGGGCGTCTTTGAAAGATGTACTCACTTTAAAAGCTTCTAATTGTTATAAATATTTAAATTTTGGGCTTTAGTTTTAAAGATTTTAACTCTAAACTAAGATCTCCATCTCCAGCATTAGGTCAGCGAGGCACGCGTTCCGCTTCCCCTCGGTGGCGGAGATGGACGTGGAGTTTGAGCTGGCGGAGCTAGAGACCGTCAACGCTGGAGAGGACTACGCTGTGGCCGTTACTATGAAGGTGATGTAACCAGTCGAGTTACCGTGGTATTTAGTAGGGCTATCACGGTAATCAATAGGGTTACCGTGGTATTTAGTAGGGCTATCACGGTAATCAATTGGGTTACCGTGGTATTTAGTAGGGCTACCACGGTAATCAATGCGGTTACCATGGTATTTAGTAGGGCTACCACGGTAATCAATGCGGTTACCATGGTATTTAGTAGGGCTACCACGGTAATCAATGCGGTTACCGTGGTATTTAATAGGGCTACCACGGTAATCAATAGGGTTACCATGGTATTTAGTAGGGCTACCACGGTAATCAATGCGGTTACCGTGGTATTTAATAGGGCTACCACGGTAATCAATAGGGTTACCATGGAAATAAGTAGATTTGCCACTGTAATCAGTAGGGTTACCATGGTATTTAATAGGGCTACCACGGTAATCAATAGGGTTACCATGGAAATAAGTAGGATTGCCACTGTAATCAGTAGGGTTACCAAGGTATTTAATAGGGCTACCACGGTAATCAATAGGGTTACCATGGAAATAAGTAGGATTGCCACTGTAATCAGTAGGGTTACCATGGTATTTAGTAGGGCTACCACGGTAATCAATAGGGTTACCATGGAAATAAGTAGGATTGCCACTGTAATCAGTAGGGTTACATGGTATTTAGTATGGCTACCACGGTAATCAATAGGGTTACCATGGAAATAAGTAGGATTGCCACTGTAATCAGTAGGGTTACCATGGTATTTAGTAGGGCTACCACGGTAATCAATAGGGTTACCATGGAAATAAGTAGGATTGCCACTGTAATCAGTAGGGTTACCATGGTATTTAGTAGGGCTACCACGGTAATCAATAGGGTTACCATGGAAATAAGTAGGATTGCCACTGTAATCAGTAGGGTTACCATGGTATTTAGTAGGGCTACCACGGTAATCAATAGGGTTACCATGGAAATAAGTAGGATTGCCACTGTAATCAGTAGGGTTACCATGGTATTTAGTAGGGCTACCACGGTAATCAATAGGGTTACCATGGAAATAAGTAGGATTGCCACTGTAATCAGTAGGGTTACCATGGTATTTAGTAGGGCTACCACGGTAATCAATAGGGTTACCATGGAAATAAGTAGGATTGCCACTGTAATCAGTAGGGTTACCATGGTATTTAGTAGGGCTACCACGGTAATCAATAGGGTTACCATGGAAATAAGTAGGATTGCCACTGTAATCAGTAGGGTTACCATGGTATTTAGTAGGGCTACCACGGTAATCAATAGGGTTACCATGGAAATAAGTAGGATTGCCACTGTAATCAGTAGGGTTACCATGGTATTTAGTAGGGCTACCACGGTAATCAATAGGGTTACCATGGAAATAAGTAGGATTGCCACTGTAATCAGTAGGGTGACCATGGTATTTAGTAGGGCTACCACGTTAATCAATAGGGTTACCATGGAAATAAGTAGGATTGCCACTGTAATCAGTAGGGTTAGCGTGAGGTTGAGGATATCACCTAAAGCCGCCCACAGACGATCAATTTAATTGTCAATATTATTGACTCAATATATTGATGAATTTTTTTTGCCCACTAAGTCAATTAATTGACGGTCGTCAATCAAGCCCACAGACGATCAATTTTACTGTCAATTATATATTAACAATGAAATTGATCGTCCATGGGGCGCTCTAGATACCATGAAGTTGATGGATATCCTTAAGGTTACCTTGGAATTAAAGATATCTCTTAGGTTACGGTGATGTTTGGGATATCTACTAGGTTCCCCTGGAGAAGAGGGTTTCCCTTTAGGTATAATTGTATTCACGTTTAAAGGGCAGAAACATTTAAACTCTCTGCTAGGTACTTCACCAAGTTCTTACAATTTCAGGAAAAAATAATGAATTTTTGAATTAATAACTGCAGATAACAGAAAGTGTTGAAATTAAAACAAACTATTGTGTATTTATTATTCTGATAAAAAACAAATTTTCGAGGAAATATTGATTTTAAAATGTCAAACACATACATCATTAATTGTTGATGTTACTGAGAAATATCAACAAACTTAATTAGAATCATTGGTGGCAGCGGTGGGATAATATTTTATTCATGTGATAGTTTGGTCGTTGATATTTTTGTATTACTTTTTCTGGGGATGCGGAACAATTTTGTCATGATAATTAACGAGGTACCGATAGCGAACAAAGTCTTTAACAAATTCTTTAATGCAAATTTTTATCGAATTCTTCAATACAAGCAAATTGTTTAAGATAGATTCTACAACATTGTCTTCTTGTTCACAGTAACCCGCACGGCTATCAAAGAGTTAAAAACTACATGGTTGATTTTTTCTCTTCAATATTGGTACAAAAGAATGAAGAATGAAAATTCATTATCTATACTAAACTGCATGCATAATGAATTTATGAATAATATGAGAAATGAATTTAAATTCTTTATTCATCCTCATAAATAAATTAAAATGCTAAAACGGCCGCCATGTTGCACAACACGGGCTTCATATGTATACAATGTCCGTATGGCATACATGAATCCCGTGTGGCACACAACTCCCGTATTGCTTACGAGCGTCGTATGACGTAAATACGGTTCTAATACAACACATACAACAAAAATAAAACGATACCAAGGCCCGTATAGTCTAAAACGGGCCTTGAGACGGACAAAAAATGGCCCGTACTTCCAGAAAGACCATTAACGGGCCCTCTATGCCACTAACGGGCCCTCTATGCCACTAACGGGCCCTCTATGCCACTAACGGGCCGTGTGCTACTAACGGGCCCCGTGTGCTACTAACGGGCCCCGTGTGCTACTAACGGGCCCCGTGTGCCACTAACGGGCCCCGTGTGCCACTAACGGGCCCCGTGTGCCACTAACGGGCCCCGTGTGCCCCTAACGGGCCCCGCGTGCCACTAACGGGCCCCGCGTGCCACTAACGGGCTCCGCGTGCCACTAACGGGCCCCGCGTGCCACTAACGGGCCCCGCGTGCCACTAACGGGCCCCGCGTGCCACTAACGGGCCCCGCGTGCCACTAACGGGCCCAGCGTGCCACTAACGGGCCCCGCATACCACTAACGGGCCCCGCATACCACTAACGGGCCCCGCATACCACTAACGGGCCCCGCATACCACTAACGGGCCCCGCATGCCACTAACGGGCCCTGCGTGCCACTAACGGGCCCCGCGTGCCACTAACGGGCCCCGCGTGCCACTAACGGGCCCCGCGTGCCACTAACGGGCCCTGCGTGCCCTAACGGGCCCCGCGTGCCACTAACGGGCCCCGCGTGCCACTAACGGGCCCCGCGTGCCACTAACGGGCCCCGCGTGCCACTAACGGGCCCCGCGTGCCACTAACGGGCCTCGCATGCCACTAACGGGCCCCGCATGCCACTAACGGGCACCGCATGCCACTACCGGGCCCGCATGCCACTACCGGGCCCGCATGCCACTACCGGCCCCGCATGCCACTAACGGGCCCCGCATGCCACTAACGGGCCACACTAACGGGCCCGTATACCACAGAACACGGGCGACAACACACGGACCGTATCGCTGTCACTGAGCAGCTCGTCCGAGTACTACACGGGCGTCAAGGCGCACCTCGTGAAACGGGCCGACGGCACCTGGGTCTTGAGGCCAGGCCAAGGTACGTTAACGGGTCGCCGGTGCGTTAATATGCTGGTTAAGGTACATTCAGATTCATGATATGTATTATACATTTGTTAGACACCCTGTATTTAACCAAAAAAATTGCGACACCCTGTGGATGTTGAAAAATTTTGTGACACCCTCGACATATTTAGAAACATTTGGAACACCCTGCACAAATTTAAATAATTTACGGATACATTCGATGTATTTAGAGTTTTTTGTAATGCCCTTTACATATTAAAAAAAGTTTTTCATATTGAGAGACTTTTGAAACGACCTCTACGTTAAAAAAAATCAATTAAAGGTCTTTATCAACTTTTTACAAACATTGTCCAAAATGGTGTTGGTGGCGAAGGATTCCAATACCCTGTACACATTTAAAAAGTTTGTAACGCCCTCTTCATATACGAGGCGTGTCCGTAAAATAAGTTCCACGGGCTGCCGCTGGCGCTAGGATCGTTTCTATGCGCGGCAAGGCAACAGAGGCAGGTTGTTTGGTTCCCCCACTCCATTCCCTTACCAAGCCAGCGTCGCTGCAACGTTTAGTCTTGGCTCAGCAGCCGTCAGCGATGGAGCTTCCTCTTGCGTCTCCGGCCAGCTGCGAGTTGCGGTCTGTTGTTCGTTTCCTGGCCGCTAAGAAGAAATCGGCGAAGGAAATTCACTAAGAACTTTGTCAAGTGTATGGACAAGAGTGTATGAGCTCCGGGATGGTGCGCAGATGAGTCAGGGACTTTAAAAATGGCCGAACAGACGTCCACGACGAAGCCCGTGCAGGGCGGCCATCGGTTTCCGACGAAACAGTTGTCAAAGTCGAAGCGGCAATGCTTGAAGATCGACGGATTACAGTTCGGGAGCTGTGCGAAAAGATTCTGGAGGTCAGCAAAACCACAATTGACAAGATTGACAGCTCCCGAGCTGTAATCCGTCGTTCTTCAAGCATTGCCGCTTTGACTTTGGTAACTGGTTCGTTGCCAAAGAGGAAGCTCCATCGCTGACGGCTGCGGAGCCAAGACTAAACGTCGCAGCGACGCTGGCTTGGTAAGGGAATGGAGTGGGGGAACCAAACAACCTGCCTCTGTTGCCTGGCCGCGCATAAAAACGATCCTAGCGCCAGTGGCAGCCCGTGGAACTCATTTTACGGACACGCCTCGTATATGAAAGTAGAGGTACTTTCTACTTACATATATAGAAACTTTTCAAAGATCCACAACATATTTAGAATCATTTCCAACACACTCTGCACATTTAGAAACGTTTCTACCACCCTGTACATAGTCTGAAACATATCCAAACCCTCTTTATATATATAAAAAGTTTGTAACACCCTCTTCATATATATAAAAAGTTTGTAACACCCCCTTCATATATATAAAAAGTTTGTACCACCCTCTTCATATGTATAAAAAGTTTGTAACACCCTGTTCATAGATATAAAAAGTTTGTAACACCCTGTTCATGAATATAAAAAGTTTGTAACACCCTGTTCATGAATATAAAAAGTTTGTAACACCCTGTTCATGAATATAAAAAATTGCAACCCCCTTTACAATGTACTGTATGCCGCAGAGGAGCGGCTGCGGCTGGTGGTGCGGTATGGGGACTATATGCACAAGTTGGTGGAGCACGGCACCATGAAGATACTCGCCATAGCCAACGTCAAGGAAACCACGCAGGCCTGGATCAAGGATGACAAGTTCCAGGTGGTCAAGCCACACTTGGTGGTAGAGGTGAGGTCCTACTTGTTGTAAACATGCTGCGAACTAGTTTTAAGTGTCTTGTAAACCCATTGCGAACCTGTTTCAAACTTGTTTTGAACCTGTTGCAAACTTGTTTTGAACCTGTTTCAAACTTGTTTTGAACCTGTTGCAAACTTGTTTTGAACCTGTTTCAAAGGTGTTGCAAACCTGTTTCAAACCTGTCACAAACCTTTTGCCAGCTGGTTTTGAACCTGTTGCGAGCCTGTTTCAAACCTATTTCAAACGTGTTGCGAATCTTTTGCGAACGTTTTTCAAACCTATCGCGAGCCTATTACAAAGATACAACAAACCTGTTTCAAACCTGTTACTCACATGTCACAAGCCTGTTGTGAAGTGCTGAATGCTTGATACAGACATGTTACAAACGTATTGCTGACTGGCTGCAAACTTGTTTTAAACAGGTTCACAACGTGCGTTCAACCAGTAAAGGACTTGTATCAAACTGGTGAGCAGATTGGGCTTGCCTAACTTACAGTAAAAATATAGCAAATAAATTATGGCCGTTACATTATGTCCAAAGCCGCAAAATTTATGGTAGTTATGACTTGAAATGAATTTTATCGCTCCTGATGAATTTTATGGTTTATCATGAATTTATGGATTATAATTTTCATGGTTTTCTATGAATGTGATGGCTTATATGAAATTATTTGATTAGAGCTGACTTTATGGCTTATAACGAATTTTATGGCTGGTAATGAATACTTTTGTTGATCTTGAATATTTTAAAATTTTTGCCGGTAAAATGAATTTTATGTTTTTATTTCATTTTAGGGCTGAAATAATTTTTTTAATTTGGGATTAAAATGATTTTTTATAATTTTGGAGCTAACGTGAATTTTGTTAATTTTTAATTTTGGTACATAAATAAATTTTATGGTTTTCATTTTGGGGCTAAAATGCGTTTTTTGCGTAATTTTGGGATTAAAAAGAGTTTTTCGTTTTTTTAAATGTTGGGGCTATAATTAATTTTATTTTTTTGTAATTTTGAAGCTAAAATAAATTCCATATTTTATAATTTTGACGCTAAAATAAATTCCATATTTTATAATTTTGACGCTAAAATAAATTCCATATTTTGTAATTTTGACGCTAAAATAAATTCCATATTATATAATTTTGACGTTAAAATAAATTCCATATTTTGTAATTTTGACGCTAAAATAAATTCCATATTATATAATTTTGACGGTAAAATAAATTCCATATTTTGTAATTTTGATGCTAAAATAAATTCCATATTTCATAATTTTAACGCTAAAATAAATTCCACATTTTGTAATTTTGACGCTAAAATAAATTCCATATTTTGTAATTTTGACGCTAAAATAAATTCCATATTATATAATTTTGACGCTAAAATAAATTCCATATTTTATAATTTTGACGCTAAAATAAATTCCATTTTTTATAATTTTGACGCTAAAATGAACTTTATTACGATCGCTTCTTTTATCCCCCTCCCCTCCAGGCGCCCCCCATGGCTTCCATGGGGTCCCCCCTCGTGGTGGGAGTCCGGTTCACCAACCCCCTCAAGGAGACCCTCACGGAAGCCTTCCTCGTGGTCGACGGGCCCGGCCTCACCAGGCCTAAGCGGATCCCAGTGTAGGCCTATGTTGTTGTGTTGTTGTTGTCGTTGTTATTCAGCTCTGTGTAGCTCCTCACGGGGACGCAACTATTGTATCTATGGGAATTAGCGCTCCCAGGGGGAATATGTGAGGTCCCGAGCTGAGGGTGAGGTAGGCCTTCCTTGTGTAGAAATAGAATAGGTTTTTGTTTTGTTACGGACCATCTTTTTTCGGTTGACTGCTGTCCTGTTTTTCAGCACCTATTGCTTTCTTCTTCTACTTTTGTCTTGTTTCGTGAACTTCTTTCTTAGCTTACTGTTTCTGTGCACCTTGTGCGTAGATTCCGCGTTCCCTCAACTCCATACTGAATGGGGCCTTCCTCCTTCTTCTTTTGGTACATCTTTGTCGTGATTAAGGGAGGCTAAACCTTTCTTAGATAATAATAATAATCTGAATCTCCCAGTCTAGCCATGGTAGCATATCTATAGTGTGCAGCATAATATATTAAATAAACATCACAACAAGAACTAGCATATTAACAACAAACAGCAAAAAACTAATACACTAACGATACACACACTATATTAACAATAAACGTAGTATATTAAAAATAAACATAGTATATTAAAAATAAACGTAGTATATTAACAATAAACGTAGTATATTAAAAATAAACATAGTATATTAAAAATAAACATAGTATATTAAAAATAAACGTAGTATATTAAAAATAAACATAGTATATTAAAAATAAACATAGTATAATAAAAATAAACATCGTATAATAACAATAAACATAGTATATTAAAAATAAACATAGTATATTAAAAATAAACACAGTATAATAAAAATAAACACAGTATAATAAAAATAAACATAGTTTAATAACAATAAACATAGTATAATAAAAATAAACATAGTATATTAAAAATGAACATAGTATATTAAAAATAAACATAGTATAATAACAATAACCCCAGTATAATAACAATAACCCCAGTATATCAACAATAATCACAGTGTAATAACAATAAACATCGTATATTAACAATAAACATCGTATATTAACAATAAACAAAGTATATTAACAATATACACAGTATATCAACAATGTCCACAGTATAATAACACTAACCACAGTATATCAACAATGACCACAGTATAATAACACTAACCACAGTATATCAACAATGACCACAGTATAATAACACTAACCACAGTATATCAACAATGACCACAGTATAATAACACTAACCACAGTATATCAACAATGTCCACAGTATAATAACACTAACCACAGTATATCAACAATGACCACAGTATAATAACACTAACCACAGTATATCAACAATGACCACAGTATAATAACACTAACCACAGTATATCAACAATGTCCACAGTATAATAACACTAACCACAGTATATCAACAATGACCATGGGTGTTCGTGAGCTCTTCCCATGGGGAAGAGGCATGGGTGTTCGTGAGCGCGTACGGACAGGGATCGGAGAGGAGTGGGGAAGAGAGAGAGGAGTTTTGGGAGAAATTGTCCGAGTGTGTGGCTAGAGTGGGGAGTGGTTGTAGAGTGGGACCTGAATGCAAGAGTGGGTGATGAGGTGGTGGATGGTGTTGTTGGTAAGTACGGAGTAGCTGGGGTGAATGAGAGTGGTGAATACTTGGTGGGGTTATGTAGAGAGAGTGAATAAGTGGTTGGGAATAGTTTGTTTCAGAAAAAAAATATAAACAAGTATACATTTTTGAGGACGAATGGAGGTGTGATAGAGGAGAGAGCATTGATGGATTAAATTTTGGTTGGCAGGGGAGTGATAAGTCGTTTGCTCGATGTGCATGTGTTCTGTTGTGAGATGAATGGGATTTCGGATCATTACTTGGTGGAAGGAAAGTTGAGAGTAAGTGGAGTGTTGGGTGGTGTAAAAAGGAGGAGTGGAAGGGACGTGTTAAATGTAAGCAAGTTGCATGATTCTGAGCGTGAGTGTGAGTATCAGGAGAAGATGAAAGTAGAGTATGGGAGGGTGAAGGAAAGTGAGGTGGGTGGAGTGGAAGGGGAATGGAAGTTGTTTAAAGATGCGGTGAAAAAATGTGCAAGGGAAGTGTGTGGGGTAAGGAAGGTTGGAGGGGGGATTAGAAAGGGGAGTGAATGGTGGAACGGAGAAGTAGGAACGGCTGTGAGAAGAAAGCGGGGGGCGTTCGAAAGGTGGTTGCAACGAGGCAACAAGCAAAATTTTAAAGAGTTTAAGGAGAGGAAGAAAGAGGTACAAAGAATGGTAAGGAGAGCGAAGAGGGCGGCGGATGAGGAATGGGGGCGGAAGTTGGGAGGGGATTTCATGGAGAGAAGGAAGGTTTTCTGGAAGGAAGTGAAGAGAAAAAGGAAAGGTCAGGTGGAGAATGAGGCAAGAGTGAAGGAGACAAATGGTAGGCTGCTAGTGGAGGGTTGTGATGTGAGAAAGAGATGGGCGGAGTTTTTGAGGAACTGCTGAACGTGAGGGATGATAGGGTTGTGAGAGTCGTAGCTGTTGGAAGTGATGTTAGAATGCCTGTGTTTGATGAAGTGAATAGAAGTCGAATAAGAAGTGCAGAGGTGAAAGGTGCGTTGGATGAAATGAAAAATGGAAATGCTCTAGGCATGGATGGCTGCCCGGTTGAATGTCTAAAGAAAGGAGGAAATGTGGTTGTAGAATGGTTGGTACGTTTATTAAATGTGTGTTTCGAGGCTAGTAAAGTGTTGGTTGATTAAAGTATCGCGTGTGTAGTTCCGTTGTACAAGGGGAAAGGTGACAGGTATGAGTGCAGTAATTCTAGAGGTATAAGTCTACTGAGTGTCGTTGGGAAGCTGCATGGAAGAGTTTTAATTGGAAGAGTGAGAGTGTTGACGGATCGTGAGCTTGCTGAAGAACAGTGTGGTTTTAGGTGTGGTAGAGGTTGCGTGGATCAAATGTTTGCTGTGAGGCAGATGAATGAAAAATACTTATTAAAGGGAAAAGATGTATATTGGGCATTTATGGATCTAGAGAAGGCATATGACAGAGTGGATCGTGAAGCTCCATGGCAAGTGGTAAGCTGGTATGGAGTGGGTGGGAGACTGTTGAATGCGATCATGAGTTTCTACATTGATAGAAGAGCATGTGTGAGAGTAGGGAATGAGGTGAGTGAATGGTTCCCAGTTGTGACAGGTGTGAGACAGGGATGTGTGATGTCGCCGTGGTTGTTTAATTTGTTTATGGATAGTGTGGTGAGAGAAGTGAATACCAGAGTGTTGGGAAGAGGTGCGCAGTTGGTGGGACGAAATGGTATGTATTGGGAAGTGTGTCAGCTGTTGTTTGCAGATGATACAGCGCTTGTGGCTGATTCAGAGGAAAAACTGAGGAGACTGGTTGCAGAGTTTGGTAGAGTGTGCGAAAGGCGGAAATTGAGGGTAAATGTGAATAAAAGTAAGGTGATGAGATGTTCAAGAGGTGGAGTGTTTGGAACTTTGAATGTGAGGTTGAATGGGGAAGTTTTAGAGGAGGTAGAGCATTTTAGGTACCTCGGGTCGGATGTGACTGTTAAGAATAGTATGGAAATAGAAGTGAGGCATCGAGTGAGTGAAGGCTGTAAGACATTGGGTGCAATGAGGAAAGTTTTTGAATGCAGGAGTTTGAGTATGGTTGCTAAGAGGGGACTGTATAAAAAGCTTGATCGTGCCAGTTTTGTTGTATGGAGCAGAGTCCTGGGGGTTGAGAGCAGCTGAGAGGAGGAAGTTGGATGTGTTTGAGATGAAGTGTTTGAGGAGCATGTATGGAGTAACAAGAAGAGATAGGATTAGGAATGAGTTGGTTAGGGGGCAGATGGGTGTTATCAAAAAGTTGAGCAGGCGACTGGATGAAAGAGTACTTGGATGGTTTGGGCATGTTGAAAGAATGAATGTTGAGCGGCTGGTGAAAAATATATATATGTCAGAAGTGAGTGGTCTTCGAGCGCGAGGTAGACCACGGATGAGTTGGATGGAGGGGTGAAACGTGCTTTGTATGAGAGGGGTCTGACTGTGGACGTGGCGAGAGGGATGGCTGCGGACAGAAGTGAGTGGGAGCAGCGCATAAGGGGGTAATTTTATTTTTGACGCGGTACTGGAAGCTGCCCGCGTGTGATGGGGTTGACCTGTCCTGTGCGGGGGTAGGGGCTGCACTCAATGAAGCGGTCGGGGTAAACCAGCTATGGCTGTCGGGCCTGACTGTGGAAGGTGGTTGTGCTGGGCTGCTGCTGATCCTGGCAGTTCAGGTGCGGCCAGCTGCCTCTCTCTCATCCTAGTGCCTTGGTGATTGTGGCCTGCTGTCGGCTACCCTCCCATAGGGAAGATAAGCCCGGTATATGTATGTATGTATATCAACAATAAACACCACAAAAAACTAACAACTCTACCCTCTTTCCCAGCCCGGACGTGGGTGCAGGAGGGGAATTTTCCCACAGTCTGCGGCTGTCGCCCAAGCGCGTGGGGGAGACGCGCCCTCTGGTGGTCACCTTCTCGTCCCGCCAGATCACCGACGTCATGGGGTCCGCCACCATCACCATTACTGAGTGAGTGGGGTCCGCCACCATCACCATTACTGAGTGATTGGGGTCTGCCACCATCACCATTACTGAGTGAGTGGGGTCCGCCACCATCACCATTACTGAGTGATTGGGGTCTGCCACCATCACCATTACTGAGTGATTGGGGTCTGCCACCATCACCATTACTGAGTGATTGGGGTCCGCCACCATCACCATTACTGAGTGATTGGAGTCCGCCACCATCACCTTTACTGAGGGATTGGGGTCTGCCACCATCACCATTACTGAGTGATTGGGGTCCGCCACCATCACCATTACTGGGTTATTGGGGTCCGCCACCATCACCATTACTGGGTGATTGGGGTCCGCCACCATCACCATTACTGGGTGATTGGGGTCCGCCACCATCACCTTTACTGAGGGATTGGGGTCTGCCACCATCACCATTACTGAGTGATTGGGGTCCGCCACCATCACCATCACCATCACTGAGTGTTGGGGTCTTACTGCATCACCATTACTTACCTATTTAACTGCACAATTCAAAGGCATATTCCATCACTATTACCGAATTATGAAGGTCTTTTAAGTCTTGTTGGGGCAAGATTAAGTCTGATTAGATCAAGATTAGAGCAAGATTAAGAAAGATTAAGGCAAGAATATATAAAGATAATTAAAAAATTAAGCAAAATCGCCAAATGGTTGATCCTAGATCGTTTCGGTTGTCACTTCTGAGTAGCCCAATGCCTAATTCTGTTCAGGTAACAATATCCATGAGGGAAAAATGAATATTTCGAGTCCAAAAATTTTTGTTGTATATTTTCTTATATTTTACGGTCGTTTGATAACAAAAACTGCCCCAACCATTCCAAGTGCAAAAGCTTTTGAACAAATTTTGAATTTAGAATCATTTTACTCATTCAACAGTTTTGCGTATGGTTTAATGCTGAATAATTGCTTGAACGATTAAATCTAACGCAAAAATACCTTTCGAAAAACATACCTGAAGGTAAAATATCTAATGTCATATTTCAATTCGTTAGTTTGTATTTGTATGATTAAGATATCTCATTTTTCTTCGATGATACCAGAGGTTTGAGTGTTTTGAGGAGTCTATCCTAGAACAGTTTTTTCTGAGTGATTAGAAAATAAAATTTTGAGGCTAACTATGGTAGTTGTATCATTGTCCTATCTGCTCAGTAAGTCACTGTAAAATTATTTCTTGGATATTCCATCAAAAATGTGTGCCTACAAAAAGATTCGATTACAATATTTCACAAATTTTTATTAGTATGAGAACTCTACGCACTAATTATTGAAAACGTGTAGGCAATACATATTACTGAAATAATTTGACCGATATTTACATGGCTCGCTGAAATGAACTGTACGGTAACTTAAAATATGACATCCATTGGATGTTATAAACATGAAAAATTAGGTAAAATATATGAAGGTGAATATTTTATATATGATGCCTGAAAAAATTGCTTCTAACCCATCAATCAGGGCGAGTCAAAGGGGAAAATAAGCACAAATTTGAAAACCTATTGAACTATTTTTTCATTAAAATATAAAAATTAAATATTAAATATCAATATTAAATATAAATATAAAAATATTTTTTCAATAACCTACTGAAATATTTTTTCATTAAAATCTGACGCTTGACAGAAATCTCCTCGAGAGAACTAATTTATACGAAAGATCAGGGGCAAAAGATTTTCCGAAATTTTTTACAGCTTGAAAAGTTCTGCCAAATTTAGGAAAGTAAATGTTATGATTGAAAAATTTTGGTTTCATCTTTGTTGGAAATAAAGTATCATCGTATTCCAATTTTCGTATCATCTTTATTGGAAATAAACGGTTTTTCTTTCTTATTCTTTCTTTCTTTCTTTCTTTCTTTCAAATAGCATGGTGCCAGAGTTACACACACGATTTTCTGTTATCGAGATCGATTTTCTTAGACAAATTTAAGTAGGGAATGACTAGGCGGTTAATTTAATTTCAACAAATTGAATGCGTAGAGAACAAAACCTAAAACTCATACTCCCCCAAAAAAAATCGGAGTTTACAATATCAAAGCATGATGTTTTACACGGACTGTTATGTAAATGCTTTCAAGAGAAACATCATTTCGAAACTTCCTTTTTTTAACTGCCTGTTTAGATCAGAGCGGTCGAATGGGCTTTTTTTTAATAGGAAATGTTTTAGGGGGAAAAATATGTCTATTCACACAGAGGGATTTTTAGAGCTGAATTTTATTTGAAACCAAACTTAGGTTCCGAATATCGGCCTAAAGCGGCCCATAGACGATCAATTTAATTGTCAATATCATTGACTCAACGAAATTTTTTGCCGCTAGGTCAATTATTTGATACCCGTCAATCAAGACCACAGACGATCAATCAAATTCTCAATATCCATTATTGTCAATTATATTGACAATCATATTGTGCGCTCTCCGTGGCACAGCGGTTAAGGGATCGGACTTGTATGCTGGAAGTCGCGGGTTCGTTCCCAGCGCTGGCGCGGCGATTTTCCCCGTTGGGTATAAGGGAAAGCTCAAGCACAACACCCCACTCAACCCAGGTGTCGGAAATGGGTACCGGCTTTACGGGGGAACCGTAATAGTGTCCTACATATAGGGTTAGTTATAAGACATTTGAAAAACCAATGCTAAGGTCATATGTATCAGGCTTGAGTGGAAATAAAGCATCCCAAAGATGCCGATGTTAACCTTTGATCGTCTATGGGCCGCTTTAGACACATAGATTCGGTGATCGCTTTCCGGAAAATGGAAATACGCGGATTGTAAACACCACAGTCCGGGAGCGGTTACTTAGTGTCTCTTCTGACGTCGTGAGTGGAGGTGCGTCAAATGTTTCTCTTCAAATTTTCGAGTCGATTTCGGTATCTGAAAAAAAATTTTTGCTAGCCTTGCAATTTTTTTAGTGCTGTTCTCGTGAAAGTGCATCATGAAGAAAATTTGTAAATGTACTTTAAAAGAAATATTTGTTATTAAGCTGTGTGATTTTAATGGATGAGTGAAACAATGCAATGAATATGTAAGTTTTAATGCTAAATATATGAAATAGAAGAGGAAAAATAAGTGTGGCCATACAAAATACAAATTACGATCCTCTTGAAATGTGATCTGCATACGAAAAAGAATCCGTAGTGGGTTCCGTGGGTGTCGGTTACACTAAAGTTTTACGCCATTTTTTAGGCAAGTTTTTTTAGTAGCAAGACGAAATTTTTTGTTTGTTGTGAAGCGCGGCAATTTAGAGTTATTTGTGAAGTGTTAAATGGTTTGCGTTGCCATTTGTGTTGTGTTGCCATTGCAATTGCCGCTCATGTTGTTGATTTACCTCATGTTTCGCTGATTAAATTGCCACTCATATTGCCATTTGTGATTGAGTTGCCACTCATGTTGGCATTTTTGATAAAATTGCCATTCGTGGTGGCATTTTTGACAAAATTGCCACTCATGTTGCAATTTATGTTGCCATTTGTGATAAAATTACCACTCATGTTGCCATTTGTGATTATATTACTCAAAATCTTGCCACTTGCGTTGCCAGTTATAGACTACTACCTGTCATTCGGGTTGCCACGCCTTCCGCCAGTTGCCACCATACAAACACGAAAAAAATTACAATATTATGAATGCATTTTTCAGATATATGTACATGTGCACAGTATATATAAGGTATATTACTATATATGCCATTTTACTATACATAGTAGAATGTACACCACTATGTATATTGTGTTCTACATTGTCTTTAATTCGAAATTTTGGTTTTTGTTTCCCACAGGACACAAATCGATTTTTTAATTTCTGTTGCTTGTATAATGGTAATGGGATCGAAATATACAACTTTTCTTTCATGCACTTGCCGTCGTAAATCGGTATTTAACGATTTGTAGCGGTATTATAATTTACGTCTTTCACATCCCAAATTTTCTGAAATAATCGATTTTCCAGTTGTGTTGCTCGTTTAATGGTAATTACGTCGAAATAAAGAACTTTTCTTAATGATTCATAGCAATATAAAACTGCAAATCTATCAAATACCGCGAGTGACGTCATGGTTGCCTAACTTACCATTCGCGTAATGAATTATTTTAGAACAATCGGCAAATATATAGATCAATATGATGAAGCCATCGTATTTCCAAGTGAGTACAATTCTTTAATTATCATTTTGACTGCTACGTGACCCCCCGGTGGTACACGGAGGGGATTTTCACAACGCTACAGACCGACCAGTAGTCACAAACACAATTTCCATAAATACTTAATCAAAGCTAAATGAAGGCACGATCCAGTTCATGTTTGCTATTTCCAGAATAGTTCACTACAATCGACTTTAAATTTGAGTTTGGCATTGAACTTAATATTTAGTAGTCGCAGTCAAAGTGTTAAATTAGATTACCTAAGCTAACCTAACCTAACGTAACGCAACGTTCATTTCAGCCATGAAAAATGAAAATTAAAATACCGCTATAGCTCGTTCAATACTGATTTACGACGGAAAGTGCATAGAAGAAAAGTTGTTTATTTTGATCTCATTACCTTTATGCAAGAAACAAAGATATGGAAATCGATTATTGTCCTGTCGTAAACATTTACCTATTTTCCTTCTTCCGACGTCTTTGAGTCACAATTTTTTCAGTCTCCGCTTAACGGAAGTTTGAAGAATATTGATCGTAAATATTAGTTATTTAGCCCGTTGGTTGATGTTGATGTTTTAAATAATATTGGGAACCAGAAATTAATATTAGTTGTGTGGTTGCTACGCTAGGTTTGGTTAGGCTAGAAGAAGTCGTTTTGAAAAACCGGCTTTACGGTTCTAATCCCACATATTTTAGGCTTTCTAAAAATTACAAAGAATACGCTTGAAAGTAAATTACATTAAGTTATAGTGCATTCTTAATTAGATTGAAATTAAACTGTGAAATGTTACCTTATACTCCGAAATTTATTTCGTAAAATGTAACAAAATGATTGGAATGTTATTTGTATATTCTGGTTGGTAAATGAACAATTTACCAAGCGGTACACATGTGGCTGCATATATTGTAAATGAATAAATTATTGAAGTTTATTTATAATTCTTGTTCGAACCTAGTTAATTCATTTTTGGCTAGGCTCGAGAGTTTTTGAAGTTTATTCATAATTATTTTTAAAATCTAGTTAACTAATTATTGACTGGGCTTGCGAGTTATTGAAGTTTATTTATAATTATTGACTAGGTTCGCGAGTTATTAAAGTTTTATTTATAATTGTTGTATTGTTTTAATAAAATTATTGTGTGGATATAAGAGGCATTTTCTGGATATTAAGTGGATACTCTAGATATTGGGCGAATATCGAAAGGAAATTCCTGACATTGTGTGGATATCGGGTGGATATTATGAAATTTGTTTGGACATCTGATGGATATCTAGAGTATTGTATGAACATGAGACGCATTTTCTGGATATTACATGGATATAGGGTAGATATTGTTTATATCTCATGGATATTCCGGATATTGAGCGGATATCCTGGAAACTGTGGAAATCGGACGGATATTCTGTATGGCGGAGAACGTTCTGCGGATATCGAGTGGATATCACAGACACATAACAGCTGGAAATTGGATATTCCGGACATGGATATCCTGCGGACATCGGAGGCCTGGCACCGACGCTCCACGTGAGTAGTGTTTTTGTTGATGATTTTTCATTTATTTTTTTTTTCATTTATATCATTTATGTTTTATATTTATTTTATTTATTTTATTTATTTATTTAATTTTTCATTTATTTTATAGAGGGAATATTTCTATTTTATTTTTAATTACCATTCATTAGCGCATAAATTATTTATTATGGTAAGTGAGTGCGTTTCATAAAATAATATAGTTTTGATTTTTTTTCCAGATTCGTGTACATAATTTGTGAAAATGATCATTAACGATCGGCTATGATTAGTGTGCCTAATTGGGATATAATTTCTGAGCAATGACCGTTATTAATTAACGTTTATATTCCAGATTTTTCCTCAATTCTGGGATTTTTTTTGCCTAATTCCGGGATTTTTTTGCAAAAATTATTTCATCCGCGCCTAAAAATTTTTTTCATTCGCGCCTATAAAATTTTTTTCATCCGCGCCTAAAAAATTTTTTTCATACGCGCCTAAAAAATTTTTTCATACGCGCCTAAAAATTTTTTCATCCGCGCCTAAAAATTTTTTTCATACGCGCCTAAAATTGTTTTTCATTCGCACCTATAAAATATTCCGCGAGGTGTGGGGACCCCACATCTTGTGCATAGATTCCCCGTTTGCTACATTCCATGTTAAAAGGCCCCTCCTCTTTCCTCTGCGGAAACATCTTTTTTTGAAAAAAAAGTTTAAAGTAACGTGTGTATGTGTGATATGTGTGTTGGAATGTGTGCACGAGGACACGTTAATTAAATGGATTATTTTTACAAATTTTTATTATAAATGATATCTTCATCACAATTTAGATGTAGCGATGGAAATTATAATTGCGATATAACTCAATGTTTGACTCGGTTAATTGGCTGTTCAAGTGATTAATTGCTTCTATCACTGATCGATTCTGTTAGTAATTACTTCAGTAATTGGAAATTTCAATTATTACTTGTTACAATCGTTGGTTGTCTCAATTAATAATTAATTCAATTATTAAATAATGGTTTGAATAATTAATTATTAATTATTATTTTAATAATTAATATTTAATATTAATAAATTAATATTAAGTTATTAATTTGAGTGATTAAATTCATCACAGCAATTATTAATTATCTCAGTCATTAATTACTGCAATTATCAATCAATTAATTTATTATTACATTTTTATCATAATTTAACTAATTATTTTGAATAATTAAATTAATCGCTCAATTATTAATTACTTCGCTCATCTCGGGATAAAAACACACCAGGAGTCGCATGAAGAAAGTTTAATGAAACCGCACGTAACTTTTCAAGAGGTAACTTAAGTTATGTGCTATGCCCTACTTGAACTTAAGTTTAAGTTTGGCTAAATGAAAACTTAAGTGCAACTTTGAAGAAAACTTGATGTGAACTTTTAAGAAGTTTCGTGTAACTTGAACTTAAGTGTAAGTTGAAGTTTACACACAAACTGAGTAACTTTTGTTAACTTGGGACAAAGTTCGAGTTGTGAACTTTGTTTCCAACTTCAACTTTGAGTCGAACTTTTTTCAAGTTCAACTTTAGGCCCAAGTCTACTCTGAACGTATATCAAACTTGATCTGTGAACTTTTTTTGAAAGTTTCGAATTAACTTTGAGTAGAAATTAACTTTAGGTAATAACTTAACTCAATCGCGAGTCGAACTTTAAATTTTATTTAGAATTGTAATTGATCAAACTTTAGCTTCAGCTTTAATGAATTTAAATCAAACATTTATCTTAGATGCCAATTTAAATAATTTTAAATCGAAATTTTATGTTAAATGCAAATTTGAATTATTCAAAATAAAAAATTTATATCAAATGCAAATTTAAATAACTTCTGATCTAAAATGTATATTGAATGCCAATTTAAATAATTTTAAATCGAAATTTTATGTTAAATGCAAATTTGAATTATTCAAAATAAAAAATTTATATCAAATGCAAATTTCAATAACTTTTGATCTAAAATGTATATTGAATGCAAATTTAAATAATTTTTATCGAAAATTTATAATAAATGTTTATTTAAATATTTTCAAATCGAACGTTAATTAAAATTCAACTTGAACTCTAAACTCAACTTCAACACCAAATTCAATTGCATTTTTAAACAAGTTTAACATGAACAAGTTGGTTTAAACTTTAAGTAAAGCTCTAACTTGAAGAAACTAAGCAAAGTTTCCTAATTAAAACAATTAATTAGTCTTAATTAATTATTTATTAAATTATACACGAGTTAATTAGACAACATGCATGCAAGCCCACTTAATATTTAATTATCATTTAATTAGTCACCTCCACTCTTATTTACATTCACGGTTCAATTATTTCTCTTAATTAAAAAGATTTTTTTCAAAATTAAAGAGCAAAACACAAATTATAAAATATTTACAGTTGGTAATTGAAAATATTTTTCAAATCATAATTTTGATTAAATATTAACTTTTCCAATTTACTACTAATTTGCCATTTCCAATTATTAATATTTATGTGCCAAAATAATTAAAAGCAACTTTTCAACTTTTTTACGTTGAAAACAGCTTTAATGAATAATTAATATCGGTATAATCTTTGTAAAACGTCGTTAATCATTATTATTTATTAGCGTTAATCATTATTATTTATTAACGGTTATCATTATTATTTATCAAATGAATAATAGCAAAATAGTCGTCATTGAGCGAATGAAATGAAAATAAAATAATTAAAAAAAACGTGAAAAAGACAAAAAATTCAAACGAGTTTGAGCTCCGGACTCTGAGTGTCTTGTGTGTGTGTGTGTGTGTGTGTGTGTGTGTGTGTGCACACATGTTTTATGTGTGTGTTAGTGTGTGTTGGTGTGTGATTGTGAACGTTAGGATGTGTGTGTTGGGATGTGTGTGTGTAGGTGTGTTTGTGTGTGTGTGTGCGTGTGTGTGCGTGTTGGTGTGTGTTTGTGTGCTGGTGTGTGTATTAGGATGTGTGTGTTGGAGTGTGTGTTGTATGTGTGTTAGAGTGTGGGTGTGTTGGTGTGTGTTTGTGTGCGTTAGGATGTATGTGAGTTGGAATGCGAGTGCTGGTGTGTTTGTGTGTGTGTGTGTGTGTTGGAGTGTATGTGCATAGATATGTGTATATGTGTGTTGGAATGTGTGCACGAGGACACTTGAGACGGCTGTAGAACCTGTATTTACTAAACACCTATATGTGTTAACTAAAAAACGTATTAAATTCTGATTTTCTAGCGTCCTGAGAAATATATTATATTAAATAAATATATATAAAATATAAAAATATTTAGAAGAAATATAAAAATATTAAAGTAATGGCAACCAATTCAAATCAATACTAACAATGAGTAAAATCGATTAATTTTCTTGGTAATGAAATAAAATATATGATTTGTCGTAATATCATATAAATATCTATCATTATATAATATTACCACAATATTACCCCAATATTAAATGATATTGCCACAATTATATATAAAATGAAATTGGCGCATATAATTAGATCTTTAGGTGCGTGGGTGTATATATATACATATATATATTATAGATATATAGTGTAGATATATATATATATATACACAAACGGTATACACATTAGGTGAGGTTAGTTAGTCTTAATACAATATTAATATTAAGAACCGGGTGATGATGTTGATCTAGAGCTTTTTATTTATTAATGATCACCATTATTTAACTATTTTTAATATTGTTCGTGCCGTTATTTTTTTAAGTTTCCGGCTATGGAGTTTGGTTTTGGTGTTAACCAAGAGCTTATAAGTATTTTCGAGCAATATTATTTAAAAAAATGTAATATTTTTTCTTCGTTCATTTTTTGAATTTTGTGCCTGTTATGAATTTTAAAAATTTTGTAAATTGGAAAAGACTCGAAAAATGATAATTTTTTAATTTGGTATTAGCTTTTTGAACAACATTCGATTGACTAACTACTTGTTTTTCGATTAATAAAGTCGTGTTTATAAAATAATATTTTTTATTAATAATAATAATTTATTATTAATAAATAATTTATTCTGCACTTTAATTTAGGATCTAACTAGAGTAGAAAAAATTAAACTTTCGCAAATGCGGTAAAACCAGAAAAATCATTTTAAAGTAAACAATAAATTCTACTTGATTGTTATCTCTCAGCATTTGCTATTGTATTTCTAGAATTTTTATGTATAGTTGACTATTAGTACATACTAGGGAGGATTAGGTAAGGTAAGGGAAGGTTAGTTAGGGCTAGGAAATGTTAGGTAAGGTTAGGGAAAGCTATGTGAGGTAAGGTTAGGGAAGGTTAGTTAGGGGTAGGAAATGTTAGGTAAGGCTATGTGAGGTAAGGTTAGGGAAGGTTAGTTAGGGGTAGGAAATGTTAGGTAAGGTTATGTGAGGTAAGGTTAGGGAAGGTTAGTTAGGGGTAGGAAATGTTAGGTAAGGTTATGTGAGGTAAGGTTAGGGAAGGTTAGTTAGGGGTAGGAAATGTTAGGTAAGGCTATGTGAGGTAAGGTTAGGGATGGTTAGTTAGGGGTAGGAAATGTTAGGTAAGGTTATGTGAGGTAAGGTTAGGGAAGGTTAGTTAGGGGTAGGAAATGTTAGGTAAGGTTATGTGAGGTAAGGTTAGGGAAGGTTAGTTAGGGCCAGAAAATGTTAGGTAAGGTTAGGTAAGGTTATGTGAGATAAGGTTAGGGAAGGTTAGTTAGGGGTAGGAAATGTTAGTTAGGGGTAGGAAATGTTAGGTATGGTTAGGTGAGCTTACTATAGGTTAAGTTAGATGAAGGATTAGGTAAGGTGAGGTAAAGTAAGATTAGGAAATGTTAGGTTTGGTTATTATAAGTTAGGTAAGGTCAAGTTAGGTTAGGTTATATGAAGAGTTAGCTTGTGTAGTAATTTTTTTGAGTTGACTATGATTTAAACATTCATTGAGTTATGGAATAAAACTTAAGAAGTAACATTGCAAAGGCAGACACCTAAGAAACTAGTTCCGTCATATTTACAAGTAGTTTTACATTGCTCAGTGCAAAATATATGTAATTTAACACGTTAACTGCCACAGGTTAAACTGAAGTTCAACATTCAACTCCAACACAAAGTCAACTGCAGCGCGCGATGTTGAAAATAGCAAACATGAACTGGATCGTGCCTTCATTTAGCTTTGATTAAGTATTTATGGAAATTGTGTTTGTGACTACTGGTCGGTCTGCAGCGTTGTGAAAATCCCGCCGTGTACCACCGGTGGGTCACACTGCAGTTAAAATGTAACAAAATCCCCTCCGTGTACCACCGGTGGGTCACACTGCAGTTAACATGTAACAAAATCCCCTCCATGTACCACCGGTTGGTCACACTGCAGTTAAAATGTAACAAAATCCCCTCCGTGTACCACCGGTGGGTCACACTGCAGTTAACATGTAACAAAATCCCCTCCGTGTACCACCGGGGGGTCACATGGCGGTTAACGTGTTAATTAATTAGGAAACATGAATGGTGAGCTCCTTTCAACCTTATTAACAATTCTTTTTATTTTATGGGTCAAAATTAAAGGCTTAACATTCATACCAGTCGTGATTAGCCGTACCTTAAAATTACGTATTAGAAATTCAACACACACATGTCAGTTGTATGCTATGGGAATTATCGCCCCCAGGGGGACTATGTGAGGTCCCGAGCTGAGAGTTAGGTAGGCCTTCTTTTTGTTGAAATAAAATGTTTTTGTTTTCTTAAAGGACCACATTTTTCGGTTGACTGCTGTCCTGTTTTTCAGCACCTATTGCTTTCTTCTTCTACTTTTGTCTTGTTTCATGAACTTCTTTCTTAGCTTACTGTTTCTGTGCCTTTTCTGCATAGATTCCGCGTTCCCTCAGCTCCATACTAAATGGTGTCTTCCTCCTTCCCTTCTTTGGATCTCCTAGGTGGCGGATAGGAAGGCTTAAGCTGACTAATAATCGAACATGTCAGTTGTAGCTTTCCAGTCAGATGTTCCTACACAAATTTGAGAATTTAGATTTTGGACTCCTAAGGCATATTTTTTTCTAAAGTTTCTTCATTTTCCCCGACCCTTCTTAACTCTACTCTGATATGTATACACATATGTTTATATTAACCTCATAAGTGAGTGAATGTTTTGTGCTAAGTTATTGATTATTGTTCTATACTCGAAACATCGTCTCCGATATTGTAAGTAATGATAACTTTGTAACATTAATGTGTTCGCTTGAACCGCTTGCGGTTCGCTTGAGGGAACCGCAATATGTTTAGATCGTTAATACTTAAAACATCTTTTAATGCAGTTACTACCTGTTGAAACGATCCCGTTACCCTTGCTATGAAATGATTTTTGTATTTCGGGAATCAGAGCCTATTTGGATTTTTCTATATTTCTTCCGGACATATTCGATTGTTTTTTATTCGTGTGTTCTTTATTAATTTTGAACGGTGCCGAATTTTTATATATACTCCTACACTCTTCCCTCTCCTACACTTGAATAGATCAGAAATAACCTTAGCGTAAGTCGTATTCTCTAAGTCAAAGCGGTAGGGGAGGCATCTTAACCTTAAGTGATATTAATGTACGCTAATTTTGCCTCCGTTACGCTAGTTCACTAAGATGATATTCACATGATAGAGCCTGTAACATAAACAACGTAACTCAACCCTCTAGCAAGACATAGTACGTAGGCTCTACGCGTGAAATTATTTGACAGAAGAAAGAAGACAGAGAAACGGCCAGCAAAAAGAAGAAAGTAGAGGTGAGCGTCTCAGGGTTGATTTTTCTCGCAGAACTCTGGCCAAAACCGACGAATATTTGCAAGTTGTTGGTGTTCTCAGGCTCCGATGTCGGGAAAATATCCCGGGAGCTGGACACGTGCTCCCCCCTCGACGTCTCACGGAACACTAACTCAGTGTCGTCGCCTGCGTCTATTGGTCGGTAGTTGCCGGGCTCCCCGACCCACGAGTTGCGGTCGGTGAAGTTAGGTCCCTTAGTAGGCCGGCGGGGCCTGTGGTGGGAGGAGTGCGGTGCGGACGGTCTTGGTGTCGTCAAGGGGGGCGTCCCTGCCGGTATTTTTGGAATTAGAATAACGTTTAACCCGGCAACAGACACGTTATTTAACCTTTAAAAACCAATTATGAGCTTTTTTGTATCATCTCTATTGGAAATAAACCGCGTTTCTTTTTTTTAACAAGTTCCTTGCGATACAAATCAAGTTTTAATTTCTGCGAAAACATCATCTGGGTCCATTTGATACCATTCATTTTTCAATTTTAAACAAAATTTTATAAATAATGGTGATTAATAAACCCAGTTAATGTATCGTGTTTATAAAAGTGCTAACAACTTCTGACTTTAAATTAGAATTGAATATTGAACTTTAGTTTAACCCATCGCAGTCAACGTATTAACCCTATAGCGACCAAATTTTTGGGGGTTCAAATTTCTCTTAAAGCATCATCAATCATAAATTATCATCATTAATTATCATTAATTATCATCCAGTATACGTGAACTTTTCCTCAAATTATTTAGAAAACAAGAAATGTTTGAGTGATTTCCTTATGTACATAATATAGACGGTGGCAAATTTAAAGCTTTATCTTCGGCATTTTGGCTACTCATATTACGGTTATTCCAACCACCGTCATTAAACGTACTCTGGCATCAGGTAGTGACCGACATCAGGATGAGGAAGGAACTGCCACTCGGCAGTGAACTCCAAAGAACACACTAGGGAACCACGAATGAATAATGGGAACTGGGAATGAATATTGGGAACCGGGAATGAATATTGGGAACCGGGAATGAATATTGGGAACCGGGAATGAATATCGGGAACCGGGAATGAATATTGGGAACCGGGAATGAATATTGGGAACCGGGAATGAATATTGGGAACCGGGAATGAATACTGGGAACCGGGAATGAATATTGGGAAAAAGAAGTGAATATTGGGAACCGGGAATGAATATTGGGAACCGGGAATGAATATTGGGAACCGGGAATGAATATTGGGAAAAAGAAATGAATATTGGGAACAGGGAATGAATATTGGGAACTGGGAATGAATATTGGGAACTGGGAATAAATATTGGGAACCGGGAATGAATATTGGGAACCGGGAATGAATATTGGGAAAAAGAAATGAATATTGGGAATCGGGAATGAATATTGGGAACCGGGAATGAATATCGGGAACCGGGAATGAATATTGGGAACCGGGAATGAATATTGGGAAAAAGAAATGAATTTTGGGAACAGGGAATGAATATTGGGAACTGGGAATGAATATTGGGAACTGGGAATAAATATTGGGAACCGGGAATGAATATTGGGAACCGGGAATGAATAGTGGGAAAAAGAAATGAATATTGGGAACTGGGAATGAATATTGGGAACAGGGAATGAATATTGGGAACTGGGAATAAATATTGGGAACCGGGAATGAATATTGGGAACCGGGAATGAATATTGGGAAAAAGAAATGAATATTGGGAATCGGGAATGAATATTGGGAACCGGGAATGAATATCGGGAACCGGGAATGAATATTGGGAACCGGGAATGAATATTGGGAACCGGGAATGAATACTGGGAACCGGGAATGAATATTGGGAAAAAGAAGTGAATATTGGGAACCGGGAATGAATATTGGGAACCAGGAATGAACATTGGGAACCGGTAATGAACATTGGGAACCGGTAAT
Organism: Morinoia aosen; assembly: GCA_030386875.1. NCBI lineage: Eukaryota > Metazoa > Arthropoda > Malacostraca > Amphipoda > Talitridae > Morinoia > Morinoia aosen. The sequence continues at coordinate 4,264,933 of CM059580.1, read as the reverse complement.
GAATATTGGGAAAAAGAAATGAATATTTTGAACCGGGAATGAATATTGGGAACTGGGAATGAATACTGGGAACTGGGAATGAATATTGGGAAGGGGGAATGAATATTGGGAACCTGGAATGAATATTGGGAACCGGGAATGAATATTGGGAACCGGGAATGAATATTAGGAACCGGGAATGAATATTGGGAACCGGGAATGAATATTGGGAACCGGGAATGAATATTGGGAACCTGGAATGAATATTGGGAACCGGGAATGAATATTGGGAACCGGGAATGAATATTGGGAACCGGGAATGAACATTGGGAACCGGTAATGAATATTGGGAAAAAGAAATGAATATTGGGAACCGGGAATAAATATTGGGAACTAGGAATGAATATTGGGAACCGGGAATGAATATTGGGAACCGGGAATGAATATTGGGACCCGGGAACGAATATTGGGAACCGGGAACGAATATTGGGAACCGGGAATGAATATTGGGAACCAGGAATGAATATTGGGAACCAGGAATGAATATTGGAATCTGGGAATGGAACCAGGAATGAATATTGGGAACCGGGAATGAATATTGGGAACCATAAATAAATATTGGGAACCAAGAGCAGACTACGGGGGGTGGTGGGGGTAGCAGGGGGTGCGAGGGAGGCCGGGGGTAAAAGGGGGGGAATGTCCCCCATGGGGAATAATCCGACGTCACGCTGGCTGGTCTTTGCCTCTTGTTCATACACGAGCTCATTTCACGGTATCTTCACGCGGGGAAAAGGGGATGAGGGGTAGTGGGGGTTGTGGGGTGAGGGGATATGAGGTTGTTGGATGTGGGGTTGTGGGACAATGGGGGTGTAGGGTTAGGGTTGTGTAGGATGCGGGGTTTTTGGTTAGGGGTTGTGGGGGTTGAGGGGGTTGTGGGGGTTGAGGGGGTCGTGGGGGTGAGGGGTTGTGGGGGTTGTGGGGTGAGGGGGTGTTGGGGTTCTGGGGTGAGGGGTTGTGGAGTGATGGGTTGTTGGGTGAGGGGTTGTTAGGTGAGGGGTTGTTGGGTAAGGGGTTGTTGGGGTGAGGGGTTGTGGGTGAGGGGGTGGGGGATTTGTGGAGTGAGGGGATGGGGAGGTAGTGGGGTGAGGGGGTGGAGAGGTTGTGGGTGAGGTTTCAGTCGGGGTTGGAGTGAAGAAAAAGTCCATATTTGCCTAATTTATTACACCAGCGAAAATTTTCATCTATCTTCGTTTAATTTGTGAATATCCGAGAAAAACTCTTTCGAAAATCACCATTCTTGGAATCTGTAAGAAAATCTATTTAAAATCAACGTTCATGATAAATTAACGTTCATGATAAAATTACGTTCATGTTAAAATAACGTTCATGATAAAATTAACGTTCATGATAAAATTAACGTTCATGATAAAATTAACGTTCATGATAAAATTAACGTTCATGATAAAATTAACGTTCATGATAAAATTAACGTTCATGATAAAATTAACGTTCATGATAAAATTAACGTTTCATGATAAAATTAACGTTCATGATAAAATTAACGTTCATGATAAAATTAACGTTCATGATAAAATTAACGTTCATGATAAAATTAACGTTCATGATAAAATTAACGTTCATGATAAAATTAACGTTCATGATAAAATTAACGTTCATGATAAAATTAACGTTCATGATAAAATTAACGTTCATGATAAAATTAACGTTCATGATAAAATTAACGTTCCTGATAAAATTAACGTTCATGATAAAAATTAACGTTCATGATAAAATTAACGTTCATGATAAAATTAACGTTCATGATAAAAATTAACGTTCATGATAAAATTAACGTTCATGATAAAATTAACGTTCATGATAAAATTAACGTTCATGATAAATTAACGTTCATGATAAAATTAACGTTCATGATAAAATTAACGTTCATGATAAAATTAACGTTCATGATAAAATTAACGTTCATGATAAAATTAACGTTCATGATAAAATTAACGTTCCTGATAAAATTAACGTTCATGATAAAATTAACGTTCCTGATAAAATTAACGTTCATGATAAAATTAACGTTCATGATAAAATTAACGTTCATGATAAAATTAACGTTCATGATAAAATTAACGTTCATGATAAAATTAACGTTCATGATAAAATTAACGTTCATGACGTCTTCAATGAATCCTTTGAAAACCTGCAGATCATTTTATGGCTGGGAAAGTGAAGAAACATGGGAAGGAAAAAGGAAGAAACAAAGCAACGCGAGGGACTACAGAAATAAGAGAAAGAAATGAGGGGACCTAAGGAGGGGAGGGAGGGGCAATTTGTGAGTAAATAAGGTGAGGGGCAAGTGAGGGGCAAATAGAAACTCGTCTCCCTCAGATGACTTTGTTTGGGTCAGGCGCCTGAGGCAGAGAGGGGCAATTTGGGGCGGCCTATTGTCCCCTCACCTCCCCTCACACCTCCACCCACACCTCCTCTCACACCTCCTCTCCTCCTCTCACACCTCCCCTCATACCTTCCCTCACACCTCACCTCACACCTCCCCCTCATACCTCCCCTCACACCTCCCCTCACACCTCCCCACATACCTTCCCTCACACCTCACCTCACACCTCCCCTCATACCTCCCCTCACACCTCCCCTCATACCTCCCCTCATACCTCCCCTCACACCTCCCCTCATACCTCCCCTCACAACACCCCCTCACACCTTCCCTCATACCCCTCATACCTCCCCTTACACACCCCTCACACCTCCCCTCCACACCTCCCCTCACACCTCCCCTCACACCTCCCCTCACACCTCCCCACACACCACCCCCACACACCTCCCCTCACACCTCCCCTCACATTCCCCCTCACCTCCCCTCACACCTCCACCACCCACACCTCCTCTCACACCTCCTCTCACACCTCCCCTCATACCTTCCCTCACACCTCACCCTCACACCTCCCCTCATACCTCCCCTCACACCTCCCCTCATACCTCCCCTCACACCTCCCCTCACACCTTCCCTCATACCCCTCATACCCCTCATACCTCCCCTCACACCTCCCCTCACACCTCCCCTCATACCTCCCCTCACACCTCCCCTCACACCTCCCCTCACACCTCCCTCACACCTCCCCTCACACCTCCCCTTAAACCTCCCCTCACACCTCCCCTCACACCTCCCCTCACACCTCCCCTCACACCTCCCCTCACACCTCCCCTCACACCTCCCCTCACACCTCCCCTCACACCTCCCCTCACACCTCCCCTCACACCTCCCCTCACACCTCCCCTCACACCTCCCCTCACACCTCCCCTCACACCTCCCCTCACACCTCCCCTCACACCTCCCCCTCACACCTCCCCTCACACCTCCCCTCACACCTCCCCTCACACCTCCCCTCACACCTCCCCTCACACCTCCCCTCACACCTCCCCTCTCCCCTCCCCTTATACCCCCCCTCACACCTCCCCTCACACCTCCCCTCACACCTCCCCTCACACCTCCCCTCACACCTCCCCTCACACCTCCCCTCACACCTCCCCTCACACCTCCCCTCACACCTCCCCTCTCCCCTCCCCTTATACCCCCCTTCACACCTCCCCTCACACCTCCCCTAACACCTCCCCTCACACCTCCCCTCACATCTCCCCTCACACCTCCCCTCACACCTCCCCTCACACCTCCCCTCACACCTCCCCTCACACCTCCCCTCACACCTCCCCTCATACCTCCCCTCATACCTCCCCTCACACCTCTCCTCACACCTCCCCTCACACCACCCCTCACACCACCCCTCACCTTCCCTCACACCTCCCCTCACACCTCCCCTCATACCTCCCCTCACACCTCCCCTCACCTCCTCTCACACCTCCCCTCACACCTCCCCTCACACCTCCCCTCACACCTCCCCTCACACCTCCCCTCACACCTCCCTCACACCTCCCCTCACACCTCACTCCCTCACACCTCCCCTCACACCTCCCCTCACCTTCCCTCACACCTTCCCTCACACCTCCCCTCACACCTCCCCTCACACCTCCCCTCACACCTCCCCTCACACCTCCCCTCACACCTCCCCTCACACCTCCCCTCATACCACCCCTCACACCTCTCCTCACACCTCCCCTCAAACCACCCCTCACACCTCCCCTCACCCCTCCCCTCACACCTCCCCTCACACCTCCCCTCGCACCTCCCCCTCACACCTCCCCTCACACCTCCCCCCACCTCTTCTCACACCTCCTCTCACACCTCCCCTCACACC
>CM059580.1:4240539-4260177 GCA_030386875.1 Morinoia aosen | reverse complement strand
CCCCCAGTAGACCCCCAGTAGACCAGTACACTCACAGTACACAGTCACAGTAGACACCACCTCCCCCATAGAGTTGCGTGCCACACAGCTGTACCGCCCCCCAGTAGACCCCCAGTAGACCCCCAGTAGACCCCCAGTAGACCCCCAGTAGACCCCCAGTAGACCCCCAGTAGACCCCCAGTAGACCAGTACACTCACAGTACACAGTCACAGTAGACACCACCTCCCCCATAGAGTTGCGTGCCACACAGCTGTACCGCCCCCCAGTAGACCCCCAGTAGACCCCCAGTAGACCCCCAGTAGACCAGTACACTCACAGTACACAGTCACAGTAGACACCACCTCCCCCATAGAGTTGCGTGCCACGCAGCTGTACCGCCCCCCAGTAGACCCCCAGTAGACCCCCAGTAGACCAGTACACTCACAGTACACAGTCACAGTAGACACCACCTCCCCCATAGAGTTGCGTGCCACACAGCTGTACCGCCCCCCAGTAGACCCCCAGTAGACCCCCAGTAGACCCCCAGTAGACCCCCAGTAGACCCTCAGTAGACCCCCAGTAGACCCCCAGTAGACCCGCAGTAGACCCCCGGTAGACCCCCGGTAGACCCCCAGTAGACCCCCAGTAGACCCCCAGTAGACCCCCAGTAGACCCCCAGTAGACCAGTACACTCACAGTACACAGTCACAGTAGACACCACCTCCCCCATAGAGTTGCGTGCCACACAGCTGTACCGCCCCCCAGTAGACCCCCAGTAGACCCCCAGTAGACCAGTACACTCACAGTACACAGTCACAGTAGACACCACCTCCCCCATAGAGTTGCGTGCCACACAGCTGTACCGCCCCCCAGTAGACCCTCAGTAGACCCCCAGTAGACCCCCAGTAGACCCCCAGTAGACCCCCAGTAGACCCACAGTAGACCAGTACACTCACAGTACACAGTCACAGTAGACACCACCTCCCCCATAGAGTTGCGTGCCACACAGCTATACCGCCCCCCAGTAGACCCCCAGTAGACCCCCAGTAGACCCCCAGTAGACCAGTACACTCACAGTACACAGTCACAGTAGACACCACCTCCCCCATAGAGTTGCGCGCCACACAGCTGTACCGCCCCCCAGTAGACCCCCAGTAGACCCCCAGTAGACCCCCAGTAGACCCCCAGTAGACCCCCAGTAGACCCCCAGTAGACCCCCAGTAGACCCCCAGTAGATCCCCAGTAGACCCCCAGTAGACCCCCAGTAGACCCCCAGTAGACCTCCAGTAGACCCCCAGTAGACCCCCAGTAGACCCCCAGTAGACCCCCAGTAGACCCCCAGTAGACCAGTACACTCACAGTACACAGTCACAGTAGACACCACCTCCCCCATAGAGTTGCGTGCCACACAGCTGTACCGCCCCCCAGTAGACTCCCAGTAGACCCCCAGTAGACCCCCAGTAGACCCCCAGTAGACCCCCAGTAGACCCCCAGTAGACCCCCAGTAGACCCCCAGTAGACCCCCAGTAGACCCCCAGTAGACCTCCAGTAGACCCCCAGTAGACCCCCAGTAGACCCCCAGTAGACCCCCAGTAGACCCCCAGTAGACCTCCAGTAGACCCCCAGTAGACCAGTACACTCACAGTACACAGTCACAGTAGACACCACCTCCCCCATAGAGTTGCGTGCCACACAGCTGTACCGCCCCCCAGTAGACCCCCAGTAGACCCTCAGTAGACCCCCAGTAGACCCCCAGTAGACCGCCAGTAGACCCCCAGTAGACCCCCAGTAGACCCCCAGTAGACCCCCAGTAGACCCCCAGTAGACCCCCAGTAGACCCCCAGTAGACCAGTACACTCACAGTACACAGTCACAGTAGACACCACCTCCCCCATAGAGTTGCGCGCCACACAGCTGTACCGCCCCCCAGTAGACCCCCAGTAGACCCCCAGTAGACCCCCAGTAGACCCCCAGTAGACCAGTACACTCACAGTACACAGTCACAGTAGACACCACCTCCCCCATAGAGTTGCGCGCCACACAGCTGTACCGCCCCCCAGTAGACCCCCAGTAGACCCCCAGTAGACCCCCAGTAGACCCCCAGTAGACCAGTACACTCACAGTACACAGTCACAGTAGACACCACCTCCCCCATAGAGTTGCGCGCCACGCAGCTGTACCGCCCCTGGTCCGCCTCACTGAAGGCGTGAATGACGAGCTCCATGTGCTGCTCGTAGCCGTGCTCGCGCGTCGTGATCGTGTGCTTCGGCGACTTCGACAGCATGTTGCCTGTGTGTGTAACGGGCCGTTAGAACGGGTCGCTGTAACGGGTAGAGGAGGTTTTTAACAGATTATAGGAGGGGGGGAGGGTGGCTTTTAAATTTGGACAGAATGTTGCCTGCCGTGTAACGGGCCGTTAGAACGGGCAAGGGGAGGCTTTAGAACTGGGGGGAAAAAGCCTTTAAACGGGGTGTTGGTGTCCTTAAAACGTGGTCAAGGAGGCCTTAAAACGGGGTTCAGGAGGCCTTAAAACGGAGTTCAGGCGTCCTTAAAACGGGGTTCAGGAGGCCTTAAAACGGGGTTCAGGAGGCCTTAAAACGGAGTTCAGGCGTCCTTAAAACGGGGTTCAGGAGGCTTTGAAACGGGGTTCAGGAGGCAGAAAACGGGGTTCAGGAGGCCTTAAAACGGGGTTCTGGAGGCCTTAAAACGGGGTTCAGGAGGCCTTAAAACGGGGTTCAGGAGGCCTTGAAGCGGGGTTTAGGAGGCCTTAAAACGGGGTTCAGGAGGCCTTAAAACGGGGTTCAGAAGGCCCTAAAACGAGGTTCAGGAGGCCTGAAAACGGAGTTCAGGAGGCTTTGAAACGGGGTTCTGGAGGCCTTAAAACGGGGTTCAGGAGGCCTTAAAACGGGGTTCAGGAGGCCTTAAACCGGGGTTCAGGAGGCCTTAAAACGGGGCTTAGGAGGCCTTAAAACGGGGTTCAGGATGCCTTAAAACGGGGTTCAGGAGGCCTTAAAACGGGGTTCAGGAGGCCTGAAAACGGGGTTCAAGAGACTTTGAAACGGGGTTCAGGATGCCTTAAAACGGGGTTCAGGAGGCCTTAAAACGGGGTTCAGGAGGCCTTAAACCGGGGTTCAGGAGGCCTTAAAACGGGGTTCAGGAGGCCTGAAAACGGGGTTCAAGAGACTTTAAAACGGGGTTCAGGATGCCTTAAAACGGGGCTTAGGAGGCCTTAAAACGGGGTTCAGGAGGCCTTAAAACGGGGTTCTGGAGGCCTTAAAACGGGGTTCAGGAGGCCTTAAAACGGGGTTCAGGAGGCCTTGAAACGGGGTTCAGGAGGCCTTAAAACGGGGTTCAGGAGGCCTTAAAACGGGGTTTAGGAGGCCTGAAAACGGGGTTTAGGAGGCCCTAAAAACGGGCTGTGGGAGGCCGAAAAATGGGCAGTTAGAACGGGCTGGGGGAGGCTTTAAAACGGTGAGGAAAGGTCTTAAACGGGGTGTGGGAAGCCTTAAAACGGGGTTCAGGAAGGCTCAAAACGGGCTGTGGGATGCCGAAAAATGAGGTATGGGAGACCTTAAAAAGGACTGTGGGAGACATTAAAACGGGCTGTGGGAGACATTAAAATGGGCTGTGGAAGACATTAAAACGGGCTGTGGGAGACATTAAAACGGGCTGTGGGAGACTTTAAAACTGGTTGTGGGAGACTTTAAAACGGGTTGTGGGAGACTTTAAAACGGGTTGTGGGAGACTTTAAAACTGGTTGTGGGAGACTTTAAAACGGGTTGTGGGAGACTTTAAAACGGGTTGTGGGAGACTTTAAAACGGGTTGTGGGAGACTTTAAAACGGGTTGTGGGAGACGTTAAAACGGGTTGTGGGAGACTTAAAAACGGGTTGTGGGTAGAGATGTGACTCAAAAAAAACCATGCCGTTTTTTTTAAAAAAAACACGTTTTTTTTTACAAAAAAAACCATGGCCGTGGATATTTTGTTTTTTTTTCAAATATTTTGTCTAAAAATAACTCAGCAAGAAAAAGAACCACGTTACATTATTTGTTTTCATGTCAAATTACAAAATAAAACAGCATACTGTTTAATTGATGGTTTTCTATGGTTTTATGAACTTTTTCATTTTCTGCGGTTTCATGTTTTGATATTTCATTTATTTTACAATTCGTGTGAATGACCTCCAACTCCCGAAAGGGTGTGTTATAATAACATATCTTTAATTATGGTCATTGATAGGGATGTGACTAAAAAACCATGCTGTTTTTTTTTTTAAAAACATGTTATTTATACAAAAATTATGACTAAAATACATGGAAATTAATATATTTGTGACCTTAAAAATCCAATGCTGTTTTTTTTAAACATTGTTTTTTAACAGAAAAATCTTGACTAAAAAAAACATGGCCATTATATTTTATTGGACCAAAAAAGTTTTTTTATAAACATTAAAAAAAAATCATGACTAAAAAAACACGGATGTAAATATCAGGAAAGTTAGTTTTCTTTAATCGAATTGTCTTTAGAAACTTATAAACAAAGAATGCTGTTAATATTGAAATCATGTTTATTAGAACTGTACTAGGTCTTAGAATAAAATATCTACAAAGAATCTATTCACTCCATAAAACCTATTGGAGACTAGCTCCATCCTCAGTCATTCTGTAAAATTTGGTGAAATGGACAATGAATTTTCACTGTTCCTTTGAAAAACATTTGACTGAATGACTTACTGAGGATGGAGCTAGTCTCCGAAAGGTTTTATAGAGTGAATAGATTCTTTGTGGATATTTTATTCTAAGACCTGGTACGGTTCTAATGGATATTAATATATCTTATGTGACCAAAAAATCCATGCTGTTTTTTGAATGTTTTTGTTACAAAAAAGTCTTGACTAAAAAACACAGATATTAATATACTTTATTTTACCATAAACAACCATGCTGTATTTTTCAAAATGAACATCTTTTTTTACAGAAAAACCATGATTAAAAAATGTGGATATTAATATATTTTATGTGCCAAAAAAACATGCTGGTTTTTTTTAAATCATGTTTTCTTAACCAAAAAAAATCATGACTAAAAAACATGGATATTAATGACTTTTGGTGAAAAAAACATGGTTTTTAAAATGTCATGTTTTTTTTGGTCAGATAAAATTTAATAACACATGTTTCTTGTAAAAAAATTTTTTTTCAGAAAACATGGTTTTTTGGTCACATAAAATAAATTGATCTCCATGTTTTCTTTACAGATTAGATTAGTCATTAATTTTAGCCTCCCTACCCAGCAACAAATGCGATCCAAAGAGAGGAAGGAAGATCATGAAACAAGACAAAAGTAGAAGAAGAAAGCAATAGGTGCTGAAAAACAGGACAGCAGTCAACCGAAAAAAAGGTGGTCCTTAACATCACAAAAACATTTCATTTCAACAAAAAGAAGGCCTACCTAACTCTCAGCTTGGGCCCTTACATTGTCCCCCTGGGAGCGCTAGTTCCCATAGATACAATAATTGTATCCCCCTGAGGGGTGTTTTTCTTAAAAAGAATTCGTGACCAAAAAATGAATAATATTAACTTTTTAATAAAAAAACATGTTTAAATACACAAGGATTTTTTGGTAACATAAAATATGTTAATATCCATGATTTTAAGACACGATTTTTTATGAAAAATACATAAAATAAAACAGCATGGTTTTTTGGTCGCATAAAATATATTCATATCCAGGTTTTCTTATACATCATTGTTTGTAAAAAAACATATTTTTTAAAAAACAGCATGGGGTTTTTTAGGTCTTATAAATATATTCATGTGTTTTTAGTCATGATTTTTTAGTACAAAAACATTTTTTTTGGTCTCAAATATATTCATGTTTTTTCAGTCATGATTTTTTAGTATAAAACATGTTTTTTTTTTAAACTGCATGGGGCTTTTTAGGTCACATAAAATATATTGTTTTTTAGTCATGATTCTTTGTAAAAAAAATAGCATGGTTATATTTGGCATTAGAGAATGTATTAATATTCATTTTTATTAGTTAGAATTTGGTCAATGTGAAGTTTAATGCAATCATGGAAATTAATAATTATGTTCCAAACAATCACTAAAGGAACCCATTTAAGAACATTTTACAAGAACGAAATTCTGCTCGCTGATGCTTTATTTTCGAATCATTGAAATTTGAAGTTGGACTTCCTGAGCCAAAGGAAGCGAGCGTGATATAATTAAAAACGGAAGCTAACCCCCTGTTACAAACGTAGAGAGGTTGGGTCGTGAGGGGGAGGCACAGTTCTTCTAGCGAAAATTATAAATAAAGCTTCTAACCCACCCATTAACGTGACGACCACAATCTTGTTTACATCGGCTCTAAGATGGCGACCACCATGGGCGCTGCCATCTTAGAGCCGATGTCAACATGATTGCGGTCATCACCCAAATGGGTTGGTTAGAAGCTTTATTTATAATTTGCATTAGAAGAACTGTGCCTCCCCCTCCTGACCTAACCTCTTCACGTTTGTAATAGCTTCCGTTATTAATTAAATTCCGTTTCACGTGCTCGCTTCCTTTGGCGCAAAGGCCAACTTCAAAGTTCAATTATTCGAAAATAACGCATCAGCGAGCAGAATGTCATTCATGTAAAACGTTCTTAAATGGGCTCCTTTAGTGATTCCTGGGATCGCTAATTATTATTTTCTGATTGCATTAAACTTCACATTGACCCAGAATTTTTTGTAAAAAAACATGTTTTTAAAAAAACAGCATATTTTTTTGATCACCTTAAATATATTAATATCTATGGTTTTTAGTCATTGTTTTGTAATGAAAACATGAAAAAGAAACCATACAGTAAAAGTGGTGGCAGATAACCCACAATTACCTAGAGTCTAAGAGGTACAGCAGGAGCCACAGAACTTATATTGATGGAGTCAAAATTCAGAGCTTATTATGGTAAATCTGAAGGATATGTCAGTTATCGATTTTCCACTTTTTGGTGCCTGAACCTAATTAATTGAATCAAAATAAACAAGTTTTCTTCTGCGCTCCTTCCGTCTCAAATGAGTATTTTACGATTTATAGCGATAAGTTTAGTTTCGTCAATGATGACGAATGCGCTCAAATAAACAGCTACTCATCGGTTTTCGAATTTTTGTTGCTTGAATCATGGTAATAACATCGAAATAAACAACTTTTTTTCCATACACTTTTCTCGTCAAAAGAGTATTTAACGAGGTATAGCGGTAGGTTTGGTTTCGTCTTTGATGACGATCGCGCTGGAAGCGAGTGCGCATTGCAGTGTTGCTGTCCGACGTGCTCCTTGAATTACTTGCCGCTTCAAACTCAGGATTTTCGGGAAGTCATTTACCGCTATAACTAATAAAATACTCATTTGAGACGGAAAGTGCATAGAAGACAACTTGTTTATTTCGATCTAATTAACTATGGTTAGGTTAGGCATCAAAATTTACAAAATCGATAACTGACATCTCCTTCAGATTTACCCTTATTATCTCTGCAAAGTCTGGTTTTTTTGGTCACATAAAAATATAATCAGGCATAGTAGAGATAGTAAGCTCTGAATTTTGACTCCATCAATATAAGTTCTGTGGCTCCTGCTGTTCCTCTTAGACGCCTCTAGGTAATTGTGGGTTATCTGCCACCACTTTTACTGTATGGTTTCTTTTTGATGTTTTTATAACAATGAAATGACTAAAAAACATGGATATTAATATATTTCAGGTGTCCAAAAAAAAAACAGACATATGCTTAACAAAATTTAGGTGTGCAAAAAAAAACAAAAAAAAACAAAAAAAAAACACATAAAAAACACGTTTTTTTTGCAAAAAAAACGCAATCAAATAAAACCGTTTTTTTGCATCACTAGTTGTGGGAGACTTAAAAACGGTTTGTGGGAGACTTAAAAACGGGTTGTGGGAGACTTTAAAACGGGTTGTGGGAGACTTTAAAACGGGTTGTGGGAGACTTTAAAACGTGGAGAAAAAATTCGAAAAAAGATCAGCGGTGCTTTAACGGGGATTTTCTAGAAATATTACCTATGATAAAACGAAAAAGGTCTTCGTTAGAAGGGAGACCTGAAAGCAGGGAAAGCCTGATCCGGGGAAAGTTTAATATGGGGGAGACTTGAAACGGGGAGACTTGAAACGGGGAAACTCAAAACGGGGAAACTCAAAACGGGGAAGACCAAAAACGGGGAAAGGTTAAAACGAGGAAGACTTAAAACGGGAAGACCAAAAACGGGGAAGGTTAAAACGAGGAAGACTCAAAACGGGGAAGGCCAAAAACGGGGAAGACCTAAAACGGGGAGACTTAACATGAGGGAGGCGTTACAACAGAGGACGACATTCGATCTTGAGAAGCCCGGTGATAAAGTATGGCCGTAAAACGGGAGTAGCGTTAAAACGGGAAGTCCTAAACCATTAAAGAGAAGAAGCTTTAAAACGGTGAACACTCTGAAAAACGGGAAGTTTGAGGTAATGCTCCCAGGGAAAAACGGGAGGATGCTGTAAAACGGAAACCAAACGGGTTTAAAACGGGAGGATAGATGTAAAACGGGATCCTAACGGCGCGGTAACGGCTACACACAATTCTCAGTTGTAGAAACCGTTGATTTCATGATTATTATTATTTAATTATATCATTATCAATAATGGTAATCTAAATATTTCTTTATTTCAATTTTCTTACCATTATAAAGCAATATTTTTAATGTAATTATTGAATAATAAAAATATTTATAGATTTATTTGCGTTAATAAAACTGGAGAAACTAATACAATAGGGCGTACCAGGCGTACCGGGCGTACCAGGCGTACCGGGCGTACCAGGCGTACCGGGCGTACCAGGCGTACCGGGCGTACCAGGCGTACCGGGCGTACCAGGCGTACCGGGCGTACCAGGCGTACCAGGCGTACCGGGCGTACCGGGCGTACCAGGCGTACCGGGCGTACCGGGCGTACCAGGCGTACCAGGCGTACCGGGCGTACCAGGCGTACCAGGCGTACCAGGCGTACCAGGCGTACCGGGCGTACCGGGCGTACCAGGCGTACCAGGCGTACCAGGCGTACCAGGCGTACCAGGCGTACCAGGCGTACCAGGCGTACCAGGCGTACCAGGCGTACCGGGCGTACCAGGCGTACCAGGCGTACCGGGCGCACCAGGTGTACCAGGCGTACCGGGCGTACCAGGCGTACCAGGCGTACCAGGCGTACCAGGCGTACCAGGCGTACCAGGCGTACCAGGCGTACCGGGCGTACCAGGCGTACCAGGCGTACCGGGCGTACCAGGCGTACCAGGCGTACCGGGCGTACCGGGCGTACCAGGCGTACCAGGCGTACCGGGCGTACCAGGCGTACCAGGCGTACCAGGCGTACCAGGCGTACCGGGCGTACCGGGCGTACCAGGCGTACCAGGCGTACCGGGCGTACCAGGCGTACCAGGCGTACCGAGCGTACCGGGCGTACCAGGCGTACCAGGCGTACCAGGCGTACCGGGCGTACCGGGCGTACCAGGCGTACCAGGCGTACCGGGCGTACCAGGCGTACCAGGCGTACCGGGCGTACCGGGCGTACCAGGCGTACCAGGCGTACCGGGCGTACCGGGCGTACCAGGCATACCGGGCGTACCAGGCGTACCGGGCGTACCAGGCGTACCGGGCGTACCAGGCGTACCAGGCGTACCGGGCGTACCAGGCGTACCGGGCGTACCAGGCGTACCAGGCGTACCAGGCGTACCAGGCGTACCAGGCGTACCAGGCGTACCAGGCGTACCAGGCGTACCAGGCGTACCGGACGTACCAGGCGTACCAGGCGTACCAGGCGTACCAGGCGTACCAGGCGTACCAGGCGTACCGGACGTACCAGGCGTACCGGGCGTACCAGGCGTACCAGGCGTACCGGGCGTACCAGGCGTACCAGGCGTACCGAGCGTACCGGGCGTACCAGGCGTACCAGGCGTACCAGGCGTACCAGGCGTACCAGGCGTACCGGGCGTACCGGGCGTACCAGGCGTACCAGGCGTACCGGGCGTACCAGGCGTACCAGGCGTACCGGGCGTACCGGGCGTACCAGGCGTACCAGGCGTACCGGGCGTACCGGGCGTACCAGGCATACCGGGCGTACCAGGCGTACCGGGCGTACCAGGCGTACCGGGCGTACCAGGCGTACCAGGCGTACCAGGCGTACCAGGCGTACCAGGCGTACCAGGCGTACCAGGCGTACCAGGCGTACCAGGCGTACCAGGCGTACCGGACGTACCAGGCGTACCAGGCGTACCGGGCGTACCAGGCGTACCGGGCGTACCAGACGTACCAGGCGTACCGGGCGTACCAGGCGTACCGGGCGTACCGGGCGTACCAGGCGTACCGGGCGTACCAGACGTACCAGGCGTACCGGGCGTACCAGGCGTACCGGGCGTACCGGGCGTACCAGGCGTACCAGGCGTACCGGGCGTACCGGGCGTACCAGGCATACCGGGCGTACCAGGCGTACCGGGCGTACCAGGCGTACCGGGCGTACCAGGCGTACCAGGCGTACCAGGCGTACCAGGCGTACCAGGCGTACCAGGCGTACCAGGCGTACCAGGCGTACCAGGCGTACCAGGCGTACCGGACGTACCAGGCGTACCAGGCGTACCGGGCGTACCAGGCGTACCGGGCGTACCAGACGTACCAGGCGTACCGGGCGTACCAGGCGTACCGGGCGTACCGGGCGTACCAGGCGTACCAGGCGTACCAGGCGTACCAGGCGTACCAGGCGTACCAGACGTACCAGATGTACCAGACGTACCAGGCGTACCAGGCGTACCAGATGTACCAGACGTACCAGGCGTACCAGGCGTACCAGACGTACCAGGCGTACCAGGCGTACCAGACGTACCAGGCGTACCAGACGTACCAGACGTACCAGGCGTACCAGACGTACCAGGCGTACCAGGCGTACCAGGCGTACCAGGCGTACCAGGCGTACCAGGCGTACCAGACGAACCAGATGTACCAGACGTACCAGACGTACCAGACGTACCAGGCGTACCAGGCGTACCAGACGTACCAGGCGTACCAGGCGTACCAGACGTACCAGATGTACCAGACGTACCAGGCGTACCAGGCGTACCAGATGTACCAGACGTACCAGGCGTACCAGATGTACCAGACGTACCGGGCGTACAAGCGTACCAGACGTACCAGACGTACCAGGCGTACCAGGCGTACCAGGCGTACCAGACGTACCAGGCGTACCTGGCGTACCAGATGTACCAGACGTACCAGGCGTACCAGGCGCACCAGGCGTACCAGGCGTACCAGGCGTACCAGGCGTACCGGGCGTCCCAGGCGTACCAGGCGTACCAGGCGTACCAGGCGTACCAGGCATACCAGGCGTACCAGGCGTACCAGGCGTACCAGGCGTACCAGTCGTACCAGGCGTACCAGGCGTACCAGGCGTACCAGGCGTACCAGGCGTACCAGGCGTACCAGGCGTACCAGGCGTACCAGGCGTACCAGGCGTACCAGACGTACCAGGCGTACCAGACGTACCGGACGTACCGGACGTACCGGACGTACCGGACGTACCGGACGTACCAGACGTACCAGACGTACCAGACGTACCAGACGTACCAGACGTACCAAACGTACAAGACGTACCAGACCAGACGTACCAGAAACGTACCAGACGTACCAGACGTACCAGACGTACCAGACGTACCAGACGTACCAGACGTACCAGACGTACCAGACGTACCAGACGTACCAGACGTACCAGACGTACCAGACGTACCAGACGTACCAGACGTACCAGACGTACCAGATGTACCAGATGTACTAGATACGTATCATAGACGTACCAGACGTACCAGACGTACCAGATGTACCAGACGTACTAGATACGTATCATAGACGTACCAGACGTACCAGACGTAACGGACGAACCAGATGTACCAGACGAACTAGATACGTATCATAGACGTACCAGACGTACCAGAGACGTACCAGACGTACCAGAGACGTACCAGACGTACCAGAGACGTACCAGACGTACCAGACGAACCAGATGTACCAGACGAACTAGATACGTATCAAAAACGTACCAGACGTACCAGAAACGTACCAGAGACGTACCAGAGACGTACCAAAGACGTACGGCACGTACCGGCCTCGTCGTTCCAGAAGGTGACGGGTTTAGGGGACGCCTCCACACGGCACTGCAGCCGCACGTCCCCACCGTACGGGGCTCCGATCAGCTGGTTGGGGACGCTGATGACGGGGTGGACTGGGGGGGGGGGGGGGTGAGTGGGGTAAGTGGGATTTGAAGTGGGGAGTGGGGTGAATGGGCTTGAGTGGGGGATGTGTTGTGAGTGGGGATGTGGGGTGAGTGGTGGTGTGTGGGGGTGAGTGGGGGTGAGTGGGATGAGTGAGGTGAGTGGGGTGAATGGGAATTGAACTGGGAAGTGGGGGTTAAGCTTAGGGCTAAAACTGTGGAGTTGGTAAGTTTAATGTTTGAAATAAAGAGGAAAAGGGGTAGAACATTTTAATGAATGACGGTTCAGACCGGTTCAGGGTAGTAAATGTTCGTACGAGGATTGTAGGGGAAGAATACATGTGCTGAGCAACGGAAACCAACGGAAACCAACGGAAACCAACGGAAACCTACGGAAACCAACGGAAACCAACTTAAATCAACGGAAACCAACGGAAACCAACGGAAACCATCGGAAACCAACGGAAACCAACGGAAACCAACGGAAACCAACGGAAACCAACGGAAACCAACGGAAACCAACGGAAACCACGGAAACCAACGGAAACCAACTTAAATCAACGGAAACCAACGGAAACCAACGGAAATCAACGGAAATCAACGGAAATCAACGGAAACCAACGGAAACCAACGGAAACCAACGGAAACCAACGGAAATCAACGGAAACCAACGGAAATCAACGGAAACCAACGGAAACCAACGGAAACCAACGGAAATCAACGGAAACCAACTTAAACCAACGGAAACCAACGGAAACCAACGGAAACCAACGGAAACCAACGGAAATCAACGGAAACCAACGGAAACCAACGGAAACCAACGGAAACCAACGGAAATCAACGGAAACCAACGGAAACCAACGGAAACCAACGGAAACCAACGGAAACCAACGGAAACCAACGGAAACCAACGGAAACCAACGGAAACCAACGGAAACCAACGGAAACCAACGGAAACCAACGGAAACCAACGGAAACCAGCGTGATGACATCACGCTGCTCAGAATGCGGGATATCAAACGTTTCAAGCACTTAAAATAAAGTTTTTTCAAAGGCAAACTTCTCTTTGAAGTTTCTACTAAAATACTCGTTAACTTGAACGTAAAGAGCACGCGGGGTACATCCGACGTACTGTGATGCGCGACCTGCACAACGCGTGAACTGAATATGTTTGAATTTCTCTTAAAATTTACTTTGATTATTTGAAATATAAGCGAACGTTGACAAGTGCGTTTAGGTGTGTGTGTGAACGATCTCTTAACTCACATGTGATCCACCGGTGGTACACGGCGGGGATTTTGCTGCTCACCGACCAGTAGTCACAAACACAATTTCCATAAATACTTAATCAAAGCTAAATGAAGGCACGATCCAGTTCATGTTTGCTATTTTCAACATCGCGCGCTGCAGTTGACTTTAAATTTGAGTTGAATGTTGAACTTCGGCTTAACCAATTGCTGTCAAAGTTGGAGTTCATGGCAAAAATTATTATTATATTATTATTAAATTATTCACCGAAGGTTTAAACGCAGTTTTATTGAACAAATGTAATGTATGCTCGAGGAATCTTATCATGCACATTATTTGGAATTTTCAAAACGCAATACATGTATTAGAAATGTGTCAATTTTTAAATGTGTAGGAAATGTTCGACAAATAATTATATGAGCATGATTTCTCTGCAATTGATTTGGGATATTTTTGTGGTTCAGAAAACATACATGTGTAGGAAAAATATCCTTACCACAGTTCTACTTTTTTGCATATTTATCCGGTTTATCTGGTCTATCCGGTTTATCCGGTCTATCCTGTTTATCCGGTCTATCCGGTCTATCCGGTTTATCCGGTCTATCCGGTCTATCCGGTTTATCCGGTCTATCCGGTCTATCCAGTTTACCCGGTCTATCCGGTCTATCTGGTTTATCCGGTCTATCCTGTTTATCCGGTCTATCCGGTTTATCTGATCTATCCGGTTTATCCGGTCAATCCGGTTACCCGGTTTATCCGTCATTCCGGTTTATCGGCCTATGCGGCTCATCCGGTATATCCGGTTAATCGGTCTATCCGCCTTATCCGGTCTATCCAGGTTATCGGGTCTATCCGGTTAATCGGTCCATCCGGTTTATCCGGATAAAAAGGTCATTGTGCAAAAAATAGTACCTTTGTCCTAGCCTTTTATTCTTTTATCCTATTATGGTACCTTTTTAATAGTATACATTTTGTATTTAGTTTTTATTTTATTGAAAAAAGCAAAAAAAATTGATTTGTTCTCTTTCTGGAAGCCAACGATAATGTATTTACATATTTCTATTTTTATTTTATTTTTATAAATACATGAGACGAGCTCCATAAAGTTGACCTTGAGCTGGACAATTGATAATTAGTAATTAGCAAAGCAGAACTAGTAAATAACAAAAAAACTTGAAAATGAAGAAAAAATAGTGAATAACAAAGAACAACTAGTAAATAACAAAGAACAACTAGTAAATAACTAAGAATAACTAGTAAATATCATAAAATAACTAGTGAATAAGAGAATAACTAGAAAATAATAAAGAATAACTAGAAAATAATAAAGAATAACTAGTAAATAACACAGAATATCTAGTAAATAACGTAGAATAACTAGTAAATAACATAGAATAACTAGTAAATAACATAGAATAACTAGTAAATAACAAATAAAACTAGTGCAATAGATATACCCACAGTTGACCATGAGCAGGACAACTAACAGCCAGTAAATAACAATAAATACCCAATAACTAGCAAATAACCAGAGGTACCCACAGTTGACCATGAGCTGTATAACCACAATAAATGCCCAATAACTAGCAAATAACAAGGTATACCCACAGTTGACCATGAGCTGTATAACCACAATAAATACCCAATAACTAGCAAATAACAAGGTATACCCACAGTTGACCATGAGCTGTATAACCACAATAAGTACCCAATAACTAGCAAATAACAAGGTATACCCACAGTTGACCATGAGCTGTATAACCACAATAAATGCCCAATAACTAGCAAATAACAAGGTATACCCACAGTTGACCATGAGCTGTATAACCACAATAAATGCCCAATAACTAGCAAATAACAAGGTATACCCACAGTTGACCATGAGCTGTATAACCACAATAAATACCCAATAACTAGCAAATAACAAGGTATACCCACAGTTGACCATGAGCTGTATAACCACAATAAATACCCAATAACTAGCAAATAACAAAGTATACCCACAGTTGACCATGAGCTGTATAACCACAATAAATGCCCAATAACTAGCAAATAACAAAGTATACCCACAGTTGACCATGAGCTGTATAACCACAATAAATACCCAATAACTAGCAAATAACAAGGTATACCCACAGTTGACCATGAGCTGTATAACCACAATAAATGCCCAATAACTAGCAAATAACAAAGTATACCCACAGTTGACCATGAGCTGTATAACCACAATAAATACCCAATAACTAGCAAATAACAAGGTATACCCACAGTTGACCATGAGCTGTATAACCACAATAAATGCCCAATAACTAGCAAATAACAAGGTATACCCACAGTTGACCATGAGCTGTATAACCACAATGAATGCCCAATAACTAGCAAATAACAAGGTATACCCACAGTTGAGCATGAGCTGTATAACCACAATAAATGCCCAATAACTAGCAAATAACAAGGTATACCCACAGTTGACCATGAGCTGTATAGCCACAATAAATGCCCAATAACTAGCAAATAACAAGGTATACCCACAGTTGACCATGAGCTGTATAGCCACAATAAATGCCCAATAACTAGCAAATAACAAGGTATACCCACAGTTGACCATGAGCTGGATGCGCTTGGAGACGGGGGGCGGGACGAGGTTCTTGGCGATGCAGAGGTAGGTGCCGGTGTGTTCCCTGGACACGTCCTCCAGCACCAGCTCCTCCCCCTCCACCGTCGCCACTGGGGGTTGTTATATGCCTATTTATGTCCTTGTATACCTATTTATATACTTATTTCTTTATATACCTATTTATTTACCTATTTATTTATATACCTATTTGTTTATATACTGATCCCTAGTGTTCCCTGGACACGTCCTCCAGCACCAGCTCCTCGCCCTCCACCGTCGCCACTGGGGGTTGTTATATGCCTATTTATGTCCTTGTATACCTATTTATATACTTATTTCTTTATATACCTATTTATTTACCTATTTATTTATATACCTATTTGTTTATATACTGATCCCTAGTGTTCCCTGGACACGTCCTCCAGCACCAGCTCCTCCCCCTCCACCGTCGCCACTGGGGGTTGTTATATGCCTATTTATGTCCTTGTATACCTATTTATATACTTATTTCTTTATATACCTATTTATTTACCTATTTATTTATATACCTATTTGTTTATATACTGATCCCTAGTGTTCCCTGGACACGTCCTCCAGCACCAGCTCCTCCCCCTCCACCGTCGCCACTGGGGGTTGTTATATGCCTATTTATGTCCTTGTATACCTATTTATATACTTATTTCTTTATATACCTATTTATATACCTATTATTTATATACCTATTTGTTTATATACTGATTCCTAGTGCGTCCTGGACACGTCCTCCAGCACCAGCTCCTCCCCCTCCACCGTCGCCACTGGGGGTTGTTATATGCCTATTTATGTCCTTGTATACCTATTTATATACTTATTTCTTTATATACCTATTTATATACCTATTATTTATATACCTATTTGTTTATATACTGATTCCTAGTGCGTCCTGGACACGTCCTCCAGCACCAGCTCCTCCCCCTCCACCGTCGCCACTGGGGGGGTGATTTTATAGCTATTTATTTGTATGAGTATCTATTTATATACCTATCAATATACTTATATATTTACTTATTCAACTACCCATTTCTTTGTATACGTACCTATTTATTTATAAACATGTTATACGTACATACCTCTGCCGTCGCCACTAGGGGGTGTAGTTGTGTATATGTATATACCTATTGTACTTACGTATCTATTTAAATATTTCCATACCTATCATTGTATTCATTTTACTACCTATTTCTTTATATATTTATGTTAAGTCTACATACCTCCATCGACCCGACTGGGAGGTGTTGTTTTACATACCTATTTATATATACGAGTATCGATATATTTATGTATATACCTATTAATGTATTTATCTAACTACCTCTGGAAATGGCGCGGAGTTGGAAAAATTCGAGAAACTTGAAATTGGGGATGAGTGTGAAATTATAAAAATAGGAGAAAATTTAAAATTACAAAAACTTGAAATTGGGGGAAGAGTATGAAATTATAAAAATAGGAGAAAAATTGAAAATTGGGGAAACATGAAATTGAGGATGAGTGTGAAATTATAAAAATAGGAGAAAAATTGAAAATTGGGGAAACTTGAAATTGGGGATGAGTGTGAAATTATATAAATAGGAGAAAAATTACAAATTGGGGAAACTTTAAATTGGGGAAACTTGAAATTGGGGATGAGTGTGAAATTATAAAAATAGGAGAAAAATTGAAAATTGGGGAAACATGAAATTGGGGATGAGTGTGAAATTATAAAAATAGGAGAAAAATTAAAAATTGGGGAAACTTGAAATTGGGGAAACTTGAAATTGGGGATGAGTGTGAAATTATAAAAATTGGAGAAAAATTGAAAATTGGGGAAACTTGAAATTGGGGACGAGTGTGAAATTATAAAAATAGGAGAAAAATTAAAAATTGGGGAAACTTGAAATTGGGGAAACTTTAAATTGGGGATGAGTGTGAAATTATAATAATAGGAGAAAAATTGAAAATTGGGGAAACATGAAATTGGGAATGAGTGTGAAATTATAAAAATAGGAGAAAAATTGAAAATTGGGGAAACTTGAAATTGGGGATGAGTATGAAATTATAAAAATAGGACAAAAATTGAAAATTGGGGAAACTTGAAATTGGGGATGAGTATGAAATTATAAAAATAGGAGAAAAATTGAAAATTGGGGAAACTTGAAATTGGGGATGAGTATGAAATTATAAAAATAGGAGAAAAATTGAAAATTGGGGAAACTTGAAATTGGGGATGAGTATGAAATTATAAAAATAGGAGAAAAATTGAAAATTGGGGAACATATTGAAAAGGGGAAACCGATGCAGAAATGTGAGCAATGAGAAAAATTTAAATTTTTAGGCTTTAATTAGATACGACTTGTAAGAAACGCTTTCAAATAATCATTCAAAATTGACAAAATCGAGAAATGAAGGAGAAATGTTTAGAAATAGCTTCAATAGATAAATTTTTAAATCTATTTAAAGTAGAAAAAATCATTCATAAATGACACAATTGACTAAATGAAGTAAAAAGTGAGTACAAATAGCTTAAATAGATAATTTTTAAAATCTACTAAAAGTAGGCAGAAACAACATTGCCGAAATGAAGTATAAATTGAACACGATGATATATGTATAGGGCAAGGGCAGAAACATATTGTACTGCAACGTTTGCTCGATATTTTAACACAGGCCTATTGTAGGCCTACGGGAGTACAGGACCTGCTCTAATTACACATAATTGACCTTAATTAAACTTATTAAAGTCGGCCCCCTTATGGGGGACTTGCATGGGGGTGGGGGGGTGTGAGGGGTATGCGGGCGGGGGGGGGGTGGTTACTGCAAGGAGGAAACTTATTTGGAATGGGTTCTGTTCAACTCGCAATCACTTGGCAATGGGTGCGTATTGCAGGTATTGGAATTACCCCCCATTCACCCATCTTGCCTCCCACTCCCCCCTCCCACTCACCCTCTCACTTCCCCCTCCCACTCCTCTCTTCCACCTTCCCCTCCCACTTCCCCCTCCCACTCCCCTCTTCCACCTTCCCCTCCCACTCTCCTCTTCCACCTTCCCCTCCCCTCTCCTCTTCCACCTTCCCCTTCTTCTCCCCTCTTCCACCTTCCCCTCCCACTCCCCCTCCCACTCACCCTCCCTCTTCCCCCTCCCACTTCCCCCTCCCACTTCCCCCTCCCACTTCCCCCTCCCACTTTCCCCTCCCACTTCCCCCTCCCACTTTCCCCTCCCACTTCCCCCTCCCACTTCCCCCTCCCTCTTCCCCCTCCCACTTCCCCCTCCCACTTCCCCCTCCCACTCGCCTCTTCCACCCTCCCCTCCACTCCCCTCTTCCACCTTCCCCTCCCACTCCCCTTTTCCACCATCCCCTCCCACTCCCCTCTTCCACCTTCCCCCTCCCACTTCCCCCTCCCACTCCCCTCTTCCACCTTCCCCTCCCACTCCCCCTCCCACTCCCCCCTCCCACTTCCCCCTCCCACTTCCCCCTCCCATTTCCCCCTCCCACTCCCCTCTTCCAC
>CM059580.1:4221695-4240039 GCA_030386875.1 Morinoia aosen | reverse complement strand
GAGTGGGAGGGGGAGTGGGAGGGGAAGGTGGAAGAGGGGAGTGGGAGGGGGAAATGGGAGGGGGAAGTGGGAGGGGGAAGTGGGAGGGGGAAGTGGGAGGGGGAAGTGGGAGGGGGAAGTGGGAGGGGAAAGTGGGAGGGGGAGTGGGAGGGGAAGGTGGAAGAGGGGAGTGGGAGGGGGAAGTGGGAGGGGAAGGTGGAAGAGGGGAGTGGGAGGGGAAGGTGGAAAAGGGGAGTGGGAGGGGAAGATGGAAGAGGGGAGTGGGAGGGGAAGGTGGAAGAGGCGAGTGGGAGGGGGGGGAGTGGGAGGGGGAAGTGGGAGGGGGAAGTGGGAGGGGGAAGTGGGAGGGGGAAGTGGGAGGGGGAAGTGGGAGGGGGAAGTGGGAGGGGGAAGTGGGAGGGGGAAGTGGGAGGGGGAAGTGGGAGGGGGAAGTGGGAGGGGGAAGTGGGAGGGGGAAGTGGGGAGGGGGAAGTGGGAGGGGGAAGTGGAAGGGGGGAAGTGGGAGGGGGGAAGTGGGAGGGGGAAGTGGGAGGGGGAAGTGGGAGGGGGAAGTGGGAGGGGGAAGTGGGAGGGGGAGTGGGAGGGGAAGGTGGAAGAGGGGAGAAGAAGGGGAAGGTGGAAGAGGAGAGTGGGAGGGGAAGGTGGAAGAGGGGAGTGGGAGGGGGAAGTGGGAGGGGAAGGTGGAAGAGAGGAGTGGGAGGGGGAAGTGAAGAGGGTGAGTGGGAGGGGGGGAGTGGGAGGCAAGATGGGTGAATGGGGGGTAATTCCAATACCTGCAATACGCACCCATTGCCAAGTGGTTGCGAGTTGAACAGAACCCATTCCAGATAAGTTTCCTCCTTGCAGTAAACCCCCCCCCCCCCGCATACCCCCCACACCCCCCACCCCCATGCAAGTCCCCCATAAGGGGGCCGACTTTAATAAGTTTAATTAAGGTCAATTATGTGTAATTAGAGCAGGTCCTGTACTCCCGTAGGCCTACAATAGGCCTGTGTTAAAATATCGAGCAAACGTTGCAGTACAATATGTTTCTGCCCTTGCCCTATACATATATCATCGTGTTCAATTTATACTTCATTTCGGCAATGTTGTTTCTTCCTACTTTTAGTAGATTTTAAATATTATCTATTTAAGCTATTTGTACTCACTTTTTACTTCATTTACTCAATTTTGTCATTTTTGAATGATTTTTTCTACTTTAAATAGATTTAAAATTTATCTATTGAAGCTATTTCTAAACATTTATACGTCATTTCTAGATTTTGCCAATTTTGAATGATTATTTGAAAGCGTTTCTTACAAGTCGTATCTAATTAAAGCCTAAAAATTTAAATTTTTCTCATTGCTCACATTTCTGCATCGGTTTCCCCTTTTCAATATGTTCCCCAATTTTCAATTTTTTCTCCTATTTTTATAATTTCATACTCATCCCCAATTTCAAGTTTCCCCAATTTTCAATTTTTCTCCTATTTTTATAATTTCATACTCATCCCCAATTTCAAGTTTCCCCAATTTTCAATTTTTCTCCTATTTTTATAATTTCATACTCATCCCCAATTTCAAGTTTCCCCAATTTTCAATTTTTCTCCTATTTTTATAATTTCATACTCATCCCCAATTTCATGTTTCCCCAATTCTCAATTTTTCTCCTATTTTTATAATTTCACACTCATCCCCAATTTCAAGTTTCCCCAATTTCAAGTTTCCCCAATTTTCAATTTTTCTCCTATTTTTATAATTTCATACTCATCCCCAATTTCAAGTTTCCCCAATTTTCAATTTTTCTCCTATTTTTATAATTTCACACTCATCCCCAATTTCATGTTTCCCCAATTTTCAATTTTTCTACTATTTTGATAATTTCACACTCATCCCCAATTTCAAGTTTCCCCAATTTCAAGTTTCCCCAATTTTTAATTTTTCTCCTATTTTTATGATTTCACACTCATCCCCAATTTCAAGTTTCCCCAATTTCAAGTTTCCCCAATTTTTAATTTTTCTCCTATTTATATAATTTCACATTCATCCCCAATTTCAAGTTTCCCCAATTTTCAATTTTTCTCCTATTTTTATAATTTCACACTCATCCCCAATTTCATGTTTCCCCAATTTTCAATTTTTCTCCTATTTTTATAATTTCATACTCCTCCCTCAATTTCAAGTTTCTGTAATTTTAAATTTTCTCCTATTTTTATAATTTCACACTCATCCCCAATTTCAAGTTTCTCGAATTTTTCCAACTCCGCGCCATTTCCAGAGGTAGTTAGATAAATACATTAATAGGTATATACATAAATATATCGATACTCGTATATATAAATAGGTATGTAAAACAACACCTCCCAGTCGGGTCGATGGAGGTATGTAGACTTAACATAAATATATAAAGAAATAGGTAGTAAAATGAATACAATAATAGGTATGGAAATATTTAAATAGATACGTAAGTACAATAGGTATATACATATACACAACTACACCCCCTAGTGGCGACGGCAGAGGTATGTACGTATAACATGTTTATAAATAAATAGGTACGTATACAAAGAAATGGGTAGTTGAATAAGTAAATATATAAGTATATTGATAGGTATATAAATAGATACTCATACAAATAAATAGCTATAAAATCACCCCCCTAGTGGCGACGGTAGAGGGGGAGGAGCTGGTGCTGGAGGACGTGTCCAGGACGCACTAGGGATCAGTATATAAACAAATAGGTATATAAATAAATAGGTATATAAATAGGTATATAAAGAAATAAGTATATAAATAGGTATACAAGGACATAAATAGGCATATAACAACCCCCAGTGGCGACGGTGGAGGGGGAGGAGCTGGTGCTGGAGGACGTGTCCAGGACGCACTAGGGATCAGTATATAAACAAATAGGTATATAAATAAATAGGTTAATAAATAGGTATATAAAGAAATAAGTATATAAATAGGTATACAAGGACATAAATAGGCATATAACAACCCCCAGTGGCGACGGTGGAGGGGGAGGAGCTGGTGCTGGAGGACGTGTCCAGGGAACACACCGGCACCTACCTCTGCATCGCCAAGAACCTCGTCCCGCCCCCCGTCTCCAAGCGCATCCAGCTCATGGTCAACTGTGGGTATACCTTGTTATTTGCTAGTTATTGGGTATTTATTGTGGTTATACAGCTCATGGTCAACTGTGGGTATACCTTGTTATTTGCTAGTTAGTGGGTATTTATTGTGGTTATACAGCTCATGGTCAACTGTGGGTATACCTTGTTATTTGCTAGTTATTGGGTATTTATTGTGGTTATACAGCTCATGGTCAACTGTGGGTATACCTTGTTATTTGCTAGTTATTGGGTATTTATTGTAGTTATACAGCTCATGGTCAACTGTGGGTATACCTTGTTATTTGCTAGTTATTGGGCATTTATTGTGGTTCTACAGCTCATGGTCAACTGTGGGTATACCTTGTTATTTCCTAGTTATTGGGTATTTATTGTGGTTATACAGCTCATGGTCAACTGTGGGTATACCTCGTTATTTGCTAGTTATTGGGCATTTATTGTGGTTATACAGCTCATGGTCAACTGTGGGTATACCTTGTTATTTGCTAGTTATTGGGTATTTATTGTGGTTATACAGCTCATGGTCAACTGTGGGTATACCTTGTTATTTGCTAGTTATTGGGCATTTATTGTGGTTATACAGCTCATGGTCAACTGTGGGTATACCTTGTTATTTGCTAGTTATTGGGTATTTATTGTGGTTATACAGCTCATGGTCAACTGTGGGTATACCTTGTTATATGCTAGTTATTGGGTATTTATTGTGGTTATGCAGCTCATGGTCAACTGTGGGTATACCTTGTTATTTGCTAGATATTGGGTACTTATTGTGGTTATGCAGCTCATGGTCAACTGTGGGTATACCTTGTTATTTGCTAGTTATTGGGTATTTATTGTGGTTATACAGCTCATGGTCAACTGTGGGTATACCTTGTTATTTGCTAGTTATTGGGTATTTATTGTGGTTATACAGCTCATGGTCAACTGTGGGTATACCTTGTTATTTGCTAGTTATTGGGTATTTATTGTGGTTATACAGCCCATGGTCAACTGTGGGTATACCTTGTTATTTGCTAGTTATTGGGTATTTATTGTGGTTATACAGCTCATGGTCAACTGTGGGTATACCTTGTTATTTGCTAGTTATTGGGTATTTATTGTGGTTATACAGCTCATGGTCAACTGTGGGTATACCTTGTTATTTGCTAGTTATTGGGTATTTATTGTGGTTATACAGCTCATGGTCAACTGTGGGTATACCTTGTTATTTACTAGTTATTGGGTATTTATTGTGGTTATACAGCTCATGGTCAACTGTGGGTATACCTTGTTATTTGCTAGTTATTGGGTATTTATTGTGGTTATACAGCTCATGGTCAACTGTGGGTATACCTTGTTATTTGCTAGTTATTGGGTATTTATTGTAGTTATACAGCTCATGGTCAACTGTGGGTATACTTTGTTATTTGCTAGTTATTGGGTACTTATTGTGGTTATACAGCTCATGGTCAACTGTGGGTATACCTTGTTATTTGCTAGTTATTGGGCATTTATTGTGGTTATACAGCTCATGGTCAACTGTGGGTATACCTTGTTATTTGCTAGTTATTGGGCATTTATTGGGGTTATACAGTTCATGGTCAACTGTGGGTATACCTTGTTATTTGCTAGTTATTGGGTATTTATTGTGGTTATACAGCTCATGGTCAACTGTGGGTATACCTTGTTATTTGCTAGTTATTGGGTATTTATTGTGGTTATACAGCTCATGGTCAACTGTGGGTATACCTTGTTATTTGCTAGTTATTGGGTATTTATTGTGGTTATACCGCTCATGGTCAACTGTGGGTATACCTTGTTATTTGCTTTGGGTATTTATTGTGGTTATACAGCTCATGGTCAACTGTGGGTATACCTTGTTATTTGCTAGTTATTGGGTATTTATTGTGGTTATACAGCTCATGGTCAACTGTGGGTATACCTTGTTATTTGCTAGTTATTGGGTATTTATTGTGGTTATACAGCTCATTGTCAACTGTGGGTATACCTTGTTATTTGCTAGTTATTGGGTATTTATTGTGGTTATGCAGCTCATGCTCAACTGTGGGTATACCTTGTTATTTGCTAGTTATTGGGTATTTATTGTGGTTATGCAGCTCATGGTCAACTGTGGGTATACCTTGTTATTTGCTAGTTATTGGGTATTTATTGTGGTTATACAGCTCATGGTCAACTGTGGGTATACCTTGTTATTTGCTAGTTATTGGGTATTTATTGTGGTTATACAGCTCATGGTCAACTGTGGGTATATTTTGTTATTTGCTAGTTATTGGGTATTTATTGTGGTTATACAGCTCATGGTCAACTGTGGGAATACCTTGTTATTTGCTAGATATTGGGTATTTATTGTGGTTATACAGCTCATAGTCAACTGTGGGTATACCTTGTTATTTGCTAGTTATTGGGTATTTATTGTGGTTATACAGCTCATGGTCAACTGTGGGTATACCTTGTTATTTGCTAGTTATTGGGTATTTATTGTGGTTATACAGCTCATGGTCAACTGTGGGTTTACCTTGTTATTTGCTAGTTATTGGGCATTTATTGTGGTTATACAGCTCATGGTCAACTGTGGGAATACCTTGTTATTTGCTAGTTATTGGGTACTTATTGTGGTTATACAGCTCATGGTCAACTGTGGGTATACCTTGTTATTTGCTAGTTATTGGGTATTTATTGTGGTTATACAGCTCATGGTCAACTGTGGGAATACCTTGTTATTTGCTAGTTATTGGGTATTTATTGTGGTTATACAGCTCATGGTCAACTGTGGCTACCCCTTGTTATTTCCTAGTTATTGGGTATTTATTGTGGTTATACAGCTCATGGTCAACTGTGGGTATACCTTGTTATTTGCTAGTTATTGGGTATTTATTGTGGTTATACAGCTCATGGTCAACTGTGGGTATACCTTGTTATTTGCTAGTTATTGGGTACTTATTGTGGTTATACAGCTCATGGTCAACTGTGGGTATACCTTGTTATTTGCTAGTTATTGGGTATTTATTGTGGTTATACAGCTCATGGTCAACTGTGGGTATACCTTGTTATTTGCTAGTTATTGGGTACTTATTGTGGTTATACAGCTCATGGTCAACTGTGGGTATACCTTGTTATTTGCTAGTTATTGGGTATTTATTGTGGTTATACAGCTCATGGTCAACTGTGGGTATACCTTGTTATTTGCTAGTTATTGGGTATTTATTGTGGTTATACAGCTCATGGTCAACTGTGGCTACCCCTTGTTATTTGCTAGTTATTGGGCATTTATTGTGGTTATACAGGTCATGGTCAACTGTGGGTGTCTTTGTTATTTGCTAGTTATTGGGTATTTATTGGTATTTACTGGCTGTTTGTTGTCCAGCTCATGGTCAACTGTGGGTATACCTATTGCTCTAGTTTTTGTGTATTATTTACTAGGGTTTCTGTTATTTACTATTTATTTCATGTTATTTAGTATTTATTTTATGTTATTTACTAGTTATGCTATGTTATTTACTAGTTATTCTGTTATCTACTTGTTTTTATTTGTTATTTACTAGTTTTTCTATGTTATTTACTAGTTTTTCTTTGTTATTTACTAGTTTTTCTTCGTTATTCACTAGTTTTACTTTGTTATTCACTAGTTCTTTTTTGTTATTTACTAGTTCTGCTTTGTTATTTACTAATTTTCAATTGTCCAGTTCAAAGTCAACTTTATGGAGCTCATCTTATGTATTCATTAAAATAAAATAAAAATAGAAATATGTAAATACATTCTCGTTGGCTTCCAGAAAGAAAACAAATCAAACCTAGTTTCGACATAGGTACTATTTTTTGCACAATGACCTTTTTATCCGGATAAACCGGATAGATCCGATAACCTGGATGGACCGGATAAACCGGATAGACCGGATAGACCGATTAACCGGATATACCGGATAAGCCGCATAGACCGATAAACCGGAATGACGGATAGACCGGATAAACCGGATTGACCGGATAAACCGGATAAACCGGATAGACCGGATAGACCGGATAAACTGGATAAACTGGATAAACTGGATAAACTGGATAAACCGGAGAGACCGGATAGACCGGATAGACCGGATAGACCGGATAGACCGGATAGACCGGATAGACCGATTAACCGGATATACCGGATAAGCCGCATAGACCGATAAACCGGAATGAAGGATAGACCGGATTGACCGGATAAACTGGATAGACCGGATAGACCGGATAAACCGGATAGACCGGATAAACCGGATTGACCGGATAAACCGGATTGACCGGATAAACCGGATAGACCAGATAAACTGGATAGACCGGATAAACTGGATAAACTGGATAAACCGGAGAGACCGGATAGACCGATTAACCGGATATACCGGATAAGCCGCATAGACCGATAAACCGGAATGACGGATAGACCGGATAAACCGGATTGACCGGATAAACCGGATAGACCAGATAAACCGGATAAATATGTAAAAAAGTAGAACTGTGGTAAGGGTTTTTTTTCTACACATATATGTTTTCTGAACCACAAAAATATCCCAAATCAATTTGCAGAGAAATCACCCTCATATAATTATTTGTCGAACATTTCCTACACATTTTCAATAGACACATTTCTAATACATGTATTGCGTTTGAAAATTCCAAATATTGTGCACGATAAGATTCCTCGAACATACATTACATTTGTTCAATAAAACTACGTTTAAACCTTCGGTGAATATTTTTGCCATGAACTCCAACTTTGACAGCAATTGGTTCAACTGAAGTTCAACATTCAACTCAAATTTAAAGTCAACTGCAACGCGCGATGTTGAAAATAGCAAACATGAACTGGATCGTGCCTTCATTTAGCTTTGATTAAGTATTTATGGAAATTGTGTTTGTGACTACTGGTCGGTGAGCAGCAAAATCCCCGCCGCGTACCACCGGTGGGTCACATGTGAGTTAAGAGATCGTTCACGCACACCTAAACGCACTTGTCAACGTTCGCTTATATTTCAAATAATCAAAGTAAATTTTAACAGAAATTCAAACATATTCAGTTCACGCGTTGTGCAGGTCGCGCATCACAGTACGTCGGATGTACCCCGCGTGCTCTTTACGTTCAAGTTAACGAGTATTTTAGTAGAAACTTCAAAGAGAAGTTTGCCTTTGAAAAAACTTTATTTTAAGTGCTTGAAACGTTGATATCCCGCATTCTGAGCAGCGTGATGTCATCACGCTGGTTTCCGTTGGTTTCCGTTGGTTTCCGTTGGTTTCCGTTGGTTTCCGTTGGTTTCCGTTGGTTTCCGTTGATTTCCGTTGATTTCCGTTGATTTCCGTTGATTTCCGTTGGTTTCCGTTGGTTTCCGTTGATTTCCGTTGATTTCCGTTGATTTCCGTTGATTTCCGTTGATTTCCGTTGGTTTCCGTTGATTTCCGTTGGTTTCCGTTGATTTCCGTTGGTTTCCGTTGATTTCCGTTGATTTCCGTTGGTTTCCGTTGGTTTCCGTTGATTTCCGTTGGTTTCCGTTGGTTTTCGTTGGTTTCCGATGGTTTCCGTTGCTCAGCACATGTATTCTTCCACTACAATCCTCGTACGAACATTTACTACCCTGAACCGGTCTGAACCGTCATACATTAAAATGTTCTACCCCTTTTCCTCTTTATTTCAAACATTAAACTTACCAACTCCACAGTTTTAGCCCTAAGTTTAACCCCCACTCCCCACTTCAATTCCCATTCACCCCACTCACCTCACTCATCCCACTCAGCCCACTTCAAATCCCACTCACCCCCACACACCACCACTCACTCCACATCCCCACTCCACACCACTCAATACACATCCCCCACTCAAGCCATTCACCCCACTCCCCACTTCAAATCCCACTTACCCCACTCACCCCCCCCCCAGTCCACCCCGTCATCAGCGTCCCCAACCAGCTGATCGGAGCCCCGTACGGTGGGGACGTGCGGCTGCAGTGCCGTGTGGAGGCGTCCCCTAAACCCGTCACCTTCTGGAACGACGAGGCCGGTACGTGCCGTACGTCTCCCGTACGTCTCTGGTACGTCTCTGGTACGTCTGGTACGTCTATGATACGTATCTAGTTCGTCTGGTACGTCTGGTACGTCTGGTACGTCTGGTACGTCTGGTACGTCTATGATACGTATCTAATACGTCTGGTACAACTGGTACGTCTGGTACGTCTGGTACGTCTGGTACGTCTGGTACGTCTGGTACGTCTGGTACGTCTGGTACGTCTGGTACATCAGGTACATTTGGTACGTCTGGTACGTCTATGATACGTATCTAGTACGTCTGGAACATCTGGTACGTCTGGTACGTCTGGTACGTCTGGTACGTCTGGTACATCTGGTACGTCAGGTTCGTTTGGTACGTCTGGTACGTCTGGTACGCTTCTGGTACGTCTGGTCTGGTACGTCTTGTACGTTTGGTACGTCTGGTACGCCTGGTACGTCTATGATACGTATCTAGTACGTCTGGTACAACTGGTACGTCTGGTACGTCCGGTACGTCTGATACGTTTATGATACGTATCTAGTACGCCTGGTACGTTTGGTACGTATGGTACGTCCGGTACGTCTGGTACGTCTATGATACGTATATAGTACGTCTGGTACAACTGGTACGTCTGGTACGTCTTGTACGTTTGGTACGTCTGGTACGTCTGGTACATTTGGTACGTCTGGTACGTCTATGATACGTATTTAGTACGTCTGGTACATCTGGTACGTCTGGTACATCTGGTACGTCTGGTACGTCTGCTACGTCTGGTACATCTGGTACGTCTGGTACGTCTGGTACGTCTGGTATGTCTATGATACGTATCTAGTACGTCTGGTACATCTGGTACGTCTGGTACGTCTGGTACGTCTATGATACGTATCTAGTACGTCTGGTACATCTGGTACGTCTGGTACGTCTGGTACGTCTGGTACGTCTATGATACGTATTTAGTACGTCTGGTACGTCTGGTACGTCTGGTACGTCTATGATACGTATTTAGTACGTCTGGTACATCTGGTACGTCTGGTACATCTGGTACGTCTGGTACGTCTGGTACGTCTGGTACGTCTATGATACGTATCTAGTACGTCTGGTACATCTGGTACGTCTGGTACGTCTGGTACGTCTGGTACGTCTATGATACGTATATAGTACGTCTGGTACGTCTTGTACGTTTGGTACGTCTGTTACGTCTGGTACATCTGGTACGTCTGGTACGTCTGGTACGTCTATGATACGTATTTAGTACGTCTGGTACATCTGGTACGTCTGGTACATCTGGTACGTCTGGTACGTCTGGTACGTCTATGATACGTATCTAGTACGTCTGGTACATCTGGTACGTCTGGTACATCTGGTACGCCTGGTACATCTGGTACGTCTGGTACGTCTGGTACGTCTGGTACGTCCATGATACGTATTTAGTACGTCTGGTACATCTGGTACGTCTGGTACATCTGGTACATCTGGTACGTCTGGTACATCTGGTACGCCTGGTACGCCTGGTACGCCTGGTACGCCTGGTACGCCCGGTACGCCTGGTACGCCCGGTACGCCTGGTACGCCTGGTACGCCTGGTACGCCTGGTACGCCCTATTGCATTAGTTTCTCCAATTTTATTAACGCAAATAAATCTATAAATATTTTTATTAGTCAATAATTGCATTCAAAATATTGCTTTATAATAGTAAGAAAAGTGAAATAAAGAAATATTTAGATTACCATTATTGATAATGATATAATTAAATAAAAATAATCGTGAAATCAACGGTTTCTACAACTGAGAATTGTGTGTAGCCGTTACCGCGCCGTTAGGATCCCGTTTTACATCTATCCTCCCGTTTTAAACCCGTTTGGTTTCCGTTTTACAGCATCCTCCCGTTTTTTCCCTGGGAGCATTACCTCAAACTTCCCGTTTTTCAGAGTGTTCACCGTTTTAAAGCTTCTTCTCTTTAATGGTTTAGAACTTCCCGTTTTAACGCTACTCCCGTTTTACGGCCATACTTTATCACCGGGCTTCTCAAGATCAAATGTCGTCCTCTGTTGTAACGCCTCCCTCATGTTAAGTCTCCCCGTTTTAAGTCTTCCCCGTTTTTGGCCTTCCCCGTTTTTGGTCTTCCCCGTTTTGAGTCTTCCTCGTTTCAACCTTCCCCGTTTTTGGTCTTCCCGTTTTAAGTCTTCCTCGTTTTAACCTTTCCCCGTTTTTGGTCTTCCCCGTTTTGAGTTTCCCCGTTTTGAGTTTCCCCGTTTTGAGTTTCCCCGTTTTAAGTTTCCCCGTTTTAAGTCTCCCCCATATTAAACTTTCCCCGGATCAGGCTTTCCCTGCTTTCAGGTCTCCCTTCTAACGAAGACCTTTTTCGTTTTATCATAGGTAATATTTCTAGAAAATCCCCGTTAAAGCACCGCTGATCTTTTTTCGAATTTTTTCTCCACGTTTTAAAGTCTCCCACAACCCGTTTTAAAGTCTCCCACAACCCGTTTTTAAGTCTCCCACAACCCGTTTTTAAGTCTCCCACAACTAGTGATGCAAAAAAAACGGTTTTATTTGATTGCGTTTTTTTTGCAAAAAAAAAACGTGTTTTTTATGTTTTTTTTTTTGTTTGTTTGTTTTTGCACACCTAAATTTTGTTAAGCATATGTCTGGTTTTTTTTTGGACACCTGAAATATATTAATATCCATGTTTTTTAGTCATTTCATTGTTATAAAAACATCAAAAAGAAACCATACAGTAAAAGTGGTGGCAGATAACCCACAATTACCTAGAGGCGTCTAAGAGGAACAGCAGGAGCCACAGAACTTATATTGATGGAGTCAAAATTCAGAGCTTACTACCTCTACTATGCCTGATTTTATTTTTATGTGACCAAAAAAATCAGACTTTGCAGAGATAATAAGGGTAAATCTGAAGGATATGTCAGTTATCGATTTTGTAAATTTTGATGCCTAACCTAAGCATAGTTAATTAGATCGAAATAAACAAGTTTTCTTCTATGCACTTTCCGTCTCAAATGAGTATTTTATTAGTTATAGCGGTAAATGACTTACCGCAAATCCTGTGTTTGAAGCGGCAAGTAATTCAAGCAGCGCGTCGGACAGCAACACTGCAATGCGCACGCGCTTCCAGCGCGATCGTCATCAAAGACGAAACCAAACCTACCGCTATACCTCGTTAAATACTCTTTTGACGAGAAAAGTGTATAGAAGAAAAGTTGTTTATTTCGATGTTATTACCATGATTCAAGCAACAAAAATTCGAAAATCAATGAGTAGCTGTTTATTCGAGCGCATTCGTCATCAGAGACGAAACTAAACTTATCGCTATAAATCATAAAATACTCATTTGAGACGGAAGGTGCGTAGAAGAAAACTTGTTTATTTTGATTCAATTAATTAGGTTCAGGCACCAAAAAGTGGAAAATCGATAACTGACATATCCTTCAGATTTACCATAATAAGCTCTGAATTTTGACTCCATCAATATAAGTTCTGTGGCTCCTGCTGTACCTCTTAGACTCTAGGTGATTGTGGGTTATCTGCCACCACTTTTACTGTATGGTTTCTTTTTCATGTTTTCATTACAAAACAATGACTAAAAACCATAGATATTAATATATTTAAGGTGATCAAAAAAATATGCTGTTTCTTTAAAAACATGTTTTTTTACAAAAAATTCTGGGTCAATGTGAAGTTTAATGCAATCAGAAAATAATAATTAGCGATCCCAGGAATCACTAAAGGAACCCATTTAAGAACGTTTTACATGAATGACATTCTGCTCGCTGATGCGTTATTTTCGAATAATTGAACTTTGAAGTTGGCCTTTGCGCCAAAGGAAGCGAGCACGTGAAACGGAATTTAATTAATAACGGAAGCTATTACAAACGTAAAGAGGTTGGGTCAGGAGGGGGAGGCACAGTTCTTCTAATGAAAATTATAAATAAAGCTTCTAACCCACCCATTTGGGTGATGACCGCAATCATGTTGACATCGGCTCTAAGATGGCAGCGCCCATGGTGGTCGCCATCTTAGAGCCGATGTAAACAAGATTGCGGTCGTCAAGTTAATGGGTGGGTTAGAAGCTTTATTTATAATTTTCGCT
This sequence comes from Morinoia aosen, assembly GCA_030386875.1. Classification (NCBI taxonomy): domain Eukaryota; kingdom Metazoa; phylum Arthropoda; class Malacostraca; order Amphipoda; family Talitridae; genus Morinoia; species Morinoia aosen. The sequence continues at coordinate 4,226,813 of CM059580.1, read as the reverse complement.
AGAAGAACTGTGCCTCCCCCTCACGACCCAACCTCTCTACGTTTGTAACAGGGGGTTAGCTTCCGTTTTTAATTATATCACGCTCGCTTCCTTTGGCTCAGGAAGTCCAACTTCAAATTTCAATGATTCGAAAATAAAGCATCAGCGAGCAGAATTTCGTTCTTGTAAAATGTTCTTAAATGGGTTCCTTTAGTGATTGTTTGGAACATAATTATTAATTTCCATGATTGCATTAAACTTCACATTGACCAAATTCTGACTAATAAAAATGAATATTAATATATTCTCTGGTACCAAATATAACCATGCTGTTTTTTTTACAAAGAATCATGACTAAAAAACAATATATTTTATGTGACCTAAAAAGCCCCATGCAGTTTAAAAAAAAACATGTTTTATACTAAAAAATCATGACTGAAAAAACATGAATATATTTGAGACCAAAAAAAATGTTTTTGTACTGAAAAATCATGACTAAAAAAACATGAATATATTTATAAGACCTAAAAAACCCCATGCTGTTTTTTAAAAAATACGTTTTTTTACAAACAATGATGTATAAGAAAACCTGGATATGAATATATTTTATGCGACCAAAAAACCATGCTGTTTTATTTTATGTATTTTTCATAAAAAATCGTGTCTTAAAATCATGGATATTAACATATTTTATGTTACCAAAAAATCCTTGTGTATTTAAACATGTTTTTTATTAAAAAGTTAATATTATTCATTTTTTAGTCACGAATTCTTTTTAAAAAAAACACCCCTCAGGGGGATACAATTATTGTATCTATGGGAACTAGCGCTCCCAGGGGGACAATGTAAGGGCCCAAGCTGAGAGTTAGGTAGGCCTTCTTTTTGTTGAAATGAAATGTTTTTGTGATGTTAAGGACCACCTTTTTTTCGGTTCACTGCTGTCCTGTTTTTCAGCACCTATTGCTTTCTTCTTCTACTTTTGTCTTGTTTCATGATCTTCCTTCCTCTCTTTGGATCGCATTTGTTGCTGGGTAGGGAGGCTAAAATTAATGACTAATCTAATCTGTAAAGAAAACATGGAGATCAATTTATTTTATGTGACCAAAAAACCATGTTTTCTGGAAAAAATTTTTTTTACAAAAAACATGAGTGTTATTAAATTTTATCTGACCAAAAAAAACATGACATTTTAAAAACCATGTTTTTTTCACCAAAAGTCATTAATATCCATATTTTTTAGTCATGATTTTTTTTGGTTAAGAAAACATGATTTAAAAAAAACCAGCATGTTTTTTTGGCACATAAAATATATTAATATCCACATTTTTTAATCATGGTTTTTCTGTAAAAAAAGATGTTCATTTTAAAAAATACAGCATGGTTGTTTATGGTAAAATAAAGTATATTAATATCCGTGTTTTTTAGTCAAGACTTTTTTGTAACAAAAACATTCAAAAAACAGCATGGATTTTTTGGTCACATAAGATATATCAATATCGATTAGAACCGTCCTAGGTCTTAGAATGAATTATCCACAAAGAATCTATTCACTCTATAAAACCTTTCGGAGACTAGCTCCATCCTCAGTAAGTCATTCAGTCAAATTTTTTTCAAAGGAACAGTGAAAATTCATTGTCCATTTCACCAAATTTTACAGAATGACTGAGGATGGAGCTGGTCTCCGAAAGGTTTTATGGAGTGAATAGATTCTATGTAGATATTTTATTCAAAGACCTAGTACAGTTCTAATAAACATGATTTCAATATTAACAGCATTCTTTGTTTATAAGTTTCTAAAGACAGTTCGATTAAAGAAAACTAACTTTCCTGATATTTACATCCGTGTTTTTTTAGTCATGATTTTTTTTAATGTTTATAAAAAAACTTTTTTGGTCCAATAAATATAATAGCCATGTTTTTTTAGTCAAGATTTTTCTGTTAAAAAACAATGTTTAAAAAAAACAGCATTGGATTTTTAAGGTCACAAATATATTAATTTCCATGTATTTTAGTCATAATTTTTGAATAAATAACATGTTTTTAAAAAAAAAAAACAGCATGGTTTTTTAGTCACATCCCTATCAATGACCATAAGTAAAGATATGTTATTATAACACACCATTTCGGGAGTTGGAGGTCATTCACACGAATTGTAAAATAAATGAAATATCAAAACATGAAACCGCAGAAAATGAAAAAGTTCATAAAACCATAGAAAACCATCAATTAAACAGTATGCTGTTTTATTTTGTAATTTGACATGAAAACAAATAATGTAACGTGGTTCTTTTTCTTGCTGAGTTATTTTTAGACAAAATATTTGAAAAAAAAAACAAAATATCCACGGCCATGGTTTTTTTGTAAAAAAAACGTGTTTTTTTTAAAAAAAAACGGCATGGTTTTTTTTGAGTCACATCTCTACCCACAACCCGTTTTTAAGTCTCCCACAACCCGTTTTAAAGTCTCCCACAACCCGTTTTAAAGTCTCCCACAACCCGTTTTAAAGTCTCCTACAACCCGTTTTAAAGTCTCCCACAACCCGTTTTAAAGTCTCCCACAACCAGTTTTAAAGTCTCCCACAACCCGTTTTAAAGTCTCCCACAACCCGTTTTAAAGTCTCCCACAACCAGTTTTAAAGTCTCCCACAGCCCGTTTTAATGTCTCCCACAGCCCGTTTTAATGTCTTCCACAGCCCATTTTAATGTCTCCCACAGCCCGTTTTAATGTCTCCCACAGTCCTTTTTAAGGTCTCCCATACCTCATTTTTCGGCATCCCACAGCCCGTTTTGAGCCTTCCTGAACCCCGTTTTAAGGCTTCCCACACCCCGTTTAAGACCTTTCCTCACCGTTTTAAAGCCTCCCCCAGCCCGTTCTAACTGCCCATTTTTCGGCCTCCCACAGCCCGTTTTTAGGGCCTCCTAAACCCCGTTTTCAGGCCTCCTAAACCCCGTTTTAAGGCCTCCTGAACCCCGTTTTAAGGCCTCCTAAACCCCGTTTTAAGGCCTCCTGAACCCCGTTTTAAGGCCTCCTGAACCCCGTTTCAAGGCCTCCTGAACCCCGTTTTAAGGCCTCCTGAACCCCGTTTTAAGGCCTCCAGAACCCCGTTTTAAGGCCTCCTGAACCCCGTTTTAAGGCCTCCTAAGCCCCGTTTTAAGGCATCCTGAACCCCGTTTCAAAGTCTCTTGAACCCCGTTTTCAGGCCTCCTGAACCCCGTTTTAAGGCCTCCTGAACCCCGTTTTAAGGCATCCTGAACCCCGTTTTAAGGCCTCCTAAGCCCCGTTTTAAGGCCTCCTGAACCCCGGTTTAAGGCCTCCTGAACCCCGTTTCAAGGCCTCCTGAACCCCGTTTTAAGGCCTCCTGAACCCCGTTTTAAGGCCTCCAGAACCCCGTTTTAAGGCCTCCTGAACCCCGTTTTCAGGCCTCCTGAACCCCGTTTTCAGGCCTCCTTGACCACGTTTCAAGGACACCAACACCCCGTTTAAAGGCTTTTTCCCCCCAGTTCTAAAGCCTCCCCTTGCCCGTTCTAACGGCCCGTTACACGGCAGGCAACATTCTGTCCAAATTTAAAAGCCACCCTCCCCCCTCCTATAATCTGTTAAAAACCTCCTCTACCCGTTACAGCGACCCGTTCTAACGGCCCGTTACACACACAGGCAACATGCTGTCGAAGTCGCCGAAGCACACGATCACGACGCGCGAGCACGGCTACGAGCAGCACATGGAGCTCGTCATTCACGCCTTCAGTGAGGCGGATCAGGGGCGGTACAGCTGTGTGGCACGCAACTCTATGGGGGAGGTGGTGTCTACTGTGACTGTGTACTGTGAGTGTACTGGTCTACTGGGGGTCTACTGGGGGTCTACTGGGGGTCAACTGGGGGTCTACTGGGGGTCTACTGGGGGGCGGTACAGCTGTGTGGCACGCAACTCTATGGGGGAGGTGGTGTCTACTGTGACTGTGTACTGTGAGTGTACTGGTCTACTGGGGGTCTACTGGGGGTCTACTGGGGGTCAACTGGGGGTCTACTGGGGGTCTACTGGGGGTCTACTGGGGGTCTACTGGGGGTCTACCGGGGGTCTACTGCGGGTCTACTGCGGTTCTACTGGGGGTCTACTGGGGGTCTACTGAGGGTCTACTGGGGGTCTACTGGGGGGCGGTACAGCTGCGTGGCACGCAACTCTATGGGGAGGTGGTGTCTACTGTGACTGTGTACTGTGAGTGTCCTGGTCTACTGGGGGTCTGGTACTGGGGGTCTACTGTGGGTCTACTGTGGGTCTACTGGGGGTATACTGGGGGTCTACTTGGGGTCTACTGGGGGTATACTGGGGGTCTACTGGGGGTCTACTGGGGGTCTACAGGGGGTCTACTGGGGGTCTACTGGGGGTCTACGGGGGGTTTGATAGGATCTATATACATAAATGCACGTATATACATAAATTATAAAATAAAACTTGGTCTTTTCTGCATTAGAAGCTTCTTAAAATTTTGGGGCCTCTCTGCTTAGGCTAACATTGCTTAAAAATCGCAAGCCCACTCTTACTACCATGGTTGTCGGCATGAACTTTGTACGAAATTTTGTTATTATGCTCTATATTCCCTATTCTCTAAATTATTCTATTTCATTTTCTATAAATTTTCATGTATACATTCATGTGCGTGGATCTCTTTCACTCACACACGTGTGTACGTCTTCATTTATTCCCAAAAACATATACTCCACGCACACCTGTATATATTTATTTAATTGGTGAAGGTATTTGTATTATATATCTATTTGGTGATGTTATTTATACAGCACGACTCGAGTCCCGTTATTGTTATTTGTCCAATACATCCCCTCGGCCGCTGCAAATAGAGGGGAGGTGAGGGGAGGTGTGAGGGGAGGTGAGGGGAGGTGTGAGGGGAGGTGTGAGGGGAGGTGTGAGGGGAGGTGTGAGGGGAGGTGTGAGGGGAGGTGTGAGGGGAGGTGTGAGGGGAGGTGTGAGGGGAGGTGTGAGGGGAGGTGTGAGGGGAGGTGTGAGGGGAGGTGTGAGGGGAGGTGTGAGGGGAGGTGTGAGGGGAGGTGTGAGGGGAGGTGTGAGGGGAGGTGTGAGGGGAGGTGTGAGGGGAGGTGTGAGGGGAGGTGTGAGGGGAGGTGTGA
>CM059580.1:4176993-4221195 GCA_030386875.1 Morinoia aosen | reverse complement strand
CCCACTCACCCACCCACTTCCCCCTCCCACTCCCCTCTTCCACCTTCCCCTCCCACTCCCCTCTTCTACTTTTCCCTCCCTCTCCCCCTCCCTCTCACCCTCCCACTTCTCCCTCCCACTCTCCCTCCCACTCACCCTCCCACTTCCCCCTCCCACTCCCCCTCCCTCTCACCCTCCCACTTCTCCCTCCCCCTCACCCTCCCACTTCCCCCTCCCACTCTCCCTCCCACTCACCCTCCCACTTCACCCTCCCACTTCTCCCTCCCACTTCTCCCTCCCACTCACCCACCCACTTCCCCCTCCCACTCACCCACCCACTTCCCCCTCCCACTCCCCTCTTCCACCTTCCCCTCCCCCTCACCCTCCCACTTCCCCCTCCCACTCTCCCTCCCACTCACCCTCCCACTTCTCCCTCCCACTTCTCCCTCCCACTCACCCTCCCACTTCTCCCTCCCACTCACCCACCCACTTCCCCCTCCCACTCACCCACCCACTTCCCCCTCCCACTCACCCACCCACTTCCCCCTCCCACTCACCCACCCACTTCCCCCTCCCACTCCCCTCTTCCACCTTCCCCTCCCACTCCCCTCTTCTACTTTTCCCTCCCACTCCCCCTCCCTCTCACCCTCCCACTTCTCCCTCCCACTCACCCACCCACTTCCTCCTCCCACTCACCCACCCACTTCCCCCTCCCACTCCCCTCTTCCACCTTCCCCTCCCACTCCCCTCTTCTACTTTTCCCTCCCACTCCCCCTCCCCTCTCACCCTCCCACTTCTCCCTCCCACTCACCCTCCCACTTCTCCCTCCCACTCCCCTCTTCCACCTTCCCCTCCCACTCACCCTCCCACTCACCCTCTCACAACCCCTCTTCCACTCCCCCTCCCACTCACCCTCTCACACCCCTCTTCCACTCCCCCTCCCTTCTCCCACTCCCTCCTCCCACTCCCTCCTCCCACTCCCTCCTCCCACTCCCCCTTCCCACTCCCACTCCCACTCATCCGTCTTGCCTCCCACTCACCCATCTTGCCTCCCACTCGCATGGCTCCCCCATCCTCCCGCCGCCACTGGATCGGTGGGAGTCGGCTCCCCCCGGGCGGAGCATCTGAGGGAGGCGGTCCGGTGCTCCTCCACGGTGCTGTCCCCACTGCTGTGGGAGTCTTCTATCTCGGGGGGGGTGATGATGTGCAGGTACCCCATCTGGGGGGTAATGATGTGTCGGGGGTAATGATGGGGGTAGGTAATGGGGGAAAATAGGGTGATGATGGGGAAAATGATTGGGGTAAGGATGAGGGTAATGATGTGTTGGGGGTGATGATGGGGGGTAATTATGGGGGTAATGATGGGGGTAATGATGGGGTTAATGATGTGTTGGGGGTCATGAAGGGGGTAATGGGGGGTAATGATGTGGGTAATGATGTGTCGAGGGTAATGATGGGGGTAATGATGGGGCAATGATGTGTTGGGGGTAATGATGAGGGGTAATGGGGGTAATAATGTGTTGAAAGTAATGATGGGGGACAATGGGAGTAATGATGGGGTAGTGATGTGCTGGGGGTAACGATGGAGAAAATGAACGGTAATGGAGAGGTTGATGAGGGGTGGTGATGGGGGCGTGATGATGTGTAGGTACCCCATCTGGGGGGGACGGAGGCGTGATGATGTGCAGGTACCCCATCTGGGGGTAATGAGGGGTAATGAGGGGGGGTGATGATATTTAGGTACCGCATCTGGGGGTAATGGGGGGGTAATGATGGGGGGTGATGATGTGCAGGTACCTCATCTGAGGGGTTATGATGGGGGGTGATGATGTGTAGGTACCCCACCTGAGGGGTAATGATGGGGGTGATGATGTGCAGGTACCCCCATCTGAGGGGTAATGATGGGGGCGATGATGTGCAGGTACCTCATCTGAGGGGTAATGATGGGGGTGATGATGAGCAGGTACCCCATCTGGGGGTGATGGGGGTGATGATGTGCGAGGGAGGTGATGACGTAATGATCTGTGGCTCATTATAAGGGTATACTGAAATTATACGGTATGTGTGGTGTAATGATGGTGGTGATGGTGATAGTTGGGGTAATTATGATGAGTATGATGGTGATGATGATTATGATATCAAGGTAATTAGATGGTAATATTACCGGCTCTCGTGAGGCGTCTTTAGCAGGTCATTACTCCCGAAATGGGTCATGGCGAAGTGATGGAGGTGCTAGTGAATTGTTTTATTCTATGTTACATTTCTATTTAATTATACAATATCCTGCATTTCTATTTAATTTTACATTATCCTGCATTTCTATTTAATTATACAATATCCTGCATTTCTATTTAATTTTACAATATCCTGCATTTCTATTTAATTTTACAATATCCTGCATTTCTATTTAATTATACAATATCCTGCATTTCTATTTAATTTTACAATATCCTGCATTTCTATTTAATTTTACAATATCCTGCATTTCTATTTAATTTTACAATATCCTGCATTTCTATTTAATTTTACAATATCCTGCATTTCTATTTAATTTTACAATATCCTGCATTTCTATTTAATTATACATTATCCTGCATTTCTATTTAATTTTACAATATCCTGCATTTCTATTTAATTTTACAATATCCTGCATTTCTATTTAATTTTACATTATCCTGCATTTCTATTTAATTTTACAATATCCTGCATTTCTATTTAATTTTACAACATCCTGCATTTCTATTTAATTTTACAATATCCTGCATTTCTATTTAATTTTACAATATCCTGCATTTCTATTTAATTTTACAATATCCTGCATTTCTATTTAATTTTACAATATCCTGCATTTCTATTTAATTATACATTATCCTGCATTTCTATTTAATTTTACAATATCCTGCATTTCTATTTAATTTTACATTATCCTGCATTTCGATTTAATTTTACAATATCCTGCATTTCTATTTAATTTTACAATATCCTGCATTTCTATTTAATTTTACATTATCCTGCATTTCTATTTAATTTTACAATATCCTGCATTTCTATTTAATTTTACAATATCCTGCATTTCTATTTAATTTTACAATATCCTGCATTTCTATTTAATTATACATTATCCTGCATTTCTATTTAATTTTACCATGTCCTGCATTTCTATTTAATTATACATTATCCTGCATTTCTATTTAATTATACATTATCCTGCATTTCTATTTAATTTTACAATATCCTGCATTTCTATTTAATTATACATTATCCTGCATTTCTATTTAATTTTACCATGTCCTGCATTTCTATTTAATTATACATTATCCTGCATTTCTATTTAATTATACATTATCCTGCATTTCTATTTAATTTTACAATATCCTGCATTTCTATTTAATTATACATTATCCTGCATTTCTATTTAATTTTACAATATCCTGCATTTCTATTTAATTTTACCATGTCCTGCATTTCTATTTAATTATACATTATCCTGCATTTCTATTTAATTATACATTATCCTGCATTTCTATTTAATTTTACCATGTCCTGCATTTCTATTTAATTATACATTATCCTGCATTTCTATTTAATTATACAATATCCTGCATTTCTTTAATTATACATTATCCTGCATTTCTATTTAATTTTACAATATCCTGCATTTCTATTTAATTATACATTATCCTGCATTTCTATTTAATTATACATTATCCTGCATTTCTATTTAATTTTACCATGTCCTGCATTTCTATTTAATTTTACAATATCCTGCATTTCTATTTAATTTTACAATATCCTGCATTTCTATTTAATTTTACAATATCCTGCATTTCTATTTAATTTTACAATATCCTGCATTTCTATTTAATTATACATTATCCTGCATTTCTATTTAATTTTACAATATCCTGCATTTCTATTTAATTTTACAATATCCTGCATTTCTATTTAATTTTACAATATCCTGCATTTCTATTTAATTATACATTATCCTGCATTTCTATTAATTTTTACAATATCCTGCATTTCTATTTAATTTTACAATATCCTGCATTTCTATTTAATTTTACAATATCCTGCATTTCTATTTAATTTTACAATATCCTGCATTTCTATTTAATTTTACAATATCCTGCATTTCTATTTAATTATACATTATCCTGCATTTCTATTTAATTTTACAATATCCTGCATTTCTATTTAATTATACATTATCCTGCATTTCTATTTAATTTTACCATGTCCTGCATTTCTATTTAATTATACATTATCCTGCATTTCTATTTAATTATACATTATCCTGCATTTCTATTTAATTTTACAATATCCTGCATTTCTATTTAATTATACATTATCCTGCATTTCTATTTAATTTTATAATATCCTGCATTTCTATTTAATTTTACAATATCCTGCATTTCTATTTAATTTTACAATATCCTGCATTTCTATTTAATTTTACAATATCCTGCATTTCTATTTAATTTTACATTATCCTGCATATATATTGGATTTTACAACATTTAAATTTCTATTCGATTTTACATTTGTATTCAATTTTGCATTTCTTTCTATTTTTACATTCCTATTTACTTCTACACTATTTTCCATTTTCCATTTAATTTTTCGTATCTATTCAGTTTTACAAAGTTCACGTCTTTATACAATTGTATGAATCATTTTACTCTGCAAATTCATATAACTTTACATGTTAGCAGTTCTTTACAATGTGGTTTACATCGCGCGTTGGCTTCTTTATGGCGATGCTTTTGTAAAATCCTGCACCACATTTTACAAAGTGTTCGTTGCAAATCCGTGTACATGAATTTTACAGCTGTACGCAAAAATGCGCTTTACAACGCTTTTTTTACATGTGGTGTGTAAAACTATTAGAGAGAGAACGGCATTTTACATTATATTTTACAGCTGTACCCTGAGTCTGTCTACAGCTGCAGCTTACATCCATCATTTTACACGGTGTTGTAGAGCTGTATCTTATGATTGTCTACAGCTGCAGCTTACATCCATCATTTTACACGGTGTTGTAGAGCTGTATCTTATGATTGTCTACAGCTGCAGCTTACATTCATCATTTTACACGGTGTTGTAGAGCTGTATCTTATGATTGTCTACAGCTGCAGTTTACATCCATCATTTTACACGGTGTTGTAGAGCTGTATCTTATGATTGTCTACAGCTGCAGTTTACGTCCCGTATTTTTACAGCTGTATCTCAAGGCAGTTTACAGCTGAAGTTTACTTCCAGCATTTTACACCTGTACACCGTCAGTAGATCCTATGTAGATTGTTTACAGCAACAGTTCACGTTCAATTTTACAGCTGCATTACGAAACGGTCCACAGCTGCATTTTACACCTCATTTTACAGCTGTAAATCGACACGGTCCACAGCTGCAGTTTACATCTGCCGGCCAAGAGACACGTCTGCTCTTCGCTGCAGCTGTTGCAGCCGCCGAGCGTGACGGGAATCCGGGAATGGGAATCTGGCCTTCTTTTGTTCCCATTCCTGGTGTTCCCATTCCTGGTGTTCCCATTCCTGGTGTTCCCATTCCTGGTGTTCCCATTCCTGGTGTTCCCATTCCTGGTGTTCCCATTCCTGGTGTTCCCATTCCTGGTGTTCCCATTCCTGGTGTTCCCATTCCTGGTGTTCCCAGTCCTGGTGTTCCCATTCCTGGTGTTCCCATTCCCGTTGTTACCATTCCTGGTGTTCCCATTCCTGGTGTTCCCATTCCTGGTGTTCCCATTCCTGGTGTTCCCATTCCCGTTGTTACCATTCCTGGTGTTCCCATTCCTGGTATTCCCATTCCTGGTGTTCCCATTCCCGTTGTTCTCATTCCTGGTGTTCCCATTCCCGTTGTTCCCATTCCTGGTGTCCCCATTCCCGTTGTTATCATTCCTGGTGTTCCCATTCCTGGTGTTCCCATTCCTGGTGTTCCCATTCCTGGTGTTCCCATTCCTGGTGTTCCCATTCCTGGTGTTCCCATTCCCGTTGTTCCCATTCCTGGTGTTCCCATTCCTGGTGTTCCCATTCCCGTTGTTCCCATTCCTGGTGTTCCCATTCCTGGTGTTCCCATTCCTGGTGTCCCCATTCCTGGTGTTCCCATTCCCGTTGTTCCCATTCCTGGTGTTCCCATTCCAGTTGTTACCATTCCTGGTGTTCCCATGCCTGGTGTTCCCATTTCTGGTGTTCCCATTCCTGGTGTTCCCATTCCTGGTGTTCCCATTCCTGGTGTTTCCATTCCTGGTGTTCCCTTTCCTGGTGTTCCCATTCCTGGTGTTCCCATTCCTGGTGTTCCCATTCCTGGTGTTCCCATTCCTGGTGTTCCCATTCCTGGTGTTCCCATTCCTGGTGTTCCCATTCCCGTTGCGTTTTTCATTCCTGTCCTTTTGTTCAAAAAACAGATAGTGCAGGACGAGCGGGATGCACATTGTGCATAGATTCTCCGTTCCTTGAACTCCACACCAAATGATGCCTTTTCTTTCCTCTCTTGGGATCGCCTGTGTTGTGGCTAGGTAGTGTTTAAACTAAAATTTGAACGATATATATTATTTAAATAATATAAAAAATATTCAGAAGATTGCTCTTCATTTTTAACTGCTTCTCAGCTGCTGTACAATCTTCTTTTCCTGCAAATTTTCAACTGTTTTGTGCTTCAAATGTCTAAATTTTTCCATAAATATTTAATGGTATTGTTTTGTCGCAGTTCAAATTCTTTTTTTTTTCAGGAAAATATTCAACGGTTTTTTAACAATTGAAATATCTTCCTTTCCAGTTAATCTTTCACAGGTTTTTGCCTGTTGAAATCTCTTCCTTATCTCGCTAGTATTTAACGCTTTTATCATAGTTAGAATCTCCTCGTTATCTCGGAAACATATAATTTTATATCGCTGAAATTTTTTCCGTTTCAAAATAAACAAACCCAACAACCGTCCCCGAAATATTTAGATATTCTACGTTACTGCTGAGATAACACCTCCGTTTGGTCCCCATGCCTGAGTGGTTGCGAGCGCGCCCTTCACGGGGCGTCGGCAGTTCGAATCCCGGCAGAGCCGCCCGGTTTTTCTCCCCGTTGGGAAAAGGGAGAACTTAGCCACAATTTCCCCCTTTATGGTTTCATTCGCCTACTGAACGCACACACACACGCACACACCTGACTAATCATGGGGTCCGTGTTCATCTGGCACAAATGGACCCCACTTGACTAATAATGAGTTTCGACCTGATATAAAGAACCCCACCTGGCAAAGCATGGGGTTCTACCTGACGTATAGGACCTCATCTGGCTAATCATGGGGTCCGACCTGACACATATAGGACCCCACCTGGCTAATCATGGGGTCCGACCTGACACATATAGGACCCCACCTGACTAATCATTGGGTCCGACCTGACATATGGGACCTCACCTGGCTAATCATGGGGTCCGACCTGGCACATATAGGACCCCACCTGGCTAATCATGGGGTCCGACCTGACATAGGACCCAACCTGGCTAATCATGGGGTCCGACCTGATACATGAGACCTCACCTGGCTAATCATGGGGTCCGACCTGACACATATAGGACCCCACCTGACTAATCATGGGGTCCGACCTGACTTATAGGACCCCACCTGACTAATCATGGGGTCCGACCTGACACATAGGACCCCACCTGACTAATCATGGGGTCCGTGTTGATCTGACACATATAAGGTCCCACATCCTCGTGGGTGACGTCACTGATGAGGAGGTGCCAGGTGCTGTGGTCGTCGTAGGTGACGTGCACCCGCGGGTTGTGGGTGATCACGTGGGTGTGGATCGCCTGGATCGCCTTCGTGTCCGCCTTCACCCAGCCCACCTGGGGGAGCGTCCGGTCACCCGTTGGTTACTCGCTGTTCACCCGTGAGTCATGCTTCATTCATCAGATACTCACCCGTTACTCAGTCACCCGTCATTTACCCGTCATTTAGATATAAGACATTCGTCATTCATTCGTCACACAACACCCGTCACTCATCCGGTACTTCCCAGATGCAGCAGCTATCCGCCCGTCATCCGCCGCTCGCCCGTCACCCCGACACTCACCCGTCACTCACCACCCATCCGTCACTCACCCATCGCCCACCACCCACCCGTCACCCACTACTTACTCGTCACCCACTATTTACCCGTCACCCACCCACCCGTCACCCACCACTTACCCGTCACCTACCACTCACCCGTCACCTGCCACCCAACCGTCATCCGCCACTCACCCGCCACCCGTCATCCACCCGTCACCCGCCACTCACCCGGTACCCCCCCCAGATGCAGCACCCGGCAGGTGAACTCGGCCTGGCGCCCCTTCACCACCGTGATGTTGGACACGGGCGCCGCGAACTGGGGGTTGAGCGCCCCCGCTGTGGGGGGAGGGGGGTTAGTGGGGGTATGAGGGGTACATATATATACATAATATTTATTAGAACCAGTGGGGGGGAGAGGAACACAGAACTGAGGGTTAAGCGCCCCCGCTGTGGGGGAGGGGGTTAGTGGGGAAGGGGTACCTGAACTACTCGCGAACAATTGAAGGATGATCTCAAGGCATCTGGGGTCGAAGCCAGCAAACACACGATCAGCAGGGCAATACGCAGTATACAAATACATAAGCATGAGATTCATTAAAAGTTCACAAGGTTTTATAATGAAATTTCTGGAAATAATCTATTCATTCTGTCATGCATTTCAACTCCAGATGCTTGAAAGCGAAGAAGCTTTAATGCAAATTTATAATAAATATGATTTTTATATTAAGCGCTTTTTCGTTTTCGGGTTTCTGGAGTTTATAATACTTTACAGAATGAATAAATTCTTTCTATATAATTTATTATAAGACTTGGTGAAGTCTAATGTGCATACAAGGGTCACAACATACATTTATTTTTTTTTCAACAGTACAGTCGATCTTGAATGAAATAAGTACTTATCCCTTTACTGAGGATTACTGTATTATTACTATTTTGTATCATTTTTAATTTTTAAAAATGTTTTACTTATATTTATTTTTTAATTTTTTCTCTTTTTATAGTTATTTTTATTTTTAAATTTTCATTTTTATTTTTCTTTTTTTGTTCCGATGACAGGCGCAACTAAGTTATTTTCTTCAAAGGCATTTGGTTTTTTTTAATGTAATATTCTTTTCTTTGATTTAACTCACCAAATTTGTGTGTATGTCTGTGTACACTCACATGTACACAAAACTTGTGTTATATAGTAGAATAGTCCTTAATGTCATAGTACAAAGTATAATAGTCCAGTTTTGCAACTGGAAAAACCTAAGCACGACCCACCAGTGGGTAATTTCGCGGTGAATGTGTTAGGTTGTGGGGTCTAGAGGGAAGTTGTGAGGTCCCGAGCTGAGGGTGAGGTAGGCCTTCCTTGTGTAGAAATAGAATAGGTTTTTGTTTTGTTACGGACCATCTTTTTTCGGTTGACTGCTGTCCTGTTTTTCAGCACCTATTGCTTTCTTCTTCTACTTTTGTCTTGTTTCATGTACTTCTTTCTTAGCTTACTGTTTCTGTGCACCTTGTGCGTAGATTCCGCGTTCCCTCAACTCCATACTAAATGGTGCCTTCCTCCTTCCTCTCTTGGGAATACTAATTCTGTTGCATTTAGGAAGATTTAACTAATTAATCTAATCTTTTTTAATTTGTCTCGTAAAATAATCAGTCATCACCAAATCGTGCTTCCGTAAGAAAAAATAAGCGTCGCTAAAAAATTTAAATTTGGAAAACTTCATTTTTTTTAGAAAATATTCCAAATATTTTTTTGCTGAGAATACAATAGATTTTTTTAATGTAATCTTGAAAAATTGTGTATGTAAATATACATATTTGCACTCATGTACCATTTATATATTACATTAATTTTTTGTTTTACATTTTTTCAAACTGCAAGTATCGGCGACAGTTTATAGAGGGAATAACGGACGTTTTACATTTCCTTTTAACTGCTTTTTGATTTTACCGAACTATTTTTACCCTCTTTTACCCTTTTTTTACCCTCTTTTTTACCTGCTTTTTACTTTATTTTCACTTTCTGTTTTCTTGTTTTTACCATCATTCTACCTTCTTCTAACCCACTTCTTACCCCTACCCTCTTTTATACCGTCTTTTTACCCTCGTTTACACCCTCGTTTTACCTTTCTTTCTCTCCCATCTGTTAGATTCTTTTTCTTCACCCCTTCACCCCTCAACCCCATCTCACCCCCATTCTCTCACCTCTCCCCTCTCTCACCCCCACCCTCCCACTCACCCATATTTCTTCTCTTACCCCCATTACCCCATCCTTTTCCCCCTCACCCCCTAACCCGCTCTCCTCACCATCTTACCCTCACCCCCATCACACTTCCCTCACCTCCTTCTTCTCACTCCCTCTCCCTCACCCCCTCCCTCTCACTGTCTCTCCCTCTCACTCCCTCTCCCTCACCCCCTCACCCTCACCCCCTTTCCTCACCCTCTCCCTCTCACTCCCTCTCCCTCACCCCCTCCCTCTCACTGCCTCTCCCTCTCACTCCCTCTCCCTCACCCCCTCACCCTCACCCCCTCTCCTCACCCTCTCCCTCTCACCTCCACACCCCCCTCACCCCACCACCCTACTCACTCCTTCCTCCTCCACCCCATCCCCCCTCACCCCCTCACCCCTCACCACAATGGGCAAGTCGTGTACGCCAGAGCCTCCAAATCCGTTTCCAATATACGCTCCGCTCCTCCTATATATACGCCCCTCTTCCTGTCTATATATATCTCATGCTGCTCTATATATATATATACATACATCCCTATACACCTCCATTATGTATGTGTGTTTATTTTTTAAAGAATATATTTATGTATATAAGTGATTTTTAAAGTTATATACTTTTTATTCGTATATTTTTCTCAGTGTGTGTAAATATATGCATATATATATATATATATATATGTATTAGGTAAAAAAAAAATTCTATAAAATTCATCTCCCCCATCCTGTAGAAATAAATATACCGTATATTCGGATAAATTAACTGATATTCTTTCAGAATACTAACCTTATGTTTTGCATTTAATTTCCTATATAGATTACCAATTAATTACCATATGTCCCTCAAAATTACCCTACGTTTCCTTCCCTACAAAAGTTACCCGATATTTTTCCCTAAGAAATTTTAAAGTCTTTATTTATTTACCCTGAACCAGAAATAAAAAAAGTTTTTTTCAAGTACATTGACTCGAAATATGTTGATATATACATAAATATTCGTCACAAATAATTATATACTGCACACAGCCTAATTGTATTTATATTTATATTGAAGAACTATTTATATTTAGGTTATATTAATTACATTAATTCATTATATTAATATTCACGACTAATTATATTAATTGCATTCTGAAAAAACAATAAAAAACGAAAAAAAAAAACCTTGAGATTTTCTGACGTCTTTAGGTTTTCCTGAAGATTTTTCTGTTTTTTTTTTTCTTCGCAGGTTTTGAATGCCAGTCGAGATTTAAAACCCAACTAGGTATTGAACTTAATTAATTTTTTAACTAATTAATTTTTTAATTAATTTTTTATTTAATTTCAATTTTTTAAATAATTTTTTAATTAATTTAAATTTTTTAAGTAATTTAAATTTTTTAATTAATTAGGTATTGAACTTAACATCGTACAGTTACGTCATTTACATAAGACATTAACACTGATCACATACATCAAAATTACACAGGATATAATTGCCGCAGAAATATGGATAAACTACTACGAAAATATTTCAAAAAAATGTTCATCATTTTGTTATTGTCCAATAAATGTTGAGGAATAACATCTGATACAGCACAAAACTCGTTTGAAACACGTACAGAATACGTTTGAAACACGTACAAAACTCGTTTGAAACACGTACAGAATACGTTTGAAACACGTACAGAATATGTTTGAAACACGTACAGAATACGTTTGAAAC
Source organism: Morinoia aosen (assembly GCA_030386875.1). Taxonomy (NCBI): domain Eukaryota; kingdom Metazoa; phylum Arthropoda; class Malacostraca; order Amphipoda; family Talitridae; genus Morinoia; species Morinoia aosen. The sequence goes on along the minus strand of CM059580.1, from coordinate 4,209,234 downwards.
ACGTACAAAACTCGTTTGAAACACGTACAGAATACGTTTGAAACACGTACAGAATACGTTTGAAACACGTACAGAATACGTTTGAAACACGTACAGAATACGTTTGAAACACGTACAGAATACGTTTGAAACACGACCAAGACACGCTTCAGACACGCTCAGAACGTGTCTATTTAGTTCAGACACCTGACGTATCACGGGGCGACGGGAAAATAAACATTATTTTCCCTGTATGTGAAGTGAACATTAATGTGTATGCAAGGATATAGATGATGCAAGGTATTAACTATGCGGTCATATATGTGTACGTGCACATTCGCGCACACACACACACGTACACAAAACCAAAAAATTACGCTATACACGCGCCACACCACACAAAAACAATACACATAGACACACACAACTGTCATTGTATGAGACACACAGCCCCACACAAATACATGCGCACACACATTTACACCCACGCGTACTCACACCTCCATTCACATTCATACACAGCACACAAACGCCACCCCTCACACACATACACTCACTTATACAACACACACACAGCACACAGACCACACACTCACACATACAACACACACTCACTCATTCAGCACACACACAACACACTCACACAACTCACACATATACAACGCACACCCAAAAAAAACACATACAACACACATACAACACACATACAACACACACACACAAACAACACACTCACACAACTCACACACACACAACGCACACACAAAAAACACATACATTCAACACACAAAAACACACATACAACACACACACACGCACACACACACACACACCTTCATACAGTGTATGGGACACAAGTGTGTTTTTCTGAGAGCAAATCAGTGTTGCCAGTCCGAGGGAAGTTTGGGTGCCGATGGCGCAAAGTTGGCGGGATTTCTGGCGAGTTTCCCGCTAGAAGACAGCTGCTGTTAGCGACTTTACTTTCTTTTCGTTTTTCTTCGACTATTCTCCGTTTATTTCATTTTTCTTCAACTATTCTTCATTTATTTCGGTTTTTCTTTAACTATTCTACATTTATTTTGGTTTTCTTCGACTATTCTCGATTTATTTAATTTTTCGTCTACTATTTTCTATTCATTTCATTTTTCTTCGATTACTCTTCATTTATCTTCATTTTTAGTCCTGTATTTGTAAACGTTTTGTGTCTTTATCACAATATCTACATGTATTCAATTTTATTTTATTTGTTATTTGATATACGCGAGACTTTGGTCTTACTAGTTTACAACGAATTCAATATTTTCCTTTAATAAATTTTTTGGATGTGGATGACAAACAAATAAGTAATTAGTACCCCTCAGGGGGACACAACTATTGTGTCTGTGGGAATTAGCGCTCCCAGGGGGAATAAGTGAGGTCCCGAGCTGAGGGTGAGGTAGGCCTACCTTGTGTAGAAATAGAATAGGTTTTTGTTTTGTTACGGACCATCTTTTTTCGGTTGACTGCTGTCCTGTTTTTCAGCACCTATTGCTTTCTTCTTCTACTTTTGTCTTGTTTCATGAACTTCTTTCTTAGCTTACTGTTTCTGTGCACCTTGTGCGTAGATTCCGCGTTCCCTCAACTCCATACTAAATGGTGCCTTCCTCTTTCCTCTCTTGGAACATCTTTGTCGTGGTTAAGGGAGGCTAAAACTTTCTTATATAATAATAATAATAAAGTAATTAGTGTTAAATAAATCCTAATGACACCTGGTATAAAATTATCCTTGTTGCGATACAGAGAAGAGGGTGGGTTAGGACCCCCTTTCCATACGCTGAGGGAATTCCAACCCCCACACATGTTATAGTATTATCCTTTATGCTTGCGTACACCTGTATACCAGACATGGAGAATAAAAGAATTTGAAAGATTAAGACACATTTATTTTTGAGATGAACACGTGGATAAACGCACAAGGCATGGGAACGAAATGATTTGAAATGGCACAGCGGCGTCAATGAAAAATACGTAAGTTTCTACCGCCACAATATTTAAACACGACATCATACAAATGTGCTGCTTACCGAGCCTTCAAGTTACAAATACTCCCTCGTTGACGACGATTCACGCATCCACAGTAACACAAATCATAACATTTGCGAGAGTAACACATCACGATTTAACCTGGAATTGTGATACGGTGTCGAATCATACAACGGGAAGTCGATCCTCGACTAAATAGACACAATAAATCGGTTGCCTATAAAATTAGATGATTCTTCACGATACTTTGGAAAGCACTTATCTGTGTGCTGCTCTACATCTGAATTTGAACTTCAATCACCACCTAAAAGAGCTCTCACAACTATGAAGCACTCGCACTTTTGATAATAAATGATTCACTGATGGACATTCACTGACGATGCTGTTGCTCACTGCTGATGTTCCGCGTCGTAGCTTTAGGTTTGCTGCAGGTGTAGGCTGATGTCTTGCCCGCGCTGCAGCGATGCCTCTGCCGCTCCCTCATCGTGCCGCCGGCATTCCAACTCGAGTTCACAGCCGCCGTGGTGCCTGGAGTGTCTTAAGAGTTTTAATGGCAAGCCACTTCACTGTAGAGTTGCGTGTTGCTTTACGCATTGTGGGTGGACGAACTTAACTGTTTGCCATTTGCAATGTTGACGACTGCCGCTGAAGTTGACTGTGAGTTCGACCCCGATGCACAGATGTTGAATGCTCTTGGTTGAATCTCCGACGCGTTTATTCATGACGATCACCGATGCGAGGCTGGTTTACTTCGATTAGGCTTCCTTTGTAAGACGATGCTTCAATGACTTCCGACGTCCAACGTTATTTTATGTGCCTCGAATTATTAACTTTCAAGTTGCAGTTGGGTATAAGGCCAGCCGACGAGGCTGGCCTATTGTGTCTGAGCGCCTTATTTGAAGTGCACGTGACTGTGTGTGATCCATGGCCATTAATTTTCGAAATGCTACGAGAAATTTATACCTTCTGGAATCTTTGCTCATTTTTTTGTGCCGCTAAGTTTATTGAGTTAATATTGTCTAAGGGAATATTGCATCAAAGTTCAACTTACTCTATCTTCTTGATAATCTGTTCGATAAAATTTTTCTTGAGTGCTGAATTTTTGGTAGAATCTTTCTATGATCTGTACCATTATTAGATGTAACTGAATTTAGGTGTGAAGCATTGGCTGTGGAAAATGACGCATTAACTTCAGCAAACACCGCCTTAGCACAAGTGAATCTTCGAGACAAGTTTACATTTTTCGGGCTTTGAGACATTTTAGTAATTAATCTAGTTGAAATTGTTATTTTTAAAGGATACCTCACTTATAAATAATTTGCAGAATTTTTTTTGGCCTCGTTTGTGTCAAGCTTCTCCAATCAGCTTTAGCAACGTGATTAATATTGGATTCGAGGCGTTTGAGCATTTAATTTATGATGAGTAACATATGCTGAATTTGAATTGAATGTTTCCAGGATGTATCGATCCATTACAATTTACTGACTGACATGTTGAGAGCAATGGATCCCTATTTTTTATACGTTAAATTTTAGCAGTCACCGCCCTATATCAGTTGAACCATTGAAATGAATGTTAATTTTTCTTAGTGGGCAGGGATAGCTAATGACTGTACAAGTCAAATTTCATATTGTGACCAGTTCAAATTATGTGGTGAAAATGCTTGAGGTTTTGTGTAACTTAGAGTCAGACAATTCCTTTCAAACCAGCTTTGGCGATATGATCCACAGTTTCATTCATTAAAATCCGAGTATTTAATTGTGATGATAAAAACAAAATTTTTCTGAGATATGGTGACGAAGTTTTTGAGAATAAATTTCCCTGCCATCAAATGTGCGGTAAAAATTTTTTTTTGTTGCAAATTGTTGAATGAATTAAGTGACGGTGCTTAGGATAAAAATTAAATGTAGTGTTTTAAAGTAAGTGATGATTTTCAACGATGCTGCACATTTAGTTCGTGGTCTAATTGTAGGCATTTAGAAATAAATGACGCCTCTGCTCGTGTGCTAAGTAAAGTAAATTGATCCTCCTTCTATTCACAAGATCATTGTGCTAAGCTCCAGTGCATCAGAGTGAGAATTTAAATAATTGCTTCAATAATAATGCACTAAAATCATTAAATATTTTGGGTAAATTTTCCCATGTGCCAAGTGTACAATCCAGTTCGACCCTGACATGAGTTAATCCATACCTTTATATCAAATTCACTGAGCATAAAAATTTTGCTTCCTTAACTTTTATAAATTCATGATGTTTAAAAATTTCCTTTTGATGTGAATTCGACGGTAGAGCGTAGTAATTTAAGATTATTCAATCCTAGCTGCCTTCAGGTAGGAAGGAATTTTTATTATATCAAGTGTCTGTAGATTTTAAAAGGTAAACACGTGGATTAAATGCAATTTTTTTTGTAGTCTAAACGGTTACATGTCGCCGATAAAATAATTTTTCTGTATCAGTTTGAGCGCGTATTGAATTTAAGCTCGCATTTTTGTTTAAATCGTTGATTGCCCAGAATAGGAACCTTCAAGTTGATGCTCACCATGATGAATTGAAACTTTTAATAATTTTGTTAACACTGGAATATACCACCCAATTGGAGTTTGTTCCTAAGGAGTTAATGAAAATTAAAGAGGAGATTTGCTGTATCAAGGAGGATTTTTGCTGTATCAAAGTGAGAATTTCATGAAGTCAGCTACAATACTCGATGTATAAATTTCGTTTTTGAAGTTGCAAGCGTAATGCATTTAATATTGTTATAAACTCTTAAATGATGCTGTCCATTCTCGTCGGTAATTCAAACTGAATTATTGTGTAACACTGAGAGTGTGTTCTTGCTTAGGCAAAGTTAACGAGTTAGCTTCACGGAAATATGAGCGTTTCACATTGTCGGAAATGTACAATATTCCATATGGAGACTTTATTTTCTGTTAGATGGATTTAATACAGCGTGAGAATTGAAATGAAAAGCATTGCAGTGAATACATGGAATTTATCTTAACAATAAGAATCAGCGTGACAGTCTGCGGTGCAGCGAAGCTATGTAATTTATGGCCGTTCTGAGCCAAGGCTATAAAATTCTCTTGTGCGTGAAGTTAGGTGTGGTATTACGTGAGGTTATAATGTAGGATTTGAAAGTAGGAAATGTCTGAGAGAGTATGATCAGTAACATTGATTTATAAATGTGTCGTATCAAAAATGACGAGTTATTTGAGTCAAACTGGTGAAGGTGTCAGCGCCGTGGTGTGGGAATTTCTTGATCACTCTTTCCCCATAGTGTTGTTGACGCTGACGCTGGTCATTCTCAAACATCATTGGTATACGTCATTAATTTCATTTTTGTTCATTGTCATGTAGGCATGATAATCATTAGGGTGATAATTCCCTTAATGCGTTGTTTAACGACGTTGGTGAAACTTCGAAACAGAAAGAATATATACAAATCGTATGTACGAACGATGTCGTCGAGCAACGTGGAATCATTTAAATGTGCTGCTCTGAATCTGGGGCTGAGAATCGGATAAATTTGTGTTATGTCTATTTTATTTCTGCATTTCTTTGTATGTCGGTATTGCTAGAATGTCGGATCGCTGGAAAAGCCTTCGCGGCCGAGTATAGCGTAAAGTCCGATGACCTAATAGTACCCAATGTATGTGTAATTTTTCTGGTGTGTCGGTGTTGTCATAATGTCTGATCGTTAGAAAAGCCTTCGCGGCAGAGTATAATGTAAAGTTAGACGCCTTGACAATACCCAATGCATATGTGTTTTTTTTATTGGTGCGTATTCAGGATTTCGGCCTACAAGGTAAATCTCCTGCGAGTTCGTACATCATGTGTAATAATGTTCATATAGTCTTGTGAGGTGATTTGACCGATTAGTAACACCGTCGAACGAATTTCGGCTTTGTCTAGAGTTGGTTGAGGATACCGGAAATTAAATATTTTATGTGTGTATGGAGGAATTCTTCGCGTAGCTCACGTCCGCCTCACTCAAGGCAGATTTGAAGGAAACCGAGGAACCATTCTTACGTTGAGCGACCATGTAATGCGCTGTCTCTCGATTACCAAGTAACCATGTTAGACAATTAAACGCGTATTTACGGAAGTTGATCTTGGCACTATAACGCGAACCTAAGGGGTTGATGTCATGCTAGGCGCCGAGCTGACTGAGAACAAAACCTGAAGGTCTTCGCAAATAAATGTGCTTCATTTTCTACAATTATAATGAAAGAGCTTATGAGCTCCGACGTGGGAGTCCAACGCGTATTGACGCCGTAATCTACAGGATTTGTCCGCGAGTTTACGCAACGAGGATCTACGGAATTTTCCACGAATTCACGGGACGCCAAGGATGAATTTTTTATGGAAAGGCTTCAGTAACTTCGATTCTCAGCAGGGGGCCCTCTCCAGTATCAGTAGCAAGCCAGGATCAGTAGCAAGCCAGAATCAGTAGCAAGCCGAGGATCAGTAGCAAGCCGAGGAGCAACAAGTCACAGGAACAACAACCACAAGCTGTAACTAGGCGCGCAGGAGGAGCAACAGCAAGTTTGTTGCAAGGAAATGTCTACTTTGAATCAAAGGATGAAATGATAATTATGAGGAAGAAAACTTGAGGTCGGAAAATTACCTCCATTTGAGATTGTGTTTTTAGGTGGATTGCAACCGAGAAAGCTGAAAGGATGTCTCTGCTTGTAACAAATTCGCCGATTTTTCGTTCTCTAATTGATATGTTTATCTATGTCGATGAATTGCCGAGGGCAATTCGAGAATAATATGTCGTGTGTGTTTTATTTATGCGTTCAAGTTGTTGGATATGTGCGGTATCTTTACTGTGTTCTTTGCTATTTGCGTACTACAATAATGTGTGTAAGAGATGCGTTTCAATTATTTAGTGTGTGTCAGGTATTAATGAATTTTTTATAAATGCGTCAACATAGGCGTGTTGCAAAAAGGTAAACCATGAGGTGAGATGTAGGGATATTTTCATGTCGGGAAAAGCGAAGGGATTGAATAAAGGGGGTGAACATTTTCTAAATTTTTAACGTAAGGGATACGTCACGGTCATAATTAAAATTAACGGGTGAAAATTTGAACCAACTTTGCAAGTTGGCCCAAATTTTTCTGGGGCGATGAGGGTATTGTCCAGAAATACTACCCTCACAAGATTTTGGGAAACATGTCTCGTAACTTCATATTTTTTTGCCAAAATACTTTAAGAAAATGTGTAAAAACCGTTATCACTGTTATTCTTGAGCGTGAGAATGTGGACCAAAGTTTGCACGTGTGTGTTAAGGACAATTCTTAACTGTTCGGTCGGAAAAACAAGCGGCGATTGTTTGGGGTAGAGGTATCACAAGGCAAGCCGGGGTTTCGAGGGCGTTGGGCGGATGTGACGTAGTAACAGAGGCCCACACAATCTAAGCGAATCACCGCGCGCCAAAGGTATGACGCAAGAAGGTGTGTCTCAACACGCACCAATGAGAGTCCCAGACGTCAGAACGAGCAAGAATTCCGCCAATAAGGTTGCAGATGCTGCCTCTGTAGGATAGAAGCGTCGAGAACGATCGAGAAAGAGGAAAGCGAAACACATATAAGGCCCGTAGAAGGAAGCATGAGGGGGAATTTTTGAACACACGTGAGAGACTGCGCAAGACGTCTGAGGGTGTTCTACACAATAGGCCAGCCTCGTCGGCTGGCCTTATACCCAACTGCAACTTGAAAGTTAATAATTCGAGGCACATAAAATAACGTTGGACGTCGGAAGTCATTGAAGCATCGTCTTACAAAGGAAGCCTAATCGAAGTAAACCAGCCTCGCATCGGTGATCGTCATGAATAAACGCGTCGGAGATTCAACCAAGAGCATTCAACATCTGTGCATCGGGGTCGAACTCACAGTCAACTTCAGCGGCAGTCGTCAACATTGCAAATGGCAAACAGTTAAGTTCGTCCACCCACAATGCGTAAAGCAACACGCAACTCTACAGTGAAGTGGCTTGCCATTAAAACTCTTAAGACACTCCAGGCACCACGGCGGCTGTGAACTCGAGTTGGAATGCCGGCGGCACGATGAGGGAGCGGCAGAGGCATCGCTGCAGCGCGGGCAAGACATCAGCCTACACCTGCAGCAAACCTAAAGCTACGACGCGGAACATCAGCAGTGAGCAACAGCATCGTCAGTGAATGTCCATCAGTGAATCATTTATTATCAAAAGTGCGAGTGCTTCATAGTTGTGAGAGCTCTTTTAGGTGGTGATTGAAGTTCAAATTCAGATGTAGAGCAGCACACAGATAAGTGCTTTCCAAAGTATCGTGAAGAATCATCTAATTTTATAGGCAACCGATTTATTGTGTCTATTTAGTCGAGGATCGACTTCCCGTTGTATGATTCGACACCGTATCACAATTCCAGGTTAAATCGTGATGTGTTACTCTCGCAAATGTTATGATTTGTGTTACTGTGGATGCGTGAATCGTCGTCAACGAGGGAGTATTTGTAACTTGAAGGCTCGGTAAGCAGCACATTTGTATGATGTCGTGTTTAAATATTGTGGCGGTAGAAACTTACGTATTTTTCATTGACGCCGCTGTGCCATTTCAAATCATTTCGTTCCCATGCCTTGTGCGTTTATCCACGTGTTCATCTCAAAAATAAATGTGTCTTAATCTTTCAAATTCTTTTATTCTCCATGTCTGGTATACAGGTGTACGCAAGCATAAAGGATAATACTATAACATGTGTGGGGGTTGGAATTCCCTCAGCGTATGGAAAGGGGGTCCTAACCCACCCTCTTCTCTGTATCGCAACATCCTTTTAATTGTACATTGGTGAAACCAGTATCACAGATTCGGTTATTTAAGCATCCTTATGAGCATGTCAGAGAGACAACAGTAGCGGACACCCAGCACATATACGAATATTTATATAAACAAATAAACAAAGGGTATTATTAGGTTAGACTGTGGAATACGTGTAGATTATTTATAGCATCGCTTCTCTACTTATTGAACTAAGTTAAAGTCACATTTTGATCCTGGCAACCATATATGGTTCAACTCCCTGACTATGCCTGGTGCTGGTCATCCTTCCATATATGGCTTAAACCTGCCATATATGGCTTAAACCTGCCATATATGGCCCAAACCTACCATATATGGCTTTAACCTACCATATATGGCTTTAACCTACCATATATGGCTTAATTCTACCATAGATGGCTTAATCCTACCATATATGGCTTAAACCTACCATATATGGCTTAAACCTGCTACATATGGCTTAAACCTACCATATATGGCTTAAACCTGCCATATATGGCTTAAACCTGCCATATATGGCTTAAACCTACCATATATGGCTTAATCCTACCATATATGGCTTAATCCTACCATATATGGCCTAAACCTACCATATATGGCTTAATCCTACCATATACGACTTGATTATACTACTGTATATGGGTTTTATCTCGAGCTTTTAATATTTCAAGACTATAATTGTTTATTCATTAAATTACCTGATTATTAGATCGTATTGTTATTGAATGCATTGTTGGACGGTATTTACGTGGGAGGCTACAGGTTTGTTTTAATTATGTATTAAAGCGTATTGGGAGGCTACTTAAACTGCGTATAAAGTATATATACTTCAGCCTACCATATATGGTGAGAGCTAGGTAGGCCTACCATATATGGTGAGAGCTAGGTATTAGTATATATATATTAGTATATATACTTCAGCCTAGGCCATAATATAATTTATTGCCCTACACAAGTGGTGACAGATAACCACGGTGGAGGAAACAAGGTAGGGTCATTTCTATGGGGGAAAATACACCCCCTCTTGTTCGGCTAGCCAATAGAAAGGCTTTATATCAAATAAAAATTATGACGTCACCAAAGCGCCATGTCGTTAGGCCAATAGTGGAGCCAGATTTGGGGGTAGCAGTGCTACCAGACGCAATATGAGCGCTGCTATTGGTCCGTTGCCGTGACGTCAGCAAAACCACACCGTCAACGAAAAAAAGACGGGTTTGTAACCTTGCGATACACATTCTATTTCTTCTCTTTAACGTTGTCATGTTTTTTGAATTCATTTTTCAAGTCTATTTCTACCTTTTCCATCATTTCACACTCAGTTTAATTCCTTTTTTCCCCACTTTCTTCTTTTTCCTTCATTCATCCCCCACTTCTCCCTCCCCTCCCCCCCCCCCCTAATCGCTCCCCAGAACTTCTCCCCCAATGGGATTAGAGAAGCTTTAAGTTACTTCAGTTTTCTCTCAGCCGAATTTGAATGGGAAAATATCGCGGCAGTTACCCTGAGACTTCCATTCACACCCCAGACTTGTCGGATTTTTTACCCTGAACTTGATTTTTTACCCTAAATTTGCGTTTTTATCTTGAACATGCGGTTTTACCCGGAACTTGCGTTGTTACCCTGAATTTGCATTGTTACCATAAATATGCGTTTTACCTTATATTGGGTTTTTTACCCTAAATTTGCATTTTTACCTTGAATTTTACTGGACATCAATCAGAGTTTTTATTTCCGTGCGCAGTGTTAATTGTTTTTTTTGTGTATTTTTCTGCGAAATGTTGGCCTTTTTACCCTAATTGCGCGCTTTTTTTGTGGTCCGGATTTTTGCTTCCGCCAAGACGTGCATTTTCTTACCCTTAAATTAATGTGCATTTTTACCCTGAGTAGAGCACCGATTCGAAGACCTGCTATTGTGACCGGAAAAGCCATATTTTTCCAATTTATTGCCCTTATATTCATGGTTTCTTCTATTTTGAAGGAATTTTGTGCTCGAAATCTATTTCTCTATGAATAAAAAACATTTATTTAGTGTTTATGAACGCTGCAAGTTGGGTGCATTGTATGAATTTTGTTGTATTGGTAATTTTTCTTTACAAAATTGGAAATCTTTTCAGAATGTATTATTAACGAAACTGGAGAAATTGTCGACATCTGGAATATAACAAAAACTTGGGAACAAAATAATCCCAAACGGATTATTTTTTGAAAAATTGAGAAAATTGTCGACATCTAGGATATTACAAAAATTGAAAATATTGTCGATACCGAGAATTTTGATAACTTGTCGAAACTGAGAATATTGGCGAAATTGGCAATGTTGTCGGAATATAGAACATATCAATACTGAGAATATTACAAAAATCGAAATATTACCTAAGTTTGGAATGGCATCAAAGTTGAGATGCCATTGGAATGGAAATATTACTCGCATTAAATATTAAATGAAAATGTTAAATTGAATAACAAATGAAAATATTAAACGGAACTATTGAATGGATTACTAGATGGAATATTAAATGGTAACCTCAAATGGAATTTTAAATGAAAATATCAAATGTTATAATAAATGAAAATATCAAATGGAATATTAAATGAAAATATCGAATGGAATATTAAATGAAAATATCAAATGGAATATTAAATGAAAATATCGAATGAAAATATCAAATGGAATATTAAATGAAAATATCAAATGGCATTTTAAATGAAAATATCAAATGGAATATTAAATGAAAATATCAAATGGAATTTTAAATGAAAATATGAAATGGAATATTAAATGAAAATATCAAATGTAATATTAAATGAAAATATCAAATGGAATATTAAATGGAAATATCAAATGGAATATTGAATGAAAATATCAAATGGAATTTTGAATGAAAATATGAAATGGAATATTAAATGAAAATATGAAATGGAATATTAAATGAAAATATCAAATGTAATATCACATGAAAATATCAAATGGAATATTAAATGAAAATATGAAATGAAATATTAAATGAAAATATCAAATGTAATATTAAATGAAAATATCAAATGAAATATTAAATGAAAATATCAAATGGAATATTAAATAAAAATATCAAATGTAATATTAAATGAAAATATAAAATGGAATATTAAATGAAAATATAAAATGGAATATTAAATGAAAATATCAAATGGAATATTAAATGAAAATATCAAATGGAATATTAAATGAAAATATCAAATGAAAATATCAAATGGAATATTAAATGAAAATATCAAATGGAATATTAAATGAAAATATCAAATGTAATATTAAATGAAAATATCAAATGGAATATTAAATGAAAATATCAAATGAAATAATAAATGAAAATATCAAATGTAATATTAAATGAAAATATCAAATGTAATAATAAATGAAAATATAAAATGGAATATTAAATGAAAATATCAAATGTAATATTAAATGAAAATATCAAATGGAATATTAAATGAAAATATCGAATGGAATATTAAATGAAAATATCAAATGGAATATTAAATGAAAATATCATATGTAACATTAAATGAAAATATCAAATGGAATATTAAATGAAAATATCAAAAGGAATATTAAATGAAAATATTAAATGAAAATATGAAATGGAATGCTAAATGAAAATAACAAATGGAATATTAAATGAAAATATCAAAAGAAATATTAAATGAAAATAGCAAATGGAATAATAAATGAAAATATTAAATGGAATATTAAATGAAAATATCAAATGTAATATTAAATGAAAATATCAAATGGAATATAAAATGAAAATATCAAATGGAATATTAAATGAAAATATCAAAAGGAATATTAAATGAAAATATTAAATGAAAATATCAAATGGAATATTAAATGAAAATATCAAATGGAATATTAAATGAAAATTTCAAATGGAATATTAAATGAAAATATCAAATGAAAATATCAAATGGAATAATAAAGGAAAATACCAAATGGAATATTAAATGAAAATATTAAATGGAATATTAAATGGAAATATCAAATGTAATATTAAATGAAAATATCAAATGGAATATTAAATGAAAATATCAAATGGAATATTAAATGAAAATATCAAAAGGAATATTAAATGAAAATATCAAATGGAATATTAAGTGAAAATTTCAAATGGAATATTAAATGAAAATATCAAAAGGAATATTAAATGAAAATATTAAATGAAAATATCAAATGGAATATTAAATGAAAATATCAAATGGAATATTAAATGAAAATTTCAAATGGAATATTAAATGAAAATTTCAAATGGAATATTAAATGAAAATATCAAATGAAAATATCAAATGGAATAATAAATGAAAATATCAAATGGAATATTAAATAAAAATATCAAATGGAGTATTAAATGAAAATATTAAATGGAATATTAAATGAAAATATCAAATGGAATATTAAATAAAAATATCAAATGGAGTATTAAATGAAAATATTAAATGGAATATTAGATGGGAATATTATTGAATGTCACACAAGGAGAAATAATTGTGGCATTAAATATTAAATGAAATATGAAATGGAAATATTACTGACATTAAATGAAAATATCACCGAAATTGGAAGTTACCTTAGAATAACGGAAATAATTATTGCACATGTTGATAAAAATGTTGCAGAAATTGTGATTAATGCAAAATTTCGGAACATTGCCGAAAATTAAATGTGAAAAAAGACATTTATTTGAATTTCTTGCCGTAATTGATCCGCAGTTGCCTTCTGTATGCTGGAGCTAATTTGAACATCATGACATGAAACTGATGTTGCTGAATTCAACTTTTGCTGTTGAGTTTGTGTAATTCAACTCGAGCATTTCAACTTGAGACATTGTTCGTTAAAATGTTTAATTTTAAACATTAAATTTTGTCAAAATGAGACAATTTTTGTTAAAATATTAAATTTTAAATGTTAAATTTTGTTAAAATGAGACATTGTCCGTTAAGCATGTGGGTGTTGAATGTATTATTATTTTTTATAAACATGTTCGTTAATATATAGCGTTTCGAAGTATGGCACAGTTGTATACATGATATAGCGCACACAAGATATTACAAAACATGTTTAGCAAATCTCTTTTGAAAATTCATTGAGACTAAATGTTATTAGATGGAAATTTAAACATGTTATTAGATGGAAATATCAACATGTTATTAGATGGAAATTTGAACATGTTATTAGATGGAAATTTGAACATGTTATTAGATGGAAATTCGAACATGTTATTAGATGGAAATTTCAACATGTTATTAGATGGAAATTTCAACATGTTATTAGATGGAAATTTCAACATGTTATTAGATGGAAATTTGAACATGTTATTAGATGGAAATTTGAACATGTTATTAGATGGAAATTTGAACATGTTATTAGATGGAAATTTCAACATGTTATTAGATGGAAATTTCAACATGTTATTAGATGGAAATTTGAACATGTTATTAGATGGAAATTCGAACATGTTATTAGATGGAAATTTGAACATGTTATTAGATGGAAATTTGAACATGTTATTAGATGGAAATTTCAACATGTTATTAGATGGAAATTTGAACATGTTATTAGATGGAAATTTCAACATGTTATTAGATGGAAATTTAAACATGTTATTAGATGGAAATTTGAACATGTTATTAGATGGAAATTTGAACATGTTATTAGATGGAAATTTCAACATGTTATTAGATGGAAATTTCAACATGTTATTAGATGGAAATTTCAACATGTTATTTGATGGAAATTTCAACATGTCATTAGATGGAAATTTAAACATGTTATTAGATGGAAATTTCAACATGTCATTAGATGGAAATTTAAACATGTTATTAGATGGAAATTTCAACGTGTTATTAGATGGAAATTGCAACATGTTATTAGATGGAAATTGCAACGTGTTATTAGATGGAAATTTCAACATGTTATTAGATGGAAATTGCAACATGTTGTTAGATGGAAATTTCAACATGTCATTAGATGGAAATTTAAACATGTTATTAGATGGAAATTTCAACGTGTTATTAGATGGAAATCGCAACATGTTATTAGATGGAAATTGCAACGTGTTATTAGATGGAAATTTCAACATGTTATTAGATGGAAATTGCAACATGTTGTTAGATGGAAATTTCAACGTGTTATTAGATGGAAATTGCAACATGTTATTAGATGGAAATTTCAACATGTTATTAGATGGAAATTTCAACATGTCATTAGATGGAAATTTCAACATGTTATTATATGGAAATTTCAACATGTTATTAGATGGAAATTGCATCATGTTATTAGATGGAAATTGCAACATGTTATTAGATGGAAATTTCAACATGTTATTAGATGGAAATTTCAACGTGTTATTAGATGGAAATTGCAACGTGTTATTAGATGGAAATTTCAACATGTTATTAGATGGAAATTGCAACATGTTGTTAGATGGAAATTTCAACATGTTATTAGATGGAAATTGCAACATGTTATTAGATGGAAATTGCAACATGTTATTAGATGGAAATTTAAACATGTTATTAGATGGAAATTTCAACGTGTTATTAGATGGAAATTGCAACATGTTATTAGATGGAAATTGCAACGTGTTATTAGATGGAAATTTCAACATGTTATTAGATGGAAATTGCAACATGTTATTAGATGGAAATTTAAACATGTTATTAGATGGAAATTTCAACGTGTTATTAGATGGAAATTGCAACGTGTTATTAGATGGAAATTGCAACGTGTTATTAGATGGAAATTTCAACATGTTATTAGATGGAAATTGCAACATGTTATTAGATGGAAATTGCAACATGTTATTAGATGGAAATTTCAACATGTTATTAGATGGAAATTGCAACATGTTGTTAGATGGAAATTTCAACATGTTGTTAGATGGAAATTTCAACATGTTATTAGATGGAAATTGCAACATGTTATTAGATGGAAATTGCAACATGTTATTAGATGGAAATATAAACATGTTATTAGATGGAAATTGCAACGTGTTATTAGATGGAAATTGCAACATGTTATTAGATGGAAATTTCAACATGTTATTAGATGGAAATTGCAACATGTTATTAGATGGAAATTTCAACGTGTTATTAGATGGAAATTTCAACATGTTATTAGATGGAAATTTCAACATGTTATTAGATGGAAATTTTAACATGTTATTAGATGGAAATTTCAACATGTTTTATTTGATGGAAATTTCAACATGTTATTAGATGGAAATTTAAACATGTTATTAGATGGAAATTTCAACATGTTATTAGATGGAAATTTCAACATGTTTTTGGAAAGATGGAAAAGAAAAGAAAATAGTTAATGGTTTAGATAGATGGGGGTTTCAACATGGTATTGAATTGAACATGTTTTTATTGCAAGATGAGATACGTTTGGTGACGTCACTGACTTCTGAGAGCGCTGATTGGCCACTCAGACAAACACACGCACAAACACACGCACAAACACACATCACAGGGGACACAAATTAGACAAACAGGCCTAGGAGCTTTGATAGGCCTACCCTCCCCCCCTCCCCCTGGGGGGGGGGGGGGTGCGGGGTCTTCTTTCCCTTCGGTTGGGGAGCGTAACGGCTTTTAGGGAAGACAAATTTGTGGTGGGGATTGGAAGTTAATTTGGGGTTAATTTGGTTAGTTTGGGGTTAGGTTTTTGTTAAGTTTCGGTTAGTTTTTTTTGTTAATTTGAGGGTGTGCTTTTTTTAATTTGGGTTCAAGTTTGTTAATTTGAGGATGAGTTTTTTTAATTTGGGTTCAAGTTTGTTAATTTGAGGATGAGTTTTTTTAATTTGGGTTCAAGTTTGTTAATTTGAGGATGAGTTTTTTTAATTTGGGTTCAAGTTTGTTAATTTGAGGATGAGTTTTTTTAAATTGGGTTCAAGTTTGTTAATTTGAGGATGAGTTTTTCTAATTTGGGTTCAAGTTTGTTAATTTGAGGATGAGTTTTTCTAATTTGGGTTCAAGTTTGTTAATTTGAGGATGAGTTTTTCTAATTTGGGTTCAAGTTTGTTAATTTGCGGATGAGTTTTTTTAATTTGGGTTCAAGTTTGTTAATTTGAGGATGAGTTTTTCTAATTTGGGTTCAAGTTTGTTAATTTGAGGATGAGTTTTTTTAATTTGGGTTCAAGTTTGTTAATTTGAGGATGAGTTATTCTAATTTGGGTTCAAGTTTGTTAATTTGAGGATGAGTTTTTCTAATTTGGGTTCAAGTTTGTTAATTTGAGGATGAGTTTTTCTAATTTGGGTTCAAGTTTGTTAATTTGCGGATGAGTTTTTTTAATTTGGGTTCAAGTTTGTTAATTTGAGAATGAGTTTTTTTTTTAATTAGGGTTTAAGTTTGTTAATTTGAGGATGAGTTTTTTTAATTTTTTAAACAATTTTAAACAAACAATTTTTAAAAAAATTTATTTACCACAGGAGATACAGAGATAAAATGTTTCTTAAGTCTAATACAATGGTCAAATTTGAGTATAGCTACCTGTGGGCCCGAATAAGTTCAGTGACTTCTAGGGCATCCTACCATCAAGGTTAGTCTTAGGAGTACAATAATGTTCAACCTATTTCACTTAAACTAGAGACGCATTAGACTGATCAATGAGATAAGTAACTCGAAATTAGATACTTCATTTCACAATATAGTTCATATGGACTAGATTTAACACTATATTCGACAAACGATTCAAGAACAGACTGAAGATCGGCGAAATTAATCAAGGCGAATTACATTATTAGGACCAGTTATGTAGGTGACAAGGTTTGACTCTGTGATCTTACACGACTAGTAATCTGATAGGAAGTGAGACTCAAGACTTTTTTTGAATACCTTATAAGAATTACTTTCACGGATCTCCGCAGGTATTGAGTTCCAAGTTTTAGTTCCAACGAAGAGGATTGGGAGTATTTCCTCAATATTGTGAGTATTGCTACAATATTGGGAGTATTGCCTCAATATTGTGAGTATTGCTACAATATTGGGAGTATTTCCTCAATATTGTGAGTATTGCTACAATATTGGGAGTATTGCCTCAATATTGTGAGTATTGCTACAATATTGGGAGTATTTCCTCAATATTGTGAGTATTGCTACAATATTGGGAGTATTGCCTCAATATTGTGAGTATTGCTACAATATTGAGAGTATTGCCTCAATATTGGGAGTATTGCTACAATATTGAGAGTATTGCCTCAATATTGGGAGTATTGCTACAATATTGGGAGTATTTCCTCAATATTGTGAGTATTGCTACAATATTGAGAGTATTGCCTCAATATTGGGAGTATTTCCTCAATATTGTGAGTATTGCTACAATATTGGGAGTATTGCTACAATATTGGGAGTATTGCTACAATATTGGGAGTATTGCCTCAATATTGTGAGTATTGCTACAATATTGGGAGTATTGCTACAATATTGTGAGTATTGCTACAATATTGGGAGTATTGCTACAATATTGGGAGTATTTCCTCAATATTGTGAGTATTGCTACAATATTGGGAGTATTGCTACAATATTGGGAGTATTTCCTCAATATTGTGAGTATTGCTACAATATTGGGAGTATTGCCTCAATATTGTGAGTATTGCTACAATATTGGGAGTATTGCTACAATATTGGGAGTATTTCCTCAATATTGTGAGTATTGCTACAATATTGGGAGTATTTCCTCAATATTGTGAGTATTGCTACAATATTGGAAGTATTTCCTCAATATTGTGAGTATTGCTACAATATTATGAGTATTTCCTCAATATTGTGAGTATTGCTACAATATTGGGAGTATTTCCTCAATATTGTGGGTATTGCTACAATATTGGGAGTATTTCCTCAATATTGTGAGTATTGCTACAATATTATGAGTATTTCCTCAATATTGTGAGTATTGCTACAATATTGAGAGTATTGCCTCAATATTGTGAGTATTGCTACAATATTATGAGTATTTCCTCAATATTGTGAGTATTGCTACAATATTGGGAGTATTTCCTCAATATTGTGAGTATTGCTACAATATTGGGAATATTGCTACAATATTATGAGTATTTCCTCAATATTGTGAGTATTGCTACAATATTATGAGTATTTCCTCAATATTGAGAAAATTGCTACAATATTTGGAGTATTTCCTCAATATTGTGAGTATTGCTTCAATATTGGGAGTATTTCCTCAATATTGTGAGTATTGCTACAATATTGGGAGTATTGCCTCAATATTGTGAGTATTGCTACAATATTGGGAGTATTGCCTCAATATTGGGAGTATTTCCTCAATATTGTGAGTATTGCTACAATAATGGGAGTATTGCCTCAATATTGTGAGTATTGCTACAATATTGGGAGTATTGTCTCAATATTGGGAGTATTGCCTCAATTTTGTGAGTATTGCTACAATATTGGGAGTATCGCCTCAATATTGGGAGTATTTCCTCAATATTGTGAGTATTGCTACAATATTGGGAGTATTTCCTCAATATTGTGAGTATTGCTACAATATTGGGAGTATTGCCTCAATATTGGGAGTATTGCTACAATATTGGGAGTATTTCCTCAATATTGTGAGTATTGCTACAATATTGGGAGTATTGCCTCAATATTGTGAGTATTTCTACAATATTGGGAGTATTGCTACAATATTGGGAGTATTGCCTCAATATTGTGAGTATTTCTTCAATATTGGGAGTATTGCTACAATATTGGGAGTATTTCCTCAATATTGTGAGTATTTCTACAATATTGGGAGTATTGCTACAATATTGGGAGTATTGCCTCAATATTGTGAGTATTGCTACAATATTGGGAGTATTTCCTCAATATTGTGAGTATTGCTACAATATTGGGAGTATTTCCTCAATATTGTGAGTTTTGCTACAATATTGGGAGTATTTCCTCAATATTGGGAGTATTGCTACAATATTGGGAGTATTTCCTCAATATTGTGAGTATTGCTACAATATTGAGAATATTGCCTCAATATTGGGAGTATTTCCTCAATATTGTGAGTATTGCTACAATATTGGGAGTATTTCCTCAATATTGTGAGTATTGCTACAATATCGGGAGTATTTCCTCAATATTGTGAGTATTGCTGCAATATTGGGAGTATTGCCTCAATATTGGGAGTATTTCCTCAATATTGTGAGTATTGCTACAATATTGGGAGTATTTCCTCAATATTGTGAGTATTGCTACAATATTGGGAGTATTGCCTCAATATTGTGAGTATTTCTACAATATTGGGAGTATTGCTACAATATTGGGAGTATTTCCTCAATATTGTGAGTATTGCTACAATATTGGGAGTATTTCCTCAATATTGTGAGTATTGCTACAATATTGGGAGTATTGCTACAATATTGGGAGTATTTCCTCAATATTGTGAGTATTGCTACAATATTGGGAGTATTTCCTCAATATTGTGAGTATTGCTACAATATTGGGAGTATTTCCTCAATATTGTGAGTATTGCTACAATATTGGGAGTATTTCCTCAATATTGTGAGTATTGCTACAATATCGGGAGTATTTCCTCAATATTGTGAGTATTGCTGCAATATTGGGAGTATTGCCTCAATATTGGGAGTATTTCCTCAATATTGTGAGTATTGCTACAATATTGAGAGTATTGCCTCAATATTGGGAGTATTTCCTCAATATTGTGAGTATTGCTACAATATTGGGAGTATTGCTACAATATTGGGAGTATTGCTACAATATTGGGAGTATTTCCTCAATATTTTGAGTATTGCTACAATATTGGGAGTATTTCCTCAATATTGTGAGTATTTCCTCAATATTGTGAGTATTGCTACAGTATTGGGAGTATTGCCTCAATATTGGGAGTATTTCCTCAATATTGGGAGTATTTCCCCAATATTGGGAGTATTTCCTCAATATTGGGAGTATTGCCACAATATTGGGAGTATTTCCTCAATATTGTGAGTATTTCCTCAATATTGTGAGTATTGCTACAGTATTGGGAGTATTGCCTCAATATTGGGAGTATTTCCTCAATATTGGGAGTATTTCCCCAATATTGGGAGTATTTCCTCAATATTGGGAGTATTGCCACAATATTGGGAGTATTGCCTCAATATTGGGAGTATTTCCTCAATATTGGGAGTATTGCCACAATATTGGGAGTATTGCCTCAATATTGGGAGTATTTCCTCAATATTGGGAGTATTTCCTCAATATTGGGAGTATTTCCTCAATATTGGGAGTATTGCCACAATATTGGGAGTATTGCCTCAATATTGGGAGTATTTCCTCAATATTGGGAGTATTGCCTCAATATTGGGAGTATTTCCTCAATATTGCAGTATTTCCTCAATATTGGGAGTGTTGCCACAATATTGGGAGTATTTCCTCAATATTGGGAGTATTGCCTCAATATTGGGAGTATTTCCTCAATATTGGGAGTATTTCCTCAACATTGGGAGTATTGCCTCAATATTAGGAGTATTGCCTCAATATTGGGAGTATTGCCTCAATATTGGGAGTATTTTCCTCAATATTGGGAGTATTTCCCCAATATTGGGAGTATTGCTACAATATTGGGAGTATTGCCTCAATATTGGGAGTATTGCCTCAATATTGGGAGTATTGCCTCAATATTGGGAGTATTGCCTCAATATTGGGAGAGTTTTCTCAATATTGGGAGTATTTCCTCAATATTGGGAGTATTTCCTCAATATTGGGAGTATTGCCTCAATATTGGGAGTATTGCCTCAATATTGGGAGTATTGCCTCAATATTGGGAGGGTTTCCTCAATATTGGGAGTATTGCCTCAATATTGGGATTATTGCCTCAATATTGGGAGTATTGCCTCAATATTGGGAGTATTGCCTCAATATTGGGAGTATTGCCTCAATATTGGGAGTATTGCCTCAATATTGGGAGTATTGCCTCAATATTGGGAGTATTGCCTCAATATTGGGAGTATTGCCTCAATATTGGGAGTATTGCCTCAATATTTTGAGGGTTTCCTCAATATTGGGAGTATTGCCTCAATATTGGGAGGGTTTCCTCAATATTGGGAGGGTTTCCTCAATATTGGGAGTATTGCCTCAATATTGGGAGTATTGCCTCAATATTGGAAGTATTGCCTCAATATTGGGAGGGTTTCCTCAATATTGGGAGAATTGCCTCAATATTGGGAGTATTGCCTCAATATTGGGAGGGTTTTCTCAATATTGGGAGTATTTCCTCAATATTGGGAGTATTGCCTCAATATTGGGAGTATTGCCTCAATATTGGGAGTATTGCCTCAATATTGGCAGGGTTTCCTCAATATTGGGAGTATTTCCTCAATATTGGGAGTATTGCCTCAATATTGGGAGTATTGCCTCAATATTGGGAGTATTGCCACAATATTGGGAGTATTGCCAAAATATTGGGAGTATTGCCAAAATATTGGGAGTATTGCTACAATATTGGAAGTATTGCCTCAATATTCAAATTTAGCTATTCCCACACAGATATTTATTAAGACCAAAATGTTTTGTTACATTCGTTGTGTCCCGTTGAAAATAACGGTATAGAAGTTGTTGATATTTTTTACTTTTTATATTTAGCATGTTAAAGACGTTGAATGAGATAAATGAAGGCACATATGAGTAATTTTGTGTCTGTATATTTATTTTATATATCGAATGTACCGAGATATTTATTACATATATATCTAATATAAATATATTTATTAATTTATATGCATATATATATTATATAATATATATTTATTATATGTTTATATTATATACATATTTTATATTAGATATATATGTAAAATATAAATATATATATACATAAATATATTCATTATATATTTTTATTATATAAATAAAGTTATAATATATATTTTTATTACCAATATATTGATAATAAAAATGTATTTAATAAACTTATTTTTATTGAGAATGTAGAGATTGTAAGTCTTTTACGAACGAAAGTGGAATTGTGTGTAGAGGTTTATCTTTAAATTGAAAATGGCTTAGGCTTTAAAGAAATTGCAGTAGAATGATGCATTTATCTGATATAAAAATGAAGTATTTATTGATGAAATAAAAATTTTTAAGAAACAAATTACCTAAATAATTAATGATTTTTCAATATATGAAATTTCTTGAAAAAACAAACTTGTGAGAATTTCCTTGGAAAACTAAATTTTCGCGACAAATTGAAACTTTTCGATAACCAAAATTTCTTTGAAAAACTCCTATTTTCTTGAGAAATAAAATTTTTGTGTAATACTGAAAATTTTCAACACAAACTGAAATTTTTCGAGAAAGCCTATATTCCCTTGAAAAATTCCAGTCATCTTGAGGAGTGGAACCCCTTACAAAGGAAAATTTCCGCAGAAAAGAAGTATTCGCAAAGTCCCTCCACTGCACGCTGAGTGCCGCCGATAATCTTCTCTAATCGCTTTCCAACTCAAACTTCAACTTAACCCCCCCCCTCGGGGGTGCGGGGGGGGAGGGGGGAGCGTGGGGATGGGGGATAATCCTACCCCCCAATTCTTTGACTTTTCTCGCCATGCAAAGAAGGTCGGCGACTTTTCTTTTATTTGTTAGCGGGAAAGCCGCTAAACCTTTTCCGGCTTTTATTTCGGGGAAAACCTCTGAATCTAGAGGGTTTTCCATTCCCGATTGATTGAAAACCGATAATTTAAGCGAGCTTCCAAGTATATCGTAATGTATGAGACTAAGTTTAATTATAATTTTTTTTATTTCGAAAAAAAACATTATTTTTTTAAACTCATATTCCTTAGGGAATACCGCTAGATTTATGCATTCATCTTCATTTTAGCGGGAAACCCGCTAACATTTATGTGATAAAAACATAGCGGTTATGCCGCTAGAAAATATGCGCGTTTTTCACTGAAAACAAGATGATCGAAAATGATAGTTTTTTATCTAATAGTAATATTTCTCTTTCTAAACTTAGTGATATTTAATATTTAACATTTAAATAAAACTTCACAGAAATATTACTTGAAGTAATATTTAAATAAATATTAAATATTTAATAATGAAAATTAACTTCAAGATCAAAATCAACATATTTTCGAATGATAATCTAAATAATAATAAAATTATACTTTTGGTCACTGTTTAGTATCCGGTTCACATACTCCAGTATCCGGCCCTCACATCCCAGTATCCGGTTCACATACCCCAGTATCCGGCCGTCACATCCCAGTACCCAGCCCTCACACCCCAGTATTCGGCCCTCACACCCCAGTATCCGGCCCTCACACCCCAGTATTTGGCCCTCACACCCCAGTATCCGGCCCTCACACCCCAGTATCCGGCCCTCACACCCCAGTATCCGGCCCTCACACCCCAGTATCCGGCCGTCACATCCCAGTACCCAGCCCTCACACCCCAGTATTCGGCCCTCACAACCCCAGTATCCGGCCCTCACACCCCAGTATCCGGCCCTCACACCCCAGTACCCAGCCCTCACACCCCAGTATCCGGCCCTCACACCCCAGTATCCGGCCCTCACACCCCAGTATCCGGCCCTCACACCCCAATATCTCGGCCCTCACTACCCCAGTATTCCGGCCCTCACACCCCCAGTATCCGGCCCTCACCACCCCAGTATCCAGCCCGCACACCCCAGTATTCGCCCTCACACCCCGGTATTCGGCCCTCACAACCCCAGTATCCGGCCCCTCACACCCCATATCCCGGCCCCTCACACACCCCAGTATTCGGCCCTCACACCCCAGTATTCGGCCCTCAACACCCCAGTATCCGGCCCTCACACCCCAGTATGGCCCTCCACAACAGGCCCCACAGTATCCGGCCCTCACACACCCCAGTATCCGGCCTCCACACCCCAGTATTCGGCCCTCACACCCAGTATTCGGCCCTCACACCCCCAGTATTCCGGCCCTCACAACCCCAGTATTCGGCCCTCACACCCCGGTATTCGGCCCTCACACCCCAGTATCCGGCCCTCACACCCAGTATCCGCGCCTCACAACCCCAGTATTCGGCCCCTCACACCCCAGTATTCGGCCCTCACACCCCAGTATCCGGCCCTCACACCCCAGTATCCGGCCCTCACACCCCAGTATCCGGCCCTCACACCCCAGTATCCGGCCCTCACACCCCAGTATCCGGCCCCTCACACCCCAGTATTCGGCCCTCACACCACAGTATCCGGCCCTCACACCCCAGTATCCAGCCCTCACACCCCAGCATCCGGCCCTCACATAAATCCTCGGCCCCAGTATCTGGCCTTAGCCCAGTATCCGGCCATAGCCCAGTATCTGGCCTTAGCCCAGTAGCTGGCCTTAGCCCAGTAGCTGGCCTTAGCCCAGTATCCGACCTTAGCCCAGTAGCTGGCCTTAGCCCAGTATCTGGCCTTAGCCCAGTATCCGACCTTAGCCCCAGTAAGCTGGCCTTAGCCTAGTATCTGGCCTTAGCCCAGTAGCTGGCCTTAGCCCAGTATCCGGCCATAGCCCAGTATCTGGCCTTAGCCCAGTAGCTGGCCTTAGCCCAGTAGCTGGCCTTAGCCCAGTATCCGACCTTAGCCCAGTAGCTGGCCTTAGCCCAGTATCTGGCCTTAGCCCAGTATCTGGCCTTAGCCCAGTATCTGGCCTTAGCCCAGTAGCTGGCCTTAGCCCAGTATCTGGCCTTAGCCCACTAGCTGGCCTTGCCCAGTAGCTGGCCTTAGCCCAGTAGCTGGCCTTAGCCCAGTAGCTGGCCTTAGCCCAGTAGCTGGCCTTAGCCAGTATCTGGCCTTAGCCCAGTAGCTGGCCTTAGCCCGCTAGCTGGCCTTAGCCCAGTATCTGGCCTTAGCCCAGTAGCTGGCCTTAGCCCCACTGGCTGGCCTTAGCCCAGTAGCTGGCCTTACCCCAGTAGCTGGCCTTAGCCCAGTATCTGGCCTTAGCCCAGTAGCTGGCCTTAGCCCAGTAGCTGGCCTTACCCCAGTAGCTGGCCTTAGCCCAGTAGCTGGCCTTAGCCCAGTAGCTGGCCTTAGCCCACTGGCTGGCCTTAGCCCAGTATCTGGCCTTAGCCCAGTATCCGGCCTTAGCCCAGTATCTGGCCTTAGCCCAGTAGCTGGCCTTAGCCCAGTAGCTGGCCTTAGCCCAGTAGCTGGCCTTAGCCCAGTATCTGGCCTTAGCCCAGTAGCTGGCCTTAGCCCAGTAGCTGGCCTTAGCCCAGTATCCGGCCTTAGCCCAGTATCTGGCCTTAGCCCAGTAGCTGGCCTTAGCCCAGTATCTGGCCTTAGCCCAGTATCTGGCCTTAGCCCAGTAGCTGGCCTTAGCCCAGTAGCTGGCCTTAGCCCAGTATCTGGCCTTAGCCCAGTATCCGGCCTTAGCCCAGTATCTGGCCTTAGCCCAGTAGCTGGCCTTAGCCCAGTATCTGGCCTTAGCCCAGTATCTGGCCTTAGCCCAGTAGCTGGCCTTAGCCCAGTATCTGGCCTTAGCCCAGTAGCTGGCCTTAGCCCAGTATCCGGCCTTAGCCCAGTATCCGGCCACAGCCCAGTATCCGGCCATAACCCAGTATCCGGCCATCGCCCAATATCCGACCATAACCCAGTATCTGGCCATAACCCAATATCCGGTCATAACCCAGTATCCGCCATAACCTAGTATCCGGCCATAGCCCAGTATCCGGCCATAACCCAGTATCCGGCCATAACCCAGTATCCGGCCCCCGGCACAGTATCCGGTCCCAATTAATCAAGTCCCCGCCGATCGCTAAGCCTCCGGACCCCGAAACTTTCACCGCGCGAAGAAACACCGCGCCCGCCGCCTCTCCATAATAATGCGGGCTGTAGCAAACATAAACAAGTTTCTAAGCACTCCACAAGCACCAAATTTGAACCACAGCGCCGCTACATAAATCCTAGCTAATTCATTTTTCTCTAAGTGGCAAGAGCGCCAGTAACTCCGTAATTTGTCATTTTGCTTTAGAGAACAATCTTCAGTAAGCCTGTGTGGCAACATTTCGGGGCGCCCGGGCACGTATCCCCGCCGCGCAGCGTCCCGCGACATTCGCCCTTATGCGCGGGCGTCGTAAGGGCGCGTTTAGCATTGTGCGAGCTTTGTGGCTTAAGCTCTGTTAAGTGAACGGTTTACATTATGACAGCTTGTTTGGGGGGGGGGATATTTGGGAGTTTTGTTTTATTTTCGGTTTTTCTTTTTCTTGTTCTTTGTTGATATATTTCTATTGTGAAATTTTTTTGGTATTTCCCTGAAATTTGCTTATAATTATTTTCATTACTTATCTATTTTCGTTATTATTGTTTTATACTTTTTTTTTGTTTATTCATTATCATCGTAGTGGAGGGCCCATGTAGAGAAGTTATTTAATTATTACTGATAATTAGTAATTGATAAATATTCATGACTGTATATTTATATATTTATAATTTGATACATTTGTTATAGAGTTGCTATTTAATTAAGAGACTATACGCGCTAATTAGGTACAAAATTATTAAATAATTGTAAAACAAATTATTAATCAATTACTCAGCCCAATGAATTACTTATACCTATAATTAATTAGGTAATTAAAAGTAGTGAATAATTTTCAAAAAATACCTTATTATAATAAGCAATAATTAAACATAACTAATTGCAATCAGCAATAATTCATCAGCACCATTCATCATTCATCAGCACCATTCATCATTCATCAGCACCATTCATCAGCACCACTCATCATTCATCAGCATTACTCACGCTCGCCCATTCATCACCGCAATTCTTATGAATTTCTTGAAGAAAGTCTACGGAGTTCCCATACCGTGTTTCATTGCGCCCACAATGTCGTCTAAATTGATCCTTATTGTATCAGTCAATTAGGGCAAAATTTGCTTGCACATGAGTTCATAAATAGCTCTTCTCTTTGGGAACTAATTATGTAAGAATTTTTGCCTGATTTATTTCTCTAAGTTATTCTTCATTTTTCGTATTTTATACGTAGAAAATAATGGCGCTGTTGCTTCGTTTTTTTTCGTGGAAAACTGTATTTTGAAGCGATCTTATTTGATATTTTTTCTTTTGTATTTTACTTTGTTTTTCTTCTTTTCTTTATCTCCCACCATTTTTTTACTTTTTCTTATTTTTTCGTGCCTTTATTTCTTTTTATTTATTCATCATGTTTATTTCATCACGCCTGGGAGAGGCCGGTGTACCGTGCAACCGACCCCCGTGAAATCTTGCCAAATCTCCGTGCCAAATAAATCAAATCTTGCCAA
This sequence comes from Morinoia aosen, assembly GCA_030386875.1. Lineage (NCBI taxonomy): Eukaryota > Metazoa > Arthropoda > Malacostraca > Amphipoda > Talitridae > Morinoia > Morinoia aosen. Next base: position 4,181,152 of record CM059580.1, on the reverse strand, counting down.
ATCTCCGTGCTAAATCAGTCAAATCTTGCCAAATCTCCGTGCTAAATCAGTCAAATCTTGCCAAATCTCAGTGCCAAATGAATCAAATCTTGCCAAATCTTCGTGCCAAATCAATCAAATCTTGCCAAATCTCCGTGCCAAACAAATCAAATCTTGCCAAATCTCCGTGCTAAATCAGTCAAATCTTGCCAAATCTCCGTGCTAAATCAGTCAAATCTTGCCAAATCTCCGTGCCAAATAAATCAAATCTTGCCAAATCTCCGTGCCAAATCAATCAAATCTTGCCAAATCTCCGTGCCAAATCAATCAAATCTTGCCAAATCTCCGTGTTAAATCAGTCAAATCTTGCCAAATCTCCGTGCTAAATCAGTCAAAATCTTGCCAAAATCTCCGTGCTAAATCAGTCAAATCTTGCCAAATCTCCGTGCTAAATCAGTCAAATCTTGCCAAATCTCCGTGCTAAATCAGTCAAATCTTGCCAAATCTCCGTGCTAAAAGAATCAAATCTTGCCAAATCTCCGTGCTAAATCAGTCAAATCTTGCCAAATCTCCGTGCTAAATCAATCAAAATCTTGCCAAACCTCGTGCTAAATCAATCAAATCTTGCCAAATCTCCGTGCTAAATCAGTCAAATCTTGCCAAATCTCCGTGCTAAATCAATCAAATCTTGCCAAATCTCCGTGCTAAATCAGTCAAATCTTGCCAAATCTCCGTGCTAAATCAATCAAATCTTGCCAAACCTCCGTGCTAAATCAATCAAATCTTGCCAAACCTCCGTGCTAAATCAATCAAATCTTGCCAAATCTCCGTCCTAAATCAATCAAATCTTGCCAAATCTCCGCGCTAAACCAGTCAAATCTTGCCAAATCTCCGTGCTAAATCAATCAAATCTTGCCAATCTCCGCGCCGAATAAACCAAATCTTGCCAAATCTCCGTGCCGAATAAACCAAATCTTGCCAAATCTCCGCGCCGAATAAATCAAATCTTGCCAAATCTCCGCGCCGAATAAATCAAATCTTGCCAAATCTCCGTGCCAAATAAACCAAATCTTGCCAAATCTCCGCGCCGAATAAATCAAATCTTGCCAAATCTCCGTGCCAAATAAACCAAATCTTGCCTAATCTCCGTGCCGAATAAACCAAATCTTGGCAAATCTCCGCGCCGAATAAACCAAATCTTGCCAAATCTCCGCGCCGAATAAATCAAATCTTGCCAAATCTCCGTGCCAAAAATCCAAATCTTGCCAAATCTCCGTGCCGAATAAATCAAATCTTGCCAAATCTCCGCGCCGAATAAATCAAATCTTGCCAAATCTCCCGCGCCGAATAAACCAAATCTTGCCAAATCTCCGCGCCGAATAAACCAAATCTTGCCAAATCTCCGCGCCGAATAAATCAAATCTTGCCAAATCTCCGTGCCAAATAAACCAAATCTTGCCAAATCTCCGTGCCAAATAAACCAAATCTTGCCAAATCTCCGCGCCGAATAAATCAAATCTTGGCCAAATCTCCGTTTAAATAAACCAAATCTTGCCAAATCTCCGTGCTAAATCAGTCAAATCTTGCCAAAACAACGAACTAGAAAAGTTAAATTCTTATTTAGCTTGTACTTGTACCATTTACTACGAATTAAAAAATAAAATTATTTTTCACTGCAAAAAATACTCGTGCATGTATTCCCTTCTAATATTGCCGATATTTTTATTTCATACCCAAATTACCGTAATATCGTGACGGAAATTAAAATCACGACAATATATATAATATATATATATATTGTCGTGATTTTAATTTTAAAGAATATATATATATATATATATATATACACATATATATGAATATGAAAATTACTTTATTGTTGATTACTAATTCCTTCTATTACTTTCTTTCACCTATTGCTTCCTTCTTCTACTTTTGTCTTGTTTCATGAACTTCTTTTCTGACTTGCTGGGGGGGACACCGCGTGCATAGATTCTCAGTTCCTTACTGACTTGCTGGGGGGGACACCGCGTGCATAGATTCTCAGTTCCTTACTGACTTGCTGGGGGGGACACCGCGTGCATAGATTCTCAGTTCCTTACTGACTTGCTGGGGGGGACACCGCGTGCATAGATTCTCAGTTCCTTACTGACTTGCTGGGGGGACACCGCGTGCATAGATTCTCAGTTCCTTACTGACTTGCTGGGGGGACACCGCGTGCATAGATTCTCAGTTCCTTACTGACTTGCTGGGGGGACACCGCGTGCATAGATTCTCAGTTCCTTACTGACTTGCTGGGGGGGACACCGCGTGCATAGATTCTCAGTTCCTTACTGACTTGCTGGGGGGGACACCGCGTGCATAGATTCTCAGTTCCTTACTGACTTGCTGGGGGGACACCGCGTGCATAGATTCTCAGTTCCTAACTGACTTCTGGGGGACACCGCGTGCATAGATTCTCAGTTCCTTACTGACTTGCGTGGGGGGGACACCGCGTGCATAGATTCTCATCTTTACTGACTTGCTGGGGGGGACACCGCGTGCATAGATTCTCAGTTCCTTACTGACTTGCTGGGGGGGACACCGCGTGCATAGATTCTCAGTTCTTTACTGACTTGCTGGGGGGGACACCGCGTGCATAGATTCTCAGTTCCTTACTGACTTGCTGGGGGGGACACCGCGTGCATAGATTCTCAGTTCTTTACTGACTTGCTGGGGGGGGACACCGCGTGCATAGATTCTCAGTTCCTTACTGACTTGCTGGGGGGGACACCGCGTGCATAGATTCTCAGTTCCTTCCTGACTTGCTGGGGGGGACACCGCGTGCATAGATTCTCAGTTCCTTACTGACTTGCTGGGGGGACACCGCGTGCATAGATTCTCAGTTCCTTCCTGACTTGCTGGGGGGACACCGCGTGCATAGATTCTCAGTTCCTTACTGACTTGCTGGGGGGGACACCGCGTGCATAGATTCTCAGTTCCTTACTGACTTGCTGGGGGGGACACCGCGTGCATAGATTCTCAGTTCCTTACTGACTTGCTGGGGGGACACCGCGTGCATAGATTCTCAGTTCCTTACTGACTTGCTGGGGGGACACCGCGTGCATAGATTCTCAGTTCCTTACTGACTTGCTGGGGGGACACCGCGTGCATAGATTCTCAGTTCCTTACTGACTTGCTGGGGGGACACACGCGTGCATAGATTCTCAGTTCCTTACTGACTTGCTGGGGGGACACCGCGTGCATAGATTCTCAGTTCCTTGACTTGCTGGGGGACACCGCGTGCATAGATTCTCAGTTCCTTACTGACTTGCTGGGGGGACACCGCGTGCATAGATTCTCAGTTCCTTACTGACTTGCTGGGGGGACACCGCGTGCATAGATTCTCAGTTCCTTCCTGACTTGCTGGGGGGACACCGCGTGCATAGATTCTCAGTTCCTTACTGACTTGCTGGGGGGACCACCCGCGTGCATAGATTCCCGCTTCCTTCCTGACTTGCTGGGGGGACACCGCGTGCATAGATTCTCAGTTCCTTACTGACTTGCTGGGGGGACACCGCGTGCATAGATTCTCAGTTCCTTACTGACTTGCTGGGGGGGACACCGCGTGCATAGATTCCCCGTTCCTTCCTGACTTGCTGGGGGGACACCGCGTGCATAGATTCCCCGTTCCTTCCTGACTTGCTGGGGGACACCGCGTGCATAGATTCTCAGTTCTTTACTGACTTGCTGGGGGGGACACCGCGTGCATAGATTCTCAGTTCCTTCCTGACTTGCTGGGGGGGACACCGCGTGCATAGATTCTCAGTTCCTTACTGACTTGCTGGGGGGACACCGCGTGCATAGATTCTCAGTTCCTTCTTGACTTGCTGGGGGGACACCGCGTGCATAGATTCTCAGTTCCTTACTGACTTGCTGGGGGGGACACCGCGTGCATAGATTCTCAGTTCTTTACTGACTTGCTGGGGGGGACACCCGCGTGCATAGATTCTCAGTTCCTTACTGACTTGCTGGGGGGACACCGCGTGCATAGATTCTCAGTTCCTTCCTGACTTGCTGGGGGGGACACCGCGTGCATAGATTCTCAGTTCTTTACTGACTTTCTGGGGGGACACCGCGTGCATAGATTCTCAGTTCCTTCCTGACTTGCTGGGGGGGACACCGCGTGCATAGATTCTCA
>CM059580.1:4164617-4176493 GCA_030386875.1 Morinoia aosen | reverse complement strand
CGACTCAAATCCAATCATTGAGAAAGTCCCAAAAATGAGGAGTGGGAGGGGTGAGTGGGAGGGGTGAGTGGGAGGGGTGAGTGGGAGGGGTGAGGGTGAGTGGGAGGGGTGAGTGGAGGGGTGAGTGGGAGGGGTGAGTGGGAGGGGTGAGTGGGAGGGGTGAGTGGGAGGGGTGAGTGGGAGGGGTGAGTGGGAGGGGTGAGTGGGAGGGGTGAGTGGGGAGGGGTGAGTGGGAGGGGTGAGTGGGAGGGGTGAGTGGGAGGGGTGAGTGGGAGGGGTGAGTGGGAGGGGTGAGTGGGAGGGGTGAGTGGGAGGGGTGAGTGGGAGGGGTGAGTGGGAGGGGTGAGTGGGAGGGGTGAGTGGGAGGGGTGAGTGGGAGGGGTGAGTGGGAGGGGTGAGTGGGAGGGGTGAGTGGGAGGGGTGAGTGGAGGGGTGAGTGGGAGGGGTGAGTGGGAGGGGTGAGTGGGAGGGGTGAGTGGGAGGGGTGAGTGGGAGGGGTGAGTGGGAGGGGTGAGTGGGAGGGGTGAGTGGAGGGAGTGGGAGTGAGTGGGAGGGGTGAGTGGGAGGGGTGAGTGGGAGGGGTGAGTGGGAGGGGTGAGTGGGAGGGGTGAGTGGGAGGGGTGAGTGGGAGGGGTGAGTGGGAGGGGTGAGTGGGAGGGGTGAGTGGGAGGGGTGAGTGGGAGGGGTGAGTGGGAGGGGTGAGTGGGAGGGGTGAGTGGGAAGGGTGAGTGAGGGGGGAACAAGTCATTATTTAATTAATGCTCATTAATTAATCATGTGATGATCAATTAGTGACTTGAAAATAAATAATGACAACAGCTCTGGGAAATTATTTTTTTCATTTCTTTCATTTGTTTATAAACTTGAATAGTTTGGTAATCACTATTCCTTCGTTACAATTACATTTTTATTATTTTGTTCATTTATTTAATATTGACCTATTAATTTTGTTGATGAACTTTTTATTAATTTTACTGTACGTTCCTACAAACTCACCCCAATTATTGATTATATATTTATTCCTTATTATTCGCCATACTTCGTCTTCCGGTACTTACCTACTTATTTACCCTGTCATTCTCTATCTTATTCTTTACTTTTTTACCCCATTGAATACCAAACATTTTTTCTCTATCATCACAAATCTTCTTTTCAAATTTCATAGATATTTTTTTTTTGTTTATGCTTAATTTTCAATTTATGAAATTCCTTTCGATTTTGGTTACGCTTTATTTTGTTTCTTAATTTTTTGTACACGTAATTTTTTCTTCAATTTTCACCTTGTTTTCTTTTGTTATTACACATTCATTGCTCTCTTGTCATTTCCTATGTCATTTCGAGCATTTTTTTAACATTTTCCGTTATGTCCACACATTCCGTGTCTTCTTTTTCTTAATGGGAGACATGTCTTAATGGGAGACATGTCTTAATGGGAGACATGTCTTAATGGGAGACATGTCTTAATGGGAGACATGTCTTAATGGGAGACATGTCTTAATGGGAGACATGTCTTAATGGGAGACATGTCTTAATGGGAGACATGTCTTAATGGGAGACATGTCTTAATGGGAGACATGTCTTAATGGGAGACATGTCTTAATGGGAGACATGTCTTAATGGGAGACATGTCTTAATGGGAGACATGTCTTAATGGGAGACATGTCTTAATGGGAGACATGTCTTAATGGGAGACATGTCTTAATGGGAGACATGTCTTAATGGGAGACATGTCTTAATGGGAGACATGTCTTAATGGGAGACATGTCTTAATGGGAGACATGTCTTAATGGGAGACATGTCTTAATGGGAGACATGTCTTAATGGGAGACATGTCTTAATGGGAGACATGTCTTAATGGGAGACATGTCTTAATGGGAGACATGTCTTAATGGGAGACATGTCTTAATGGGAGACATGTCTTAATGGGAGACATGTCTTAATGGGAGACATGTCTTAATGGGAGACATGTCTTAATGGGAGACAATTGAGGAAGTGCTGGGGAAGTGCTGGGAAAGTTGGGGAAGTGCTGGGAAAGTTGGGGAAGTGCTGGGGAAGTTGGGGAAGTGCTGGGGAAGTTGGGGAAGTGTGGGGAAATTGGGGAAGTGCTGGGAAAATTGGGGACGTGCTGGGGAAGTTGGGGAAGCGCTATGGAAATTGGGGAAGTGCTGGGGAAGTTGGGAGTTGTCATTTTTAAGTTTTATTTGTTGACCTATTTCTCTATTCAAATTGTACCTTATTATTTCTAGGTTTTATTTGTTGACCTATTTCTCTATTCAAATTGTATCTTATTATTTCTAGGTTAAATTTGTTGACCTATTTCTCTATTTCCCCCAGTATCTCATCATTTGTATATTTTATTTATTGGCCCATTCATCTATTTCCTCTAATGTCCCATTATTCCTGCTTCTGTCCTCCAATCCTACTTTATACCTTTTGGAATATCCATTTCTCCTTCAAGTTCGGCTCTTTCTACCAATTCGCTCCAATTTCTACCCCAAGGCCCACGCTTTCTACCAATTCGCTCCAATTTCTACCCCAAGGCCCACGCTTTCTACCAATTCGCTCCAATTTCTACCCCAAGGCCCACGCTTTCTACCAATTCGCTCCAATTTCTACCCCAAGGCCCACGCTTTCTACCAATTCGCTCCAATTTCTACCCCAAGGCCCACGCTTTCTACCAATTCGCTCCAATTTCTACCCCAAGGCCCACGCTTTCTACCAATTCGCTCCAATTTCTACCCCAAGGCCCACGCTTTCTACCAATTCGCTCCAATTTCTACCCCAAGGCCCACGCTTTCTACCAATTCGCTCCAATTTCTACCCCAAGGCCCACGCTTTCTACCAATTCGCTCCAATTTCTACCCCAAGGCCCACGCTTTCTACCAATTCGCTCCAATTTCTACCCCAAGGCCCACGCTTTCTACCAATTCGCTCCAATTTCTACCCCAAGGCCCACGCTTTCTACCAATTCGCTCCAATTTCTACCCCAAGGCCCACGCTTTCTACCCATTCGCTCCAATTTCTACACATTTCAGCTCCCATTAGACTGATTTCTCTGCCCTATTTGTACCTGCTCCGATATCACGGCTGGCTGTAGCCCCCTTTCCCCAGCACTTCCCCAATTTCCCCACACTTCCCCAACTTTCCCAGCAGTTCCTCTAACTTCCCCAGCACTTCCCCAATTTTCACAGCCCTTCCCCAACTTCCCCAATTTCCCCAGCACTTCCCCAATTTCCCCAGCACTTCCCAAGCACTTCCCCAATTTCCCCAAACTTCCCCAACTTCCCCAGCACTTCCCCAACTTCCCCAGCACTTCCCCAACGTCCCCAGCACTTCCCCAACTTCCCCAGCACTTCCCCAATTTTCCCAGCACTTTCTCAACTTCCCCAGCACCTCCCCAATTTCCCCATGGCTTCCCTAACTTCCCCAGCACTTCCCCAATTTCCCCAGCACTTCCCCAGCACTTCCCCAATTTCCCCACACTTCCCCAACTTCCCCAGCACTTCCCCTAACTTCCCCAGCACTTCCCCAATTTTCTCAGCCCTTCCCCAACTTCCCCAGCACTTCCCCAATTTCCCCAGCACTTCCCCAATTTACCCACACTTTCCCAACTTCCCCAGCACTTCCCCAATTTCCCCAGCACTTCCCCAATTTCCCCAGCACTTCCCCAATTTCCCCAGCACTTCCCAAGCCCTTCCCCAATTTCCCCACACTTCCCCAACTTCCCAAGCACTTCCCCAACTTCCCCAGCACTTCCCCAACGTCCCCAGCACTTCCCCAACTTCCCCAGCACTTCCCCAATTTTTCCAGCACTTTCCCAACTTCCCCAGCACCTCCCCAATTTCCCCAGCGCTTCCCCAACTTCCCCAGCATTTCCCCAATTTCCCCAGCACTTCCCAAGCACTTCCCCAATTTCCCCACTCTTCCCCAACTTCCCCAGCACTTCCCCAGCTTCCCCAGCACTTCTCCAACGTCCCCAGCACTTCCCCAACTTCCCCAGCACTTCCCCAATTTCCCCATACTTCCCCAACTTCCCCAGCACTTCCCCAACTTCCCCAGCACTTCCCCAACTTCCCCAGCACTTCTCCAATTTCCCCACACTTCCCCAACTTCCCCAGCACTTCCCCAACTTCCCCAGCACTTCCCCGACTTCTCCAGCACTTCCCCAACTTCCCCAGCACTTCCCCAATTTCCCCACACTTCCCCAACTTCCCCAGCACTTCCAAACTTCCCCAGCACTTCCCCAACTTCCCCAGCACTTTCCCAATTTTCCCACACTTCCCCAATTTCCCCACACCTCCGCAATTTCCCCAGCACTTCCCCAATTTCCCCACACCTCCGCAATTTCCCCACACTTTCCCAACTTCCCCAATTTCCCCACACTTCCCCAATTTCCCCACACTTCCCCAACTTCCCCAGCACTTCCCCAACTTCCCCAAGCACTTCTCCAACTTCCCCAGCACTTCTCCATTTTCCCCAGCACTTTCCCAATTTCCCCACACTTCCCCAACTTACCCAATTTCCCCACACTTCCCCAACTTCCCCAGCACTTCCCCAACTTCCCAAGCATTTCCCCAACTTCCCCAGCACTTCTTCAATTTCCCCAGCACTTCCCCAACTTCCCCAGCACTTCCCCAATTTCCCCACACTTCTTCAATTTCCCCACACCTCCGCAATTTTCCCACACATCCCCAACTTCCCCACACTTCCCCAATTTCCCCACACTTCCCCAATTTCCCCATACTTCCCCAACTTCCCCACACTTCCCCAATTTCCCCACACTTCCCCAATTTCCCCATACTTTCCCAACTTCCCCACACTTCCCAATTTCCCCTCACTTCCCCAATTTCCCCACACTTTCCCAATTTCCCCACACTTCCCAAATTTCCCCACACTTCCCCAATTTCCCCACATTTCCCCAATTTCATCTCACTTTCTCAATTTCCCCACACTTCCCCAATTTCCCCACACTTCCCCAATTATCCACACTTCCCCAATTTCCCCACACTTCCCCAATTTCATCTCACTTTCTCAATTTCCCCACACTTCCCCATTTTCCCCACACTTCCCCAATTTACCCACACTTCCCCAATTTCCCCACACTTCCCCAATTTCCCCTCACTTCCTCAATTTCCCCACACTTCCCCAATTTCCCCACACTTCCCCGAATTTCCCCACACTTCCCCAATTTCCCCACACTTCCCCAATTTCCCCACACTTCCCCAATTTCCCCACACTTCCCCAATTTCCCCACACTTCCCCAATTTCCCCACACTTCCCCAATTTCCCCACACTTCCCCAATTTCCCCACACTTCCCTAATTTTCCCACACTTCCCCAATTTTCCCACACTCCCACAGTTTCCCCACACTTCCACAGTTTCCCCACACTTCCCCAATTTCCCCACATTTCCCCAATTTCCCCACACTTCCCCAATTTCCCCACACTTCCCCAATTTCCCCACACTTCCCCAATTTCCCCACACTTTCCCAATTTCCCCACACCTCCCCAATTTCCCCACACTTCCCCAATTTCCCCACACTTTCCCAATTTCCCCACACTTCCCCAATTTCCCCACACTTCCCCAACTTTCACTCACTTCCTCAATTTCCCTACACTTCCCCAATTTCCTCACACTTCCCCAATTTCCTCACACCTCCGCAATTTCCCCACACTTTTCCAATTTCCCAACACTTCTCCAATTTCCCCACACTTCCCCAATTTCCTCACACTTCCCCAATTTCCCCCACTTTCCCAATTTCCTCACACTTCCCCAATTTCCCCACACTCCCACAGTTTCCCCATTTCTCAGAGCCCCCCTCCCCCCCATTTGGGGAGGGGGCGTCCCCCATGACCCCTGCCAGCAGCAGATTCCAGTCATTAATAATTCCAAGTCCTGGAATGGACTGACCAATTCCGAAACTGGAATGCCCGCATTCCTGAATTTTGTTTTGCTGTTTGTTAGTTAGTTTGTTATTTTTTATGTATGTATGTAGGTGTTTTTTTTTGTTTTGCTTGTTTGTTACTTTATAGGTTACTTTGTTTGTTCAATGTTTTTTTTTTGTTTTTTTTTGTTTGTTTGTGTGTTTGTTTTGTGTGTATGTTGGTGTTATTTGAACCTATAAACATTACATTCAAGAGCGTCTAATGACGAAAAGAAAGATAACTTTTTTGTTCATGAAACTGAAACAGAAAATACGTGAATATTCTTCAGGCAATGCAAGGTAAAATATAAGAAAGAAAGAAAGGAAGAAAGAAAAAAGAAAAGCGTTTTTTTCTAAGAAAGTTAATACATCGAATGTATAATTTGTTGGGTTTTTTAAAAATTACTTATCACGAAAGTCTTTAACACCATGACCCACCGGTGGTACACGGCGGGATTTTCACAACGCTGCAGACCGACCAGTAGTCACAAACACAATTTCCATAAATACTTAATCAAAACTAAATGAAGGCACGATCCAGTTCATGTTTGCTATTTTCAACATCGCGCGCTGCAGTTGACTTTGTGTTGGAGTTGAATGTTGAACTTCGGTTTAACCAATTACTGTCAAAGCGATAATTGATAGATAAACATTCATAATTGATAGACCAATGTTAGTTGATCGAAAAAAATGTACAGTACATTTTAGGGGGACCCCACAACCCTCCCCATTTTAGGGGGATTACCTCCATTTCATTTGATGGGGAATATTCCCCCAACTTCGTTTGATGGGGGTTATTCCTGCCCAATTTCATTTGATGGGGGATATCCCCTTCCCCATTTCATTTGATGGGGGGATATCCCCTTCCCCATTTCATTTGATGGGGGGATATCCCCTTCCCCATTTCATTTGATGGGGGGATATCCCCTTCCCCCTTTCATTTGATGGGGGATATCCCCCAATTTCATTTGATGGGGGTTATATCCCCCATTTAATTTGATGGGGGGATATCCCCCCTCCCAATTTCCTCCCACAAACAAACCAACAAAAACACATAAAATATCCCCAGCAGGGGGGGGGACACCGGGGGGGAGGGGCAGGCGGAGGTGCCAAGTTTGAGGAAGTTTGTCAGTTTTGCGGCGCCAGATTTTCTGTGCGGCGATAAGAACTTTCTTGGTTATTTAGGCCTGGAGATGTGGCAACACCGCACCGTCTGCTGGGGGGGGGGGGATTATTTAGTTAATTATTTATTTAGCTTGGCCTAGTGATGATTCTACGATTGTTTCATTAGGCCTAGTGATGATTCTACGATTGTTTCATTAGGCCTAGTGATGATTCTACGATTGTTTCATTAGGCCTAGTGATGATTCTACGGTTGTTTCATTAGGCCTAGTGATGATTCTACGGTTGTTTCATTAGGCCTAGTGATGATTCTACGGTTGTTTCATTAGGCCTAGTGATGATTCTACGGTTGTTTCATTAGGCCTAGTGATGATTCTACGGTTGTTTCATTAGGCCTAGTGATGATTCTACGTTTGTTTCATTAGGCCTAGTGATGATTCTACGGTTGTTTCATTAGGCCTAGTGATGATTCTACGGTTGTTTCATTAGGCCTAGTGATGATTCTACGGTTGTTTCATTAGGCCTAGTGATGATTCTACGGTTGTTTCATTAGGCCTAGTGATGATTCTACGGTTGTTTCATTAGGCCTAGTGATGATTCTACGTTTGTTTCATTAGGCCTAGTGATGATTCTACGGTTGTTTCATTAGGCCTAGTGATGATTCTACGATTGTTTCATTAGGCCTAGTGATGATTCTACGGTTGTTTCATTAGGCCTAGTGATGATTCTACGGTTGTTTCATTAGGCCTAGTGATGATTCTACGGTTGTTTCATTAGGCCTAGTGATGTTTCCACAATTATTTCATTAGGCCTAGTAGTGGTTAGACTGATATTTACCTAGGCCGGCTGATGATCTTTGGTTAGGTCTAATAATGATTAGACTGATGTTTAGCTAGGTCTAGCGATGATTAAACTGATTAATTAGGCTCATTGATAAATTATGAATAATGATTATTGGTAAGACACAATAATTAGGCTTGTAATCATTTTTATCATTGATTAAGCTCATCAATGCTTATTATTTTCTTGATGATTAGGCTAATCAGTTACGCTTTAATTAGTCAAGTTTTTTAATTAATGATTAGTCAAGTTTTTTAATAAATGATTAGGCTTATAGATAATTTTCCCAATTAGTGCCTCAGTTGTAAATTAGGAATTAATAATGGAGCCAATTATCGTTAACATTATGAGAAGTTAATTTGATTAATATAATTAGTTCATTAATTTATTCGTTCCCTCAGTATTATTCATTTACTCGTGACGGTAATTCCTTATAATAATCAGATCTAATTAAATCATTATGACTTTAGATTAGTTAATTACGATAGGATTTGGATTAATTATTTCTAGTTTTAGATTAGTTAATTGCGATAGGACTTGGATTAATTTAGTATAAGAGGTTGGCGTCAAAGGAGAAGGATATAATATGCAAGGGGTCAATTTAGGTCACAATCGTGGATTAATCCAAAATAGATCCTGATTAGGTTTGGATTAAGATTAGGCTTAAATTAGGACTGGGCCTAAAATTAAGACGTGATTTAAAATTAAGACTAGGCCTAAAATTAGAACTAAGCCTAAAATTAAGACTAGACCTAAAATTAAGACTAGGCCTAAAATGAAGACTAGGCCTAAAATTAGAACCAAGCCTAAAATTAAGACTAGGCCTAAAATTAAGACTAGGCCTCAAATTAACACTAGGCCTCAAATTAACACTAGGCCTCAAATTAAGACTATCCCTCAAATTAAGACTAGGCATAAAATTAAAACTAGGCCTAAAATTGCCACTAAAAAAAAAAAAAAAAGAAAAACAGTATATTTCCAATATAGATGGTACAAAAGTACCATCATTGGTTTTTAAAATCTCTTAAAATTAATACACTTAGATGAAACACACACACGAGTATTGTAAAACTCATGTCACTAGTCGAAAATAAATGATTGAGGGCAATGTATACTCCTAATCTTGCTTAATCTACATTTGACAATACATGTAATGATAATTATAAGAGATAACACAATTTCATGGACGATGCATTTTCATTGTGAGGTGAAAACACTTTTGACAGTTTACATGTACATGACATAAGACTTCGCAATTCTTGATGCCAGGAAATAATACATGAATCGCTTGTTTCGGCCAATGTTCAAAAGTGTCATTTTGAGGAAGCATGAAAAATACATATATATATATATATAAATACACATCCGTATACATATACACACATATATATATATTCATACATATATATGCATGTACAGATACACACATACATATACATGTATACACGTACACATAAGCATGAGGACCAAGAAGATAATAAGTTTTGTATTTCTAATCCAACAATTTTAACATAACGGTCATTAGTTGATAAGCATTTTATTTAAACAAAAAGTGGATGATCGCACAACAAATATAAAGTTTTTACATGAATGCTTTACAATAATAAAGAGATGACGAGTTAGGTAATGTTACAAGTTGAGAGTGAACAGAAAAAAGACTATTATCTCTAGTAAAATGCTAGTTGTCAGTCTAGTACACACATGTGTGCACATTTACACGCAAATGTATACATATACACATGCACGCACATAATTACACCAAACTCGTAAGGATACACAAATGCATTTCTATGCATCGAGGCAATACATACGCATTCTATTTAGTGTCATACGCACAGCGTGCACACGTACAGATATCTACAAGTAAGCATGTGCGCGAATATCAGCGTAAACCAGTCAGTATAAACCAGAAATTCCAATCGAGGGAAGCGGAGAAAATATCTTTTATTATCGCATGAATTTTATAAAATTTCGTACTAAAAATAGTGGCACAAAACAGTCTACCTAAGTCTGAAACATGAAAACGATTGTGGGACGTGAATAAGAAAGAAAACATTAATGTCCCATAAAGGTTTCATATTAGAAAAAAAAATCACATTATCTTTGAAATATGGCGCAAATTGTCGGCAATTGATAAACAGACATAGGTATCACATTATTATAAGCATATAACTATAAGCGTAATACTGCAGTATAAATGGATGATCACGCAACGAATTTCTTGCTTTTTCTACATGGTTGCCTTACAATTTCATATTAGAAAGAAAATCACATTATCTTTGTAATATGGTGCAGAATGTCTGCAATTGATAAACACACACACACACATAGGTACCATGACGGTCTAGTTTGATGCTTGCACAGAAATGGAGAGGAATGACATAAAATGCAACCTTCGACTGGTTTATCTACTCTAGTGCACACAGGTGTACGTGCACATATGCACACCCATATGCCCACATACACCTATATACGTACACCTATATTCAAGTAAGCACTAGCCCTCAAAATTAAGACTAGGCCTCAAATTAAGATTAAGCCTATATCTAAAATTAGGACTAAAATTAAGACTGGGCTTAAAATAAAAATTAATCCTAAAATTAAAATTAATCCTATAATTAAGACTGCGGCTTAAATTTAAATTGGGCCTAAAATTAAAATTAGGCCTAAAATTAAGACTAGGCATATCTATAACTAAATCCTTCACTGAACATTATATGTGCCAAAGTTAACTAATAACATAATTTAAATTGAATAAATTCAAATATTTCTCTGAACTAATTTTAAAAATGTCATACTATAAACTAATTAAAATAATTTGTCACGCTAATTGAAATAATAACGTAGTTGAAATTAATTTAAATATCAACTTAATGTGGGCTAATTGAAATGATTATCCAATTTTATTTAACTAATTATATAATTGAAGCAAATTTGGGCTAATTTTTGAGCTAATTAGACTAATCATTCCTGCATTTCTAGCTAATTAAAATAATCACAATTAATGAAGCAATATACATGCAGTCAAAAGAAATAAAGCTGTGCTATTAAATAATTAATAATTGATGAAGCGATATAAATGAGATATCCCAATTAGGCCTAAACGATAATTGCGTAATTGGAGGCAAGTAGGTCTAAGCGATATTCAGCTAATTGTTACCGAACATTAAATAAGTAGGCCTAATTAATGACTAATTGGAAGTCTTTACGATGTAAGTAAGCATTAATAAACCAAATTATTTATATGGCCAAGCCAGTAGGCGTGAGCAGTAATTATTGAACAAACGTTTCTCGCCACGACAGTTGGCACTCTCAGGGGAATATGTGAGTTCCCACGCTGAGAGTTAAGACCTTCTTTTTCATTGAAATGAAATGTTTTTGTTTTGTTACGGACCATCTTTTGTCGGTTGACTGCTGTCCTGTTTTTCAGCACCTATTGCTTTCTTCTTCTACTTTTGTCTTGTTTCATGAACTTCTTTCTTAGCTTACTGTTTCTGTGCACCTTGTGCGTAGATTCCGCGTTCCCTCAACTCCATACTGAATGGGGCCTTCCTCCTTCCTCTCCTTGGATCGCCTTGTTCTGCGGTCAGGGAGGCTTAAACTTACATGTAATCAAATCTTTCCTTCTCAGCACGAAAGTAAGCCAGCAAAGACTAATTGGAAAACCAATGATTGATAATTTAAAAACTAATGATTTATAATTTATAAACCAATGATTGATAATTTAAAAACCAATGATTGATAATTTAAAAACCAATGATTGATAATTTAAAAACCAATGATTGATAATTTAAAAACCAATGATTGATAATTTAAAAACCAATGATTGATAATTTAAAAACCAATGATTGATAATTTAAAAACCAATGATTGATAATTTAAAAACCAATGATTTATAATTTAAAAACCAATGATTGATAATTTAAAAACCAATGATTTATAATTTAAAAACCAATGATTGATAATTTAAAAACCAATGATTGATAATTTA
>CM059580.1:4127117-4159617 GCA_030386875.1 Morinoia aosen | reverse complement strand
GTGTTGTTGTTGTGTTGTGTTGTTGTTGTGTTGTTGTATTGTTGTTGTGTTGTTGTTGTGTTGTTGTTGTGTTGTTTTTGTGTTGTTGTTGTGTTGTTGTTGTGTTGTTGTTGTGTTGTTGTGTTGTTGTTGTGTTGTTGTTGTGTTGTTGTTGTGTTGTTGTGTTGTTCTTTGTGTTGTCTTTGTGTTGTTGTTGTGTTGTTGTTGTGTTGTTGTGTTGTTGTTGTGTTGTTGTTGTGTTGCTGTTGTGTTGTTGTTGTGTTTGTTGTTGTGTTGTTGTGTTGTTGTGTTGTTGTGTTTCTGTGTTGTTGTTGTGTTGTTGTTGTGTTGTTGTGTTGTTGTTGTGTTGTTGTTGTGTTGTTGTGTTGTTGTTGTTGTGTTGTTGTTGTGTTGTTGTTGTGTTGTTGTGTTGTTGTTGTGTTGTTGTTGTGTTGTTGTTGTTGTGTTGTTGTGTTGTTGTGTTGTGTTGTTGTGTTGTTGTGTTGTTGTTGTGTTGTTGTGTTGTTGTGTTATTGTTGTGTTATTGTTATTGTTGTTATTGTTGTTATTGTTGTGTTGTTGTGTTGTTGTTGTGTTGTTTCGTTGTGTTGTGTTGTGTTGTTTTTTGTGTGCTTCCGGTGGTGGGGTGCTTTTGTTGCCGGTGTGTTGTTGTGTTGTTGTTGTTGTGTTGTTGTTGTGTTGTTGTGTTGTTTTGTTGTATTTTTGTGTTGTTGTTGTGTTGTTGTGTTGTATTTTTGTTTTGTTATTGTATTGTTGTGTCGTATTGCCATCTTGTTATTGTTGTTGTTGTTTTATTGTGTTGCCTCGTTCTATTGTTTCTGCTCTGTAGGGTGTCGCTAGCCGTTAGTGAATCAGGTATTGTGTGTCACTAACACTCACTAGCGGCACGGCCCGCCAAACAAAAATGACGGGATTCAATACATTTCTTGAACAAATTTTCCAGACGTCGATGACCAACAAGTACATATCCATCATACATACATATCACGGTAGAAGAAACAAGGTAGGGTCATTTCTATGGGAGAAAATACACTTCTGCTTGTTCTGCTAGCCAATAGAAAGGTTTTATTTCGAACAAACTTTATGACGTCACCAGAACGCAGTGATGTTAGGCCAATAGTGGAGACGGATTTAGGGGTAGCAGTGCTACCAGATGCAATATGAGCGCTGCCATTGGTTCGTTACCGTGACGTCAGCAAACCCACGTAGTCGACGAAAAAATGACTGGTATGACCCTACCTTGTTTTCTCTACCGTGATACATATCCAACAAAGTATATCCATCCTGACAGTACCCGTGGTAAAAAATATTTTTATACATGTGCACTGGTGAAACTTGCATCACAGATACGGTCATTATGGCTATCTTTATGAGCGTGACGTAGAAATGGAAAATGCGGACTCCCAACAAATAAACTAATGGTACTGTTGGGTAGTAGCAGGACTTTTTGAAATACCACGTACAATGTCATCGTCACGGTAGATGAAACAAGGTAGGGATGGTGTCACGATATGGGCTGGGTGAGCTACACGGTAGAGGAAACAAGGTAGGGTCATTTCTATGGGAGAAAATACACCTCCTCTTGTTCGGCTAGCCAATAGAAAGGCTTCATTTCAAACAAACTTTATGACGTCACCAAAACGCCGTGTCGTTAGGCCAATAGTGGAGCCAGATTTGGGGGTAGCAGTGCTACCAGATGCAATATGAGCGCTGCTATTGGTTCGTTGCCGTGACGTCAGCAAAACCACACCGCCAACGAAAAAAAAACTGGTTTGACCCTACCTTGTTTCCTCTACCGTGGTCATCGTTTAGCTAGGTGGACCCGCGAAAAAATGACTTCTACCTATAATTCAATACGTTGTCATATAAGTCAAAACCTGAGATTAGAACAGTGAAAGCTAAACTAGTCTGATCTAATCTTTGACTAACACTTAACTTATAACTATACTTTGCACTTTTACCTATAATTCAAATCCGTGGTATTTTACTGCCTGTAATACGTGAGGTCCCGAGCTGGGATTAGGACCTTCTTTTCAATGAAAAAATGTTTTTGTTAAGTTACGAACCATCTTTTTTCGGTTGACTGCTGTCCTGTTTTTCAGCACCTATTGCTTTCTTCTTCTACTTTTGTCTTGTTTCATGAACTTCTTTCTTAGCTTACTGTTTCTGTGCACCTTGTGCGTAGATTCCGCGTTCCCTCAACTCCATACTGAATGGTGCCTTCCTCCTTCCTCTCTATGGAACGATATTTTTAGCTATTAGAAAGGCTTAAACTAACAACTAATGAAATCTTAATTAACTGTCTATTTATCAATTTGAGCTATCCCATTTCCGCGTAATTGACTCAATTTCGATACCGTGATCCCGTAATTTGCCCAATTTCGATACCGTGATCCCGTAATTTGCCCAATTTCGATACCGTGATCCCGTAATTCCCCCAATTTCGATACCGTGATCCCGTAATTTGCCCAATTTCGGTACCGTGATCCCGTAATTTGCCCAATTTCGATACCGTGATCCCGTAATTTGCCCAATTTCGATACCGTGATCCCGTAATTTGCCCAATTTCGATACCGTGATCCCGTAATTCCCCCAATTTCGATACCGTGATCCCGTAATTCCCCCAATTTCGATACCGTGATCCCGTAATTCCCCCAATTTCGATACCGTGATCCCGTAATTTGCCCAATTTCGGTACCGTGATCCCGTAATTTGCCCAATTTCGATACCGTGATCCCGTAATTTGCCCAATTTCGATACCGTGATCCCGTAATTTGCCCAATTTCGATACCGTGATCCCGTAATTCCCCCAATTTCGATACCGTGATCCCGTAATTTGCCCAATTTCGATACCGTGATCCCGTAATTTACCCAATTTCGATACCGTGATCCCGTAATTTGCCCAATTTCGGTACCGTGATCCCGTAATTTGCCCAATTTCGATACCGTGATCCCGTAATTTGCCCAATTTCGATACCGTGATCCCGTAATTTGCCCAATTTCGATACCGTGATCCCGTAATTTGCCCAATTTCGATACCGTGATCCCGTAATTTGCCCAATTTCGGTACCGTGATCCCGTAATTTGCCCAATTTCGATACCGTGATCCCGTAATTTGCCCAATTTCGATACCGTGATCCCGTAATTTGCACAATTTCGATACCCTGATCCCGTAATTTGCCCAATTTCGATACCGTGATCCCGTAATTTGCCCAATTTCGATACCGTGATCCCGTAATTTGCCCAATTTCGATACCGTGATCCCGTAATTCCCCCAATTTCGATACCGTGATCCCGTAATTTGCCCAATTTCGGTACCGTGATCCCGTAATTTGCCCAATTTCGATACCGTGATCCCGTAATTTGCCCAATTTCGATACCGTGATCCCGTAATTTGCCCAATTTCGATACCGTGATCCCGTAATTCCCCCAATTTCGATACCGTGATCCCGTAATTTGCCCAATTTCGATACCGTGATCCCGTAATTTGCCCAATTTCGATACCGTGATCCCGTAATTTGCCCAATTTCGGTACCGTGATCCCGTAATTTGCCCAATTTCGATACCGTGATCCCGTAATTTGCCCAATTTCGATACCGTGATCCCGTAATTTGCCCAATTTCGATACCGTGATCCCGTAATTTGCCCAATTTCGATACCGTGATCCCGTAATTTGCCCAATTTCGGTACCGTGATCCCGTAATTTGCCCAATTTCGATACCGTGATCCCGTAATTTGCCCAATTTCGATACCGTGATCCCGTAATTTGCCCAATTTCGATACCGTGATCCCGTAATTTGCCCAATTTCGATACCGTGATCCCGTAATTTGCCCAATTTCGGTACCGTGATCCCGTAATTTGCCCAATTTCGATACCGTGATCCCGTAATTTGCCCAATTTCGATACCGTGATCCCGTAATTTGCACAATTTCGATACCCTGATCCCGTAATTTGCCCAATTTCGATACCGTGATCCCGTAATTTGCCCAATTTCGATACCGTGATCCCGTAATTTGCCCAATTTCGATACCGTGATCCCGTAATTCCCCCAATTTCGATACCGTGATCCCGTAATTTGCCCAATTTCGGTACCGTGATCCCGTAATTTGCCCAATTTCGATACCGTGATCCCGTAATTTGCCCAATTTCGATACCGTGATCCCGTAATTTGCCCAATTTCGATACCGTGATCCCGTAATTCCCCCAATTTCGATACCGTGATCCCGTAATTTGCCCAATTTCGATACCGTGATCCCGTAATTTGCCCAATTTCGATACCGTGATCCCGTAATTTGCCCAATTTCGGTACCGTGATCCCGTAATTTGCCCAATTTCGATACCGTGATCCCGTAATTTGCCCAATTTCGATACCGTGATCCCGTAATTTGCCCAATTTCGATACCGTGATCCCGTAATTTGCCCAATTTCGATACCGTGATCCCGTAATTTGCCCAATTTCGGTACCGTGATCCCGTAATTTGCCCAATTTCGATACCGTGATCCCGTAATTTGCCCAATTTCGATACCGTGATCCCGTAATTTGCACAATTTCGATACCCTGATCCCGTAATTTGCCCAATTTCGATACCGTGATCCCGTAATTTGCCCAATTTCGATACCGTGATCCCGTAATTTGCCCAATTTCGATACCGTGATCCCGTAATTCCCCCAATTTCGATACCGTGATCCCGTAATTTGCCCAATTTCGATACCGTGATCCCATAATTCCCCCAATTTCGATACCGTGATCCCGTAATTTGCCCAATTTCGATACCGTGATCCCGTAATTCCCCCAATTTCGATACCGTGATCCCGTAATTCCCCCAATTTCGATACCATCTCCACGTAATTGTCCCAATTTCCACAATACGTTTCCCCACTTGGCCCGATTTCGATAAAAAACTGCCCTAATTTAGCCAATTACGTCTATTTAATTGGTCGGGCCAGAGAGCAGCGTGCGTGCGTCAGTGTGTTGACAGTTAACTCAGTGTTGCCAGATGCTGCAGTGTTGCCAGATGCTGCAGTGTTGCCAGATGCCGCAGTGTTGCCAGATGCCGCAGTGTTGCCAGATGCCGCAGTGTTGCCAGATGCCGCAGTGTTGCCAGATGCTGCAGTGTTGCCAGATGCCGCAGTGTTGCCAGATGCCGCAGTGTTGCCAGATGCCGCAGTGTTGCCAGATGCCGCAGTGCTGCCAGATGCCGCAGTGTTGCCAGATGCCGCAGTGTTGCCAGATGCCGCAGTGTTGCCAGATGCCGCAGTGTTGCCAGATGCCGCAGTGTTGCCAGATGCCACAGTGTTGCCAGATGCCGCAGTGTTGCCAGATGCCGCAGTGTTGCCAGATGCCGCAGTGTTGCCAGATGCCGCAGTGTTGCCAGATGCCGCAGTGTTGCCAGATGCCGCAGTGTTGCCAGATGCCGCAGTGTTGCCAGATGCCGCAGTGTTGCCAGATGCCGCAGTGTTGCCAGATGCCGCAGTGTTGCCAGATGCCGCAGTGTTGCCAGATGCCGCAGTGTTGCCAGATGCCGCAGTGTTGCCACATGACACGCGCCTTTAATTGAAGACAAACACCACGACGGGAATTGGAGATCCAGTTCCAAGTGGCAACATTCCTGGAGGCAGGATTCCCGGATTCCTGGAGGCAGAATTCCCGGATTCCTGGAGGATGAATTCCCGGATTCTTAGAGGCAGAATTCCTGGATTCCTGGAGGCAGGATTCCCGGATTCCTGGAGGCAGAATTCCGGGATTCCTGGAGGCAGTATTCCCAGATTCTTAGAGGCAGAATTCCTGGATTCCTGGAGGCAGAATTCCTGGATTCCAGGAGGCTGAATTCCTGGATTCCTGGAGGCAGAATTCCTGGATTCCAGGAGGCTGAATTTCTGGATTCCTGGAGGCAGTATTCCCGGATTCTTAGAGGCAGAATTCCCGGATTCCTGGAGGCAGTATTCCCGGATTCTTAGAGGCAGAATTCCTGGATTCCTGGAGGCAAAATTCCTGGATTCCAGGAGGCTGAATTTCTGGATTCCTGGAGGCTGAATTCCTGGATTCCAGGAGGCTGAATTGCTGGATTCCAGGAGGTTGAATTCCTGGATTCCTGGAGGCAGAATTCCTGGATTCCTAGAGGCAGAATTCCTGGATTCCTGAAGGCTGAATTCCTGGATTCCTGGAGGCAGAATTCCTGGATTCCTGGAGGCAGAATTCCTGGATTCCTGGAGGCTGAATTCCTTGATTCATGGAGGCAGAATTCCTAGATTCCTGGAGAGAGAATTGTATTGTATTCTTGTATTCTGCGATTCTGTAATCTTGACTGTACTTTATTTTGTTGGTTGACTTTTTGTTGAGAATGAGTTCAAAGGCGCAAAGTAAATGTTTATAAAGAAATTCTTATCCTTTTTTCCCAATAAATTTACTTCGCAAAAACGATTTCCATTTGTGATGATATAATGAATATAAATGCCGTAATTCATTTGAGGTTTCATATTTATTTTTGTTGCTATTGTCAACGATATGAATCAGCGTAATGATCTCATATAAATATTTATGATCACTAAATTCAAATTAAACTGATTGCAATCAAATTCTATATTCGCAAAATACTTCATCTATGTTTTTTTTTATTTTGGAAAATGCCATTAAAATATTCTCAAAATTTCACCCAATTTTTTAACTACCTTCCCAGCTACATTCCCAGCAGGAACCACATTCCCAGCTACATTCCCAGCAGGAACCACATTCCCAGCTACATTCCCAGCTGGAACTACATTCCCAGCTACATTCCCAGCAGGAACCACATTCCCAGCTACATTCCCAGCAGGAACCACATTCCCAGCTACATTCCCAGCTGGAACCACATTCCCAGCTACATTCCCAGCAGGAACCACATTCCCAGCTACATTCCCAGCAGGAACCACATTCCCAGCTACATTCCCAGCAGGAACCACATTCCCAGCTACATTCCCAGCAGGAACCACATTCCCAGCTACATTCCCAGCTGGAACCACATTCCCAGCTACATTCCCAGCTGAAACCACATTCCCAGCAACATTCCCAGCTGGAACCACATTCCCAGCTGGAACCACATTCCCAGCTACATTCCCAGCTGGAACCACATTCCCAGCAACATTCCCAGCTGGAACCAGATTCCCAGCTACATTCCCAGCTGGAACCACATTCCCAGCAACATTCCCAGCTGGAACCACATTCCCAGCTACATTCCCAGCTGGAACCACATTCCCAGCAACATTCCCAGCTGGAACCACATTCCCAGCAACATTCCCAGCTGGAACCACATTCCCAGCTACATTCCCAGCTGGAACCACATTCCCAGCAACATTCCCAGCTGGAACCACATTCCCAGCAACATTCCCAGCTGGAACCACATTCCCAGCTACATTCCCAGCTGGAACCACATTCCCAGCAACATTCCCAGCAGGAACCACATTCCCAGCTACATTCCCAGCAGGAACCACATTCCCAGCTACATTCCCAGCTGGAACTACATTCCCAGCTACAGTCCCAGCTGGAACCACATTCCCAGCTACATTCCCAGCTGGAACCACATTCCCAGCTACATTCCCAGCTGGAACCACATTCCCAGCAACATTCCCAGCTGGAACCACATTCCCAGCTACATTCCCAGCTGGAACCACATTCCCAGCTACATTCCCAGCTGGAACCACATTCCCAGCAACATTCCCAGCTGGAACCACATTCCCAGCTACATTCCCAGCTGGAACCAAATTCCCAGCAACATTCCCAGCTGGAACCACATTCCCAGCTACATTCCCAGCTGGAACCACATTCCCAGCTACATTCCCAGCTGGAACCATATTCTCAGCAACATTCCCAGCAGGAACCACATTCCCAGCTACATTCCCAGCAGGAACCACATTCCCAGCTACATTCCCAGCTGGAACTACATTCCCAGCTACAGTCCCAGCTGGAACCACATTCCCAGCTACAGTCCCAGCTGGAACCACATTCCCAGCTACAGTCCCAGCTGGAACCACATTCCCAGCTACAGTTCCAGCTGGAACCACATTCCCAGCTACATTCCCAGCTGGAACTACATTCCTAGCTACATTCCTAGCTGGAACTATATTCCCAGCTGGAACATTCCTAGCTACATTCCCAGCTGGAACTACATTCCTAGCTACATTCTCAGCTGGAACTACATTCCCAGCTGCATTCCCAGCTTGAACTACATTCTTAGCTACATTCGTAGCTGGAACTACATTCCCAGCTACATTCCCAGCTGGAACTAGATTCCCAGCTACATTCCCAGCTACATTCCCAGCTGGAACTACATTCCCAGCTACATTCTCAGCTGGAACTACATTCCCAGCTACATTCCCAGCTTGAACTACATTCTTAGCTACATTCGTAGCTGGAACTACATTCCCAGCTACATTCCCAGCTGGAACTAGATTCCCAGGTACATTCCCAGCTACATTCCCAGCTGGAACTACATTCCCAGCTACATTCCCAGCTGGAACTACATTCCCAGCTACATTCCCAGCTGGAACTACATTTCCAGCTACATTCCTAGCTGGAACTACATTCCCAGCTACATTCCCAGCTGGAACTACATTCCCAGCTACATTCCTAGCTGGAACTACATTCCCAGCTGGAACTACATTCCCACCTACATTCCCAGCAGGAACCACATTCCCAGCTACATTTCCAGCTGGAACCACATTCCTAGCTACATTCCCAGCAGGAACCACATTCCTAGCTACATTCCCAGCTGGAACCACATTCCCAGCTGGAACTACATTCCTACCTACATTCCCAGCAGTAACCACATTCTTAGCTACATTCCCAGCTGGAACCACATTCCCAGCTTCATTCCCAGCAGGAACCACATTCCCAGCTACATTCCCAGCAGGAACCACATTCCTAGCCACATTCCCAGCAGGAACCACATTCCTAGCCACATTCCTAGCTGGAACTACATTCCCAGCAGGAACCACATTCCCAGCAGGAACCACAATCCCAGCAGGAACCACATTCCCAGCTACATTCCCAGCAGGAACCACATTCCCAGCAGGAACCACATTCCCAGCTACATTCCCAGCAGGAACCACATTCCTAGATACATTCCCAGCTGGAATACAGTTCCCAGCCCTCCCCAGCGCAGTGTCTGCGAGGGCCTGATACCTGCGTTAAGCTGCGCGATAATACGCCCCTCACCCCTCACCCCTCACCCCTCACCCCTCACCCCTCACTCCTCACCCCCTCACTCCTCACCCCTCCACTCCTTATGCATTGCCTAACCCCTCACCCCTCCACTGTTGCATCTGTTTCACCCCTCTGCTCCCGCCTCACCCCTTTCTTCAATCCCTGTCTACCCCTCACCCCGACTAACCCCTTCTACCCCATCTCACCCCTTTATTTCCATGTCACCCCTTCTACCCCATTCCCCCTTCTACCCTCTATCACACGCCTTTTACCTTATTTTACCCTCTTTACCCTATGTTCATCTCTCTCTCTCCCTTTATCACATTCTCTTTTTACTCTCTTTACCCTCTTAACCGTCTTTACCCTCTTAACCGTCTTTACCCTCCGTGCCCTCTTTATCCTCTGTGCCCTCTTTGCCCTTATTGCCCTCTTTACCCTCTTTGCCCTCTTAACCCTCCTTGCCCTTTTTACCCTTTTTTCATCTATCTCGCCCCTCTTCCCTAATCTTACCCTGTTTTCCTCAGTTACCCCATTTCTACCCCCACGGTCTTCCTTTGCTCCCCAATTTTCTCTTCTACCCAATACTACATTTTCTACCCCTATTCCGTTTCCTCTACCTCTATCTCATCCCTTTACCCCTATCTACTTTCCTTTTTTCCCATCTCACCCCTCTCCCCAATTTTCCCTTTCCCCAATTTGCCCTTTCCCCAATTTGCCCTTTCCCCAATTTTCCCTTTCCCCAATTTGCCCTTTCCCCAATTTTCCCTTTCCCCAATTTGCCCTTTCCCCAATTTTCCCTTTCCCCAATTTGCCCTTTCCCCAATTTGCCCTTTCCCCAATTTGCCCTTTCCCCAATTTGCCCTTTCCCCAATTTTCCCTTTCCCCAATTTGCCCTTTCCCCAATTAGCCCTTTCCACAATTAGCCCTTTCCCCAATTTGCCCTTTCCCCAATTTGCCCTTTCCCCAATTTGCCCTTTCCCCAATTTGCCTTTTCCCCAATTTGCCCTTTCCCCAATTTGCCCTTTCCCCAATTAGCCCTTTCCCCAATTAGCCCTTTCCCCAATTAGCCCTTTCCCCAATTTGCCCTTTCCCCAATTTGCCCTTTCCCCAATTTGCCCTTTCCCCAATTTGCCCTTTCCCCAATTAGCCCTTTCCACAATTTGCCCTTTCCCCAATTAGCCATTCCCCAATTTGCCCTTTCCCCAATTTGCCCTTTCCCCAATTAGCCCTTTCCACAATTAGCCCTTTCCCCAATTTGCCCTTTCCCCAATTTGCCCTTTCCCCAATTTGCCTTTTCCCCAATTTGCCCTTTCCCCAATTTGCCCTTTCCCCAATTAGCCCTTTCCCCAATTAGCCCTTTCCCCAATTAGCCCTTTCCCCAATTAGCTCTTTCCCCAATTTGCCCTTTCCCCAATTTGCCCTTTCCCCAATTTGCCCTTTCCCCAATTTGCCCTTTTCCCGAATTTCCCATTCTTCCCTCTCACCCATTTCAACCCCGCCATGCTACCTTTTCTAAACCACATTTCGCAATTTCTTTTTATGGCTCTTTGTTGAGATTATGGGTGAATTTATGGGGATCTGCCTTGCATTTACCTACTTAGTGGTAATTTCATTGAAATATTCCATTTACCTATTTAGTGTTAATTTCATTGAAATATTCCATTTACCTATTTAGTGGTAATTTCATTGAAATATTCCATTTACCTACTTAGTGGTAATTTCATTGAAATATTCCAATAGTTATATTATTGTACTATTTTGTGATAAGTTTATTTGGTAAACGCTCATTTATGCTACTTTGATCATTTTTCTCTTGTTTATGTGTTATTGTATTAATATTCTAATGTTATTCAAGTGTTATTTAAAAATGATTTTCATTTTATTCCATCGTGTTTTGTTTGTTACATGGATATTTTAATGGTATCTCAGTGTTATTTTAAGTTTATTTAATGTTATTTCAATGTTATTTTGATGTTTTAATGTTATTTTAATGTTAACCCATTGATATTTAAAAAATATTTTGATGCTATTGTAGTGTTATTTTGATATTTCAATTTTAATCTTATGTTATTTGACAATTATTTTAACGCTATTCTATTGTAATTTTTGTGTTTTTGCTGTTATTTTAATGTTCTTTTAATTTTAATCCTTTGTCATATGAAAATTTTGAATTCTAATGTTATTTTGTTTTTTAAAATTATAAGTGTTTTTTTATGCTTTTTTATGTTTTTTAAAGTTATTTTCATGTTTTTGAAGTTATTTTTATATTTTTTGAAGTTATTTTTATATTTTTTGAAGTTATTTTTATATATTTTGAAGTTATTTTTATATTTTTTGAAGTTATTTTTATATTTTTTGAAGTTATTTTTATATTTTTTGAAGTTATTTATACATTTTTTGAAGTTATTTTTATATTTTTTGAAGTTATTTTTATATTTTTTGAAGTTATTTTTATATTTTTTGAAGTTATTTTTATATATTTAGAAGTTATTTTTATATTTTTTGAAGTTATTTTTATATTTTTTGAAGTTATTTTTATATTTTTTGAAGTTATTTTTATATTTTTTGAAGTTATTTTTATATTTTTTGAAGTTATTTTGATATTTTTTGAAATTATTTTTATATTTTTTGAAGTTATTTTCATATTTTTTGAAATTATTTTTATATTTTTTGAAGTTATTTTCATATTTTTTGAAATTATATTTATATTTTTTCAAGTTATTTCAATGTTATTCCCATTTCGAGGCGACACCCAGTCGGCTGAGCGGAAATTGAATTCTTTGGAGGCCTGATTTTTAGGCCTACATTTTTTGGCCGCAACTCGTGTGAAAATACCGTGGATTTTGTGGGGTCTGGAATGGGGGTCGTGGATTTGGAATGGGGGTCGTGGATTTGGAATGGGGGTCGCGGATTTGGAATGGGGGTCGTGGATTTGAAATGGGGGTCGCGGATTTGGAATGGGGGTCGTGGATTTGGAATGGGGGTCGTGGATTTGGAATGGGGGTCGTGGATTTGGAGTGGGGGTCGTGGATTTGGAAGAGATTCTCTCATTTAAGCTTCCTCTCCCCTCCCTTTTACTTTGATTACCCCTTATTTTCCCCTCATTCTTTCCATTCTACTCTCTGCGTGCCCTCACAGTCTGTTACTTAACCCTCACTCTTACATTACTCTCCCCTCACTCAACCCTCATTTTCCCCTCTTTCCTCTCCCCTCTCTCCTTAGTTTCCACTCTCAATCTCCCCTCTCACTCTCCCCGTTTCCCCTCACCTTCCCTCACCCCTCATTTCCCCTCACCGCCCCTCCCCCTCATTTACCCTCACAGCCTCTCTCCCCATTTCCCCTCACCGTCCCTCACCCCTCATTTCCCCTCACGTCCCTTCACCCCTCACCCGCCCCTCACCCCTCACCCGCCCCTCACCTTTCGCCCGCCCCTTACCCCTCATTTCCCCTCACGGCCCCTCACATGAGGGCCCTTCACCATAATTGTCGTATCACATCGCCCCTCACCTCCCCTCTGACCCTCGCTGTTCTCTTCGTGTTCAAATAGTGAGGGCCTTTGTTGTGAGCCGCTGTATTGCCATGTGTGGTGCCATGTGGTGCCATGTGTGTTGTTATGTGTGGTGCCATATGTGGTGCCATGTGGTGCCATGTGTGGTGCCATATGTGGTGCCATGTGTGGTACCATGTGTGGTGCCATGTGTGGTGCCATGAGTGTTGCCATGTGGTGCCATGTGTGGTGCCATGTGGTACCATGTGTGGTGCCATGTGTGGTGCCATGTGTGGTGCCATGTGTGGTGCCATGTGTGGTGTCATGTGTGTCGACATGTGTGGTGTCATGCGGTGCCATGTGTGTTGACATGTGTGGTGCCACGCGTGGCGATATGGCACCAGCTGGGACGATATGGCACCAGCTGTGGTGGTATGGCACCAACTGACACGTATAGAAAATGCTGATGCTAGAAAATGCTATCAAGAAATATCTGACTTAATTCTACGGAGTTCTGTAACCCTATTTGACTGTAAAATTTATTTGGAAAATGTATTCAAGTCTACGGAGTTTTGTCAATACATTTCACGGTGCAATTTCCTTCATCTGAACTAAATAAAAGAACATAGCAACAACATAAGAGATGTTGAGCAGTGCGTAGAGACGAATGTTGTGTGGTTCTAGCATTCAATGTTTGTGATGATGGGTTTCACCGCACACCACACACCACACCACACACATCACACACACCACACACACCACACACACCACACACACACACACACGTGACTGTGCACACACTGCGCGGATTATCACATTTTGTTGATTAAAGATGCGCGTGCTGAGGATTTGGGTCCTTAGCGAGCGTGGAATGGGGGTCCCTATTTTGGGGTAATTAATTGGTAGGGGGTAATTGGGGGTAATTATTTGGAGCGTGGGTCACTATTTTGGGTAATTATTTGGTGAGGGGGTAATGAATTGGTGGGTGGAAATTGGGGGTAATTATTTAGAGTGGAGGTAGTTATTTGGTGTTGGGGTAATTATTTGGTGTGGGGGTTATTATTGGGTGTGGGGGTTATTATTTGGTGTGGGGGTAATTATTTGGTGTGGGGGTAATTATTTGGTGTGGGGGCTATTATTTGGTGTGGGGGTAATTATTTGGTGTGGGGGTAATTATTTGGTGTTGGGGTAACTATTTGGTGTGGGGGTTATTATTTGGTGTGGGGGTAATTATTTGGTGTGAGGGTTATTATTTGGTGTGGGGGTAATTATTTGGTGTGGGGGTTATTATTTGGTGTGGGGGTAATTATTTGGTGTGGGGGTTATTATTTGGTGTGGGGGTAATTATTTGGTGTGGGGGTTATTATTTGGTGTGGGGGTAATTATTTGGTGTGGGGGTTATTATTTGGTGTGGGGGTAATTATTTGGTGTGGGGGCTATTATTTGGTGTGGGGGTAATTATTTGGTGTGGGGGTAATTATTTGGTGTGGGGGTAATTATTTGGTGTGGGGGTAATTATTTGGTGTGGGGGTTATTATTTGGTGTGGGGGTAATTATTTGGTGTGGGGGTTATTATTTGGTGTGGGGGTAATTATTTGGTGTTGGGGTAATTATTTGGTGTGGGGGTTATTATTTGGTGTGGGGGTTATTATTTGGTGTGGGGGTAATTATTTGGTGTGGGGGTAATTATTTGGTGTG
Source organism: Morinoia aosen (assembly GCA_030386875.1). Taxonomy (NCBI): domain Eukaryota; kingdom Metazoa; phylum Arthropoda; class Malacostraca; order Amphipoda; family Talitridae; genus Morinoia; species Morinoia aosen. The sequence continues at coordinate 4,145,253 of CM059580.1, read as the reverse complement.
GGGGCTATTATTTGGTGTGGGGGTAATTATTTGGTGTGGGGGTAATTATTTGGTGTTGGGGTAATTATTTGTTGTGGGGGCTATTATTTGGTGTGGGGGTAATTATTTGGTGTGGGGGTAATTATTTGGTGTTAGGGTAATTATTTGGTGTGGGGGTTATTATTTGGTGTGGGGGTTATTATTTGGTGTGGGGGTAATTATTTGGTGTGGGGGTAATTATTTGGTGTGGGGGCTATTATTTGGTGTGGGGGTAATTATTTGGTGTGGGGGTAATTATTTGGTGTTGGGGTAATTATTTGGTGTTGGGGTAATTATTTGGTGTTGGGGTAATTATTTGGTGTGGGGGTTATTATTTGGTGTGGGGGTTATTATTTGGTGTGGGGGTAATTATTTGGTGTGGGGGTTATTATTTGGTGTGGGGGTAATTATTTGGTGTGGGGGTAATTATTTGGTGTTGGGGGAATTATTTGGTGTGGGGGTTATTATTTGATGTGGGGGTTATTATTTGGTGTGGGGGTTATTATTTGGTGTGGGGGCTATTATTTGGTGTGGGGGTTATTATTTGGTGTGGGGGTAATTATTTGGTGTGGGGGTAATTATTTGGTGTTGGGGTAATTATTTGGTGTGGGGGTAATTATTTGGTGTTGGGGCAATTATTTGGTGTGGGGGTAATTATTTGGTGTGGTGGTAATTATTTGGTGTGGTGGTAATTATTTGGTGTGGGGGTAATTATTTGGTGTGGGGGTAATTATTTGGTGTGGGGGTAATTATTTGGTGTGGGGGTAATTATTTGGTGTGGGGGTAATTGGGGTCTTTATGGCAAATTGAGGGTCATAATTCGGCATATTTATAGATGTTGAAATATTAAGTATAATGAATTCAACTGAATGTAAGATCATTATCAATAACTTATTTGAAATTTCTCATGGTGTATCTTAATGTCGAGATATTAGCTCACACTTTATCCTAAATATTAAATAACTTTTGTATTTTGGACGATATATGTACTTATATTGCATCATTAACATCTACACCAATACCTATGTCGCTGGAAATATAATTGTAATAAATATAAGTAAAGCCTGTCGCCTCTCCTTGTTCACTATGTTGCGCACGTTTTGCCATTTACCATTCCCCTTCTTAATCTTACTTTACCAAATTTTCCCACTTTTTTCCCACTTACACTACATTTCACCCATTCGCCCCACACCTCCCCCCTTGCTCCAAATTTTCCCACATGCCCCCCACTTGCCCCACACCTCCCCCACTTGCTCCAAATTGCCCCACATGCCCCCCACTTGCCCCACACCTCCCCCACTTGCTCCAAATTTTCCCATATGTCCCCCACTTGCCCCACACCTCTCCCTCTTGCTCCAAATTGCCCCACATGTCCCCCATTTGCCCCATACCTCCCCCACTTGCTCCAAATTGCCCCACATGCCCCCATTTGCCCCATACCTCCCCCACTTGCTCCAAATTGCCCCACATGCCCCCATTTGCCCCATACCTCCCCCACTTGCTCCAAATTGCCCCACATGCCCCCCATTTGCCCCACATGCCCCCCATTTGCCCCATACCTCCCCCACTTGCTCCAAATTGCCCCACATGCCCCCCATTTGCCCCATACCTCCCCCACTTGCTCCAAATTGCCCCACATGCCCCCATTTGCCCCATACCTCCCCCACTTGCTCCAAATTGCCCCACATGCCCCCATTTGCCCCATACCTCCCCCACTTGCTCCAAATTGCCCCACATGCCCCCATTTGCCCCATACCTCCCCCACTTGATCCAAATTGCCCCACATGCCCCCATTTGCCCCATACCTCCCCCACTTGCTCCAAATTGCCCCACATGCCCCCATTGCCCCATACCTCCCCCACTTGCTCCAAATTGCCCCGCATGCCCCCCATTTGCCCCATACCTCCCCCACTTGCTCCAAATTGCCCCACATGCCCCCTATTTGCCCCATACCTCCCTCACTTGCTCCAAATTAACCCACATGCCCCCCATTTGCCCCAAACCTTCCCCACCTGCTCCAAATTGCCCCACATGCCCCCTATTTGCCCCATACCTCCCCCACTTGCTCCAAATTGCCCCACATGCCCCCCATTTGCCCCATACCTCCCCCACTTGCTCCAAATTGCCCCACATGCCCCCATTTGCCCCATACCTCCCCCACTTGCTCCAAATTGCCCCACATGCCCCCCATTTGCCCCACATGCCCCCCATTTGCCCCATACCTCCCCCCACTTGCTCCAAATTGCCCCACATGCCCCCATTTGCCCCATACCTCCCCCACTTGCTCCAAATTGCCCCACATGCCCCCCATTTGCCCCACATGCCCCCATTTGCCCCATACCTCCCCCACTTGCTCCAAATTGCCCCACATGCCCCCATTTGCCCCATACCTCCCCCACTTGCTCCAAATTGCCCCACATGCCCCCTATTTGCCCCATACCTCCCTCACTTGCTCCAAATTAACCCACATGCCCCCCATTTGCCCCAAACCTTCCCCACCTGCTCCAAATTGCCCCACATGCCCCCTATTTGCCCCATACCTCCCCCACTTGCTCCAAATTGCCCCACATGCCCCCCATTTGCCCCATACCTCCCCCACTTGCTCCAAATTGCCCCACATGCCCCCCATTTGCCCCATACCTCCCCCACTTGCTCCAAATTGCCCCACATGCCCCCCATTTGCCCCACATGCCCCCCATTTGCCCCATACCTCCCCCACTTGCTCCAAATTGCCCCACATGCCCCCCATTTGCCCCATACCTCCCCCACTTGCTCCAAATTGCCCCACATGCCCCCCTTTGCCCCATACCTCCCCCCACTTGCTCCAAATTGCCCCACATGCCCCCATTTGCCCCATACCTCCCCCACTTGCTCCAAATTGCCCCACATGCCCCCATTTGCCCCATACCTCCCCCACTTGATCCAAATTGCCCCACATGCCCCCATTTGCCCCATACCTCCCCCACTTGCTCCAAATTGCCCCACATGCCCCCATTGCCCCATACCTCCCCCACTTGCTCCAAATTGCCCCGCATGCCCCCCATTTGCCCCATACCTCCCCCACTTGCTCCAAATTGCCCCACATGCCCCCTATTTGCCCCATACCTCCCTCACTTGCTCCAAATTAACCCACATGCCCCCCATTTGCCCCAAACCTTCCCCACCTGCTCCAAATTGCCCCACATGCCCCCTATTTGCCCCATACCTCCCCCACTTGCTCCAAATTGCCCCACATGCCCCCCATTTGCCCCATACCTCCCCCACTTGCTCCAAATTGCCCCACATGCCCCCATTTGCCCCATACCTCCCCCACTTGCTCCAAATTGCCCCACATGCCCCCATTTGCCCCATACCTCCCCCACTTGCTCCAAATTGCCCCACATGCCCCCATTTGCCCCATACCTCCCCCACTTGCTCCAAATTGCCCCACATGCCCCCATTTGCCCCACATGCCCCCCATTTTCCCCATACCTCACCCACTTGCTCCAAATTGCCCCACATGCCCCCATTTGCCCCATACCTCCCCCACTTGCTCCAAATTGCCCCACATGCCCCCATTTGCCCCATACCTCCCCCACTTGCTCCAAATTTCCCCACATGCCCCCATTTGCCCCTTACCTCCCCCACTTGCTCCAAATTGCCCCACATGCCCCCATTGCCCCATACCTCCCCCACTTGCTCCAAATTGCCCCGCATGCCCCCCATTTGCCCCATACCTCCCCCACTTGCTCCAAATTGCCCCACATGCCCCCTATTTGCCCCATACCTCCCTCACTTGCTCCAAATTAACCCACATGCCCCCCATTTGCCCCAAACCTTCCCCACTTGCTCCAAATTGCCCCACATGCCCCCTATTTGCCCCATACCTCCCCCACTTGCTCCAAATTGCCCCACATGCCCCCCATTTGCCCCAAACCTTCCCCACTTGCTCCAAATTGCCCCACATGCCCCCTATTTGCCCCATACCTCCCCCACTTGCTCCAAATTGCCCCACATGCCCCCCATTTGCCCCAAACCTCCCCCACTTGCTCCAAATTGCCCCACATGCCCCCTATTTGCCCCATACCTCCCCCACTTGCTTCAAATTGCCCTACATGCCCCCCATTTGCCACATACCTCCCCCACTTGCTCCAAATTTCCCCACATGCCCCCCCACTTGCTTCAAACCTCCCCCACTTGCTCCAAATTTCCCCACATGCCCCCCACTTTCCCCCACACCTCCCCACTTGCTCCAAATTGCCCCTCACCTCCCTCACTTGCTCCAAATTTTCCCACATGCCCCCCACTTTCCCCCACACCTCCCTCACTTGCTCCAAATTGCCCCTCACCTCCCCCACTTGCTCCAAGTTTTACCACATGCCCTCCACTTGCCCCACACCTCCCCCACTTGCTCCAAATTTTCCCACATGCCCCCCACTTTCCCCCACACCTCCCCCACTTGCTCCAAATTGCCCCTCACCTCCCCCACTTGCTCCAAATTTTCCCACATGCCCCTCACTTTCCCCCACACCTCCCTCACTTGCTCCAAATTGCCCCTCACCTCCCCCACTTGCTCCAAATTTTCCCACATGCCCCCCACTTGCCCCACACCTCCCCCACTTGCTCCAAATTTTCCCACATGCCCCCCACTTTCCCCCACTTGCTCCAAATTGCCCCTCACCTCCCCCACTTGCTCCAAATTTCCCCACATGCCCCCACTTACCCCTCACCTCCCCCTACTTCCCCTCCCCCCCCAATACCCCCAAATCAGTACCCCAGATAGGCCCATCAAAAAGCGCCACCTGCCGGAATACTAAGTCAGTATCCCGCTCCCACTAAATTATCCCGCGGGATTATCCCGCCTCCAGAAGTTGCGGTATCCCTACCCCCCCCCCCCCCCCCCCCAACCCCCCTTTCAATATTATTGATATCTTAATTTTTAATTTGATTTTAATTTTTTTTTCTGCGCCTTCCTTTCCGATTTTTCTAGGCCTGCTTCTTTAATTTTTGTAAGCCTATTTCTCTTTAGTTTTTGCAAGCCTATCTCTCTCTAATTTAATTAAATTAGAGAGAGATAGAGAGATCTCAGAGAGATTTCTCTCTGAACAACAAATTTCAAAAAATTTTTTTTACTGGAGATGTGTAAATCGATATAGACTAATTCGGGTACGCTTATTTCAAAAATCATAACCGTTTTGCTGTATCTCGTTCAGTGACGACACTGAAAGCAGAAAGAAAAGTATTTCTGTAACTGAAAATCCTGACGTGATACAGCAAAACGGTTATGATTTTTGAAATAAGCGTACCCGAATTAGTCTATATCAATTTACACATCTCCAGTAAAAAAAATTTCTTGTTCAGTGTTTTTAAAAGCCTACCTCTCCAACTTTTGTAGGCCTATCTCGCTAATTTTTATGGGCCTGCCTCTCTAATTTTTGTGGGCATACCTCTCCAATTTTCGCAAGCCTACCTCTCTAATTTTTGCAGGCCTATCTCTAAATTTATAGGCCTACCTCTCCAATTTTGGTAGGCCTAACTCCTGTTGTTTTAATATGGGTGTGGTTTTGCTGAAGTTATTCTATTGTAATATTTATGTCCTAGAAAAATGCGGTTCACTCATTAAACACAAAACATATCATGTAATTTCATAATGAAGTTACATTGGGAAAATTTATATAATGGCCAAACTATCATTGATATTGCAAATACAAATTTACCTATGTTTATGTGCACACATAGGTTTGCGGAGTCGGAGTCGGAGTCGGAGTCGGAGTCGGAGTCGGAGTCGGAGTCGGAGTGAGTCGGAGTCGGAGTCGGAGTCGGAGTCAGTCAACAGTCTTCCAATAACATTTCACGACAAACTTCCTCTCTTCCAAGCTGTGTTGATTTCCTGCCATGCTGTGGCGAATTGATACATCTACGATACATCAATTGCCACTACACTCTGCTATTGTGGCATTCCAATATCCGGACATTCCAATATCCTGGCATTCCAATATCCTGGCATTCCAATATCCTGGCATTCCAATATCCTGGCATTCCAATATCCTGGCATTCCAATATCCTGGCATTCCAATATCCGGACATTCCAATATCCTGGCATTCCAATATCCTGGCATTCCAATATCCTGGCATTCCAATATCCTGACATTCCAATATCCTGGCATTCCAATATCCGGACATTCCAATATCCTGGCATTCCAATCTCCTGGCATTCCAATATCCTGGCATTCCAATATCCGGACATTCCAATATCCGGACATTCCTATATTCGGACATTCCAATATCCGGACATTCCAATATCCGGACATTCCAATATCCGGACGTTCCAATATCCGGACATTCCAATATCCGGACATTCCAATATCCGGACATTCCAATATCCGGACATTTCAATATCCTGGCATTCCAATATCCTGGCATTCCAATATCCGGACATTCCAATATCCGGACATTCCAATATTCAGACATTCCAATATCCGGACATTCCAATATCCGGACATTCCAATATCCTGGCATTCCAATATCCTGGCATTCCAATATCCGGACATTCAAATATCCGGACATTCCAATATCCTGGCATTCCAATATCCTGGCATTCCAATATCCTGGCATTCCAATATCCGGACATTCCAATATCTGGGCATTCCAATATCCTGGCATTCCAATATCCTGGCATTCCAATATCCGGACATTCCAATATCCTGGCATTCCAATATCCTGGCATTCCAATATCCTGGCATTCCAATATCCGGACATTCCAATATCCGGACATTCCCATATCCTGGCATTCCAATATCCGGACATTCCAATATCTGGACATTCCAATATCCTGGCATTCCAATATCCTGGCATTCCAATATCCTGGCATTCCAATATCCGGAAATTCCAATATCCGGACATTCCAATATCCTGGCATTCCAATATCCTGGCATTCCAATGTCCTTGCATTCCAATATCCTGGCATTCTAATATCCTAATATCCCTGCATTCCAATATCCCAATATCCGAATATCCCTGCATTCCAATATCCCAATATCCGAATATCCCTGCATTCCAAAATCCCAATATCCGAATATCCGTGCATTCCAATATCCCAATATCCGAATATCCCTGCATTCCAATATCCCAATATCCCAATATCCCTGCATTCCAATATCCCAATATCCGAATATCCCTGCATTCCAATATCCCAATATCCGAATATCCCTGCATTCCAATATCCCAATATCCGAATATCCCTGCATTCCAATATCCCAATATCCGAATATCCCTGCATTCCCATATCCCAATATCCGAATATCCCTGCATTCCCATATCCCAATATCCGAATATCCCTGCATTCCAGAATCTTAATATCCAGAAGTCGCCGGATACACACGCCGGATACATATATCCTGCACAGCTGACCCGGATAGATCGTGATCCGGATCCGGGAGTTGGTATCCGTGTTGCGGCATATCGTATCCGGATTAGGCGATGCGCTCCGGCCTGCTTTTTGTGTTGGCCTCCTTAGGCCTACTCAATTGGGGAAGCCTCCTTAGGCCTCCTCAATTGGGGAGGCCTCCTTAGGCCTCCTCAATTGGGGAGGCCTCCTTAGGCCTACTCAATTGGGGAGCCTCCTTGGGCCTATTTCATTGGGGAGGCCTCCTTAGGCCTACTCAATTGGGGAGGCCTTCTTAGGCTTACTCAATTGGGGAGGCCTCTTTAGGCCTATTTCATTGGGGAGGCCTCCTTAGGCCTATTTCATTGGGGAGGCCTCCTTAGGCCTACTCAATTGGGGAGCCTCCTTAGGCCTATTTCATTGGGGAGGCCTCCTTAGGCCTACTCAATTGGGGAGCCTCCTTAGGCCCACTCAATTGAGGAGGCCTCCACAGGCCTACTCAATTGGGGAGGCCTCCTTAGGCCTCCTCAATTGGGGAGGCCTCCTTAGGCCTATTTCATTGGAGAGGCCTCCTTAGGCCTACGCAATTGACGAGGCCTCCTTAGGCCGACTCTATAGTGGAGGCCTTCTTAGGCCTATTTCATTGGAGAGGCCTCCTTAGGCCTACTCAATTGACGAGGCCTCCTTAGGCCGACTCTGTAGTGGAGGCCTTCTTAGGCCTATTTCATTGGGGAGGCCTTCTTAGGCCTATTTCATTGGGGAGGCCTTCTTAGGCCTATTTCATTGGGGAGGCCTCCTTAAGCATACTCAATCGAGTATACCATATATAGTGTTATTTTTTGTCATGGTATTTTCCTCGTTATTGAGCGTCATTTTGCGTCATTTCGAGTTGGTATGTGTTATTTTTGTTTCTTTCCTTGTATTGCGTTTTTTGCGTTATTTCGAGTTATTACGCGTTATTTTGCGTTATTTTGTGATATTCTGCGTTTGTTATTGTTTTGTAACCTGATGCTATGTTATTTATTGGTTATTTATTGTTATCTTGCGATGTCTCTATATATTATTTGTTGTTTATTGAGTTATCCGTAGTTCCCAGTCTTGGAATCCCAATTTCAAATTCCCAGTCTTGGAATCCCAATTTCAAATTCCCAGTCTTGGAATCCCAATCTCAAATTCCCACTCTTGGAATCCCAATTTCAAATTCCCAGTCTTGGAATCCCAATCTCAAATTCCCAGTCTTGGAATCCCAATTTCAAATTCCCAGTCTTGGAATCCCAATCTCAAATTCCCAGTCTTGGAATCCCAATTTCAAATTCCCAGTCTTGGAATCCCAATCTCAAATTCCCAGTCTTGGAATCCCAATCTCAAATTCCCAGTCTTGGAATCCCAATCTCAAATTCCCACTCTTGGAATCCCAATCACAAATTCCAAGTAGCCAATTCCAATATAAGAATTGAATTTAACGAAAAATCATGAGACAAGCATATGTGCTAACGATTAATTTTTATTTAATTAATATTAGAATAGCAATTTTGAATAAATTTAAAGGAGGAGGATAAATTTCCAATATAAGCAATTTAATACAAAAAGAATTTTGCTCGTAATTAAGGTAAGTTAATAATAACTTATTTCCTATCACTCTCCCTCGCTTTTTCCGGCCTCAGATCACATACCCTCGTTTTGAGAAATTTTTTATTTTTGGCAATCTATTTACCCCTTCTTACCCTCGTTTTCCTCCTCACTCTCTTCGGCTTTTTGTCCTCTTTCTTACCCTTATTGGAGGCATTTTTAAGCCTCACATCTTACCCTCACTTAATGTTTCCTTGCTCTATTATTCCTAATTTGCTTGCTAATGCAATTTTATATATCCTCATTACGTTGTTCCCTCACTTACCCTCATTTATCTTCAATAACCCTCATTTACCCTCCCTTACACTCACTTCCCACACTTACCCTCACTTCTCACACTTATCTTCACTTCCCACACTTACTCTCACTTCCCACACTTACCCTCACTTTGTCTCACTTACCCTCATTTTGTCTCACTTACCCTCACTTTGTCTCACTTACCCTCACTTTGTCTCACTTACCCTCCCTTACCCTCACTTCCCGCACTTATCTTCACTTTGTTTTACTTCCCCTCACTTCCCACACTTACCCTAACGCTCATCTACTCTCACTTACCCTCACTTACCCTCACCTACCCTCTCTTACCCTCAGCAGGCGGACATAATAAGGCTGTCTACATGCCGGTCAGTCTCTCCCAAATTTGTCCTCTCGTCTGTGTATTAAACCTGATTTATGGCGAGGCCGTTCTAGGGTAACTTGCCCTCGCATTATTCCCTCGTCTGGGGTAATTCGAATGCATTTAAGGGAAATATGTAAATTTAGGGTAAATCTTCAGTGATGATGTAAATGTATGATATATGATTACGCCATCCTTGGGTAACATGTCCTCGCATTATTTCTTCGTCTAGGGAAATTCGAATACCTTTAGGGTAGATATGTAAATTTAGGGTAAATCGTCTACGGTAATGTAAATTTAGTTTTTTCAGCGGAATGTGTTTTTGAGGCAAAAATTTATTTTTAGGGGCATTTTAAAGTGTTTTTGCTATCTTTTAGTGCAGTATTATCGACCATTCTATGGTGAGAATATAAGGAAAGAAACAATTTTAGGGTAAGCATAAATAGACGCGTATGCACAAATTCAGTGTTTTTTGGGGTAATTTGTAAGTTTTTGAGGTAAGTTCTTTTGCTCGTGTTCAGTTCTTCGTGTCGATGCAATTTCATCTAGGTAATTTTTCAAAGTCAGTTAGGGCAGTCTAGACACGTCTAGGGTAAAAATGAGAGTCAAGAGCAGCTCGTGGGTCGTAAAATAGGGCAAATTTTACGATTAACCCGTAGTATGAACGCTTTTGAGTTGTCTGTGTAGGTAACTTTATGGGGTCACATAATTTTTTGCTTCATTTAGAGTATTTTGATATTTTCAGGGTAAAGGTATTTATTTGAGGTAGTTTTTATGAGTAGAACAATCTTATAAAAAGAAAACAATGACTCCATGTACTGACCAGTCTAACTATTATAAAAATCAATTTATTCTAGAAAAATTACTAATGATTTTTAGCGTAAAATTCCTACAATTTGAGGTAGAGTTGACACACCGGTTGACACACCGGTTGACACACCGGTTGACACACCGGTTGACACACCGGTTGACGCACCGGTTGACACACCGGTTGACACACCGGTTGACACACCGGTTGACACACCGGTTGACACACCGGTTGACACACCGGTTGACACACCAGTTGACACACCGGTTGACACACCGGTTGACACACCGGTTGACACACCGGTTGACACACCGGTTGACACACCGGTTGACACACCGGTTGACACACCGGTTGACACACCGGTTGACACACCGGTTGACACACAGTACTCACCACAAAACACCACCAGAAGCAGCAACAGCGCGCGTGTGTCCAGCATTATCTGCAAATAAAAAAATTAATTTTTTTATTAATAGTTTCATCATTAACATTCTGTATCTTCCCACCGCACATCGCTTGCATAGACTCCCACACTCCTCACTAAATGGCGCCTTCCCCCGTCCTCTCTTAGGAACACCAAATTTAAGAAGGCGTCAACTGACTTATATAATATCGATCAACTGTTAATCAAATGTTAATTGAGGGTTGCGTATTAATAAAGATTTCATCAAGAGTTAAATAAATGTCAATTAAGGGTTACTTATGGGTTAATTAAGGAATATTTAGGGGTTACTTATGGGTTAAATAAGGGTTACTTATGGGTTAATTAAGGAATATTTAGGGGTTACTTATGGGTTAAATAAAGGTTACTTATGGGTTAATTAAGGAATATTTAAGGGTAACTTATGGGTTAATTAAGGAATATTTAAGGGTTACTTATGGGTTAATTAAAAGTTACTTATGGGTTAATTAAGGGTTACTTGAGTGTTAATTAAGGGTTAATTAAGGGTTACTCAGTGTTAATTAAGGGTTAATTAAGGGTTGCTTATGGGTTAATTAAGGTTAAGTAATGGTTGATTAAGGGTTGTAGGGCGTTAATGCGTCGTAATTAGAATAGGAATAACTACCCTGTTGCTGGTGTGTGTTGAAGTTGAAGTTGAAGTTGCGTATCCAACACAAAACTCAACATGTGTGTTCAACTTATCTAATATTTACTAGTAAAAATGTTAGGAATTTTAACTAGTTCTTTGATTAATCTTTAAGAACTTTAACTAGTTCTTTAATTAAGCTTCAAGAACTTTAACTAGTTCTTTAATTAAGCTTCAAGAACTTTAACTAGTTCTTTAATTAAGCTTCAAGAACTTTCACTAGTTCTTTAATTAATCTCTAAGAACTTTAATTCCTCAATTATTAATTAAGAACTTTAACTAGTCAGTGTCAGGACCAGGATCAGTAAAAGGTAGCTAAAAACACTTGGTCACCCGGTCACTGCCACGCTTATACTGAATGAGCTCTTTGTAAGTCTTCAGGCTTGAGTATCATCTGCGAGTCAACCTTGAGTCTTATATGCGACTTGGCACTTTGACCGCCATTAGTTGAACTGAAGATTGTTTGCTTGAATTGGTTAAATTACTTGAATTGTTTAAATTATGTAATTTATTAAAAAATGGTTAATTTTTAAAAAAATTCAATTTTTAAAATTGTTCACATTTTTACATTTTTTTAAATCGTCTAAATTGTCTAAAATGTATTAATTGTTTAAATTACTTACACCCTTTGACCGCCGTGGGTTAAACTGAAGTTCAACATTCAACTCCAACACAAAGTCAACTGCAGCGCGCGATGTTGAAAATAGCAAACATGAACTGGATCGTGCCTTCATTTAGCTTTAATTAAGTATTTATGGAAATTGTGTTTGTGACTACTGGTCGGTCTGCAGCGTTGTGAAAATCCCGCCGTATACCACCGGTGGGTCACACTGCAGTTAACATGTAACAAAATCCCCTCCGTGTACCACGTCGTGGTCAGAGTGTTAATTACAAACTATATTCCACCATTCATATATAAAATGAATAAGATCCTAAGTGCTTGAGATTACAAAGATGTATAAATACATTCCTGGAGAAGGAAATGGTGTGTGGCAACTTGGAGATCCTCTACGATGTTGTGGTGAAAATACGAAAATGGAAAGAAAAATAATTTATTTTCAGTAAAGTTGAAACTTTATTTGAATGTGTGATGAAGTAAGGTGATGATGATAAGGAGGGATGCGATGGTGATGAGGTAACGGTCACTGATGACCGTTACCGGTGTGATGTAACGGTAGTATGCTTATTTCCAACCAAGCCCTGAACACACCACCTGGTACATTGGTTTACCAAAGGCCTCATAACCAACACCAGGACGCCATGACGGTTACTTCCGGTCAAGCTGGTACCCATTTCCGACACCTGGGTAGGGTGGGGAATTGTGGCTGAGTTCTCCCTTTCCCCAACGGGGAGAACACCTGGGTAGAGTGGGGAATTGTGGCTGAGTTCTCCCTTTTCCCAACGGGGAGAACACCTGGGTAGAGTGGGGAATTGTGGCTGAGTTCTCCCTTTTCCCAACGGGGAGAACACCTGGGTAGAGTGGGGAATTGTTGCTGAGTTCTCCCTTTTTCCAACTGGGAGAACTTCTGGGTAGAGTGGGGAATTGTGGCTGAGTTCTCCCTTTTCCCAACGGGGAGAACACCTGGGTAGAGTGGGGAATTGTTGCTGAGTTCTCCCTTTTTCCAACTGGGAGAACTTCTGGGTAGAGTGGGGAATTGTGGCTGAGTTCTCCCTTTTCCCAACGGGGAGAAAAACCGGGCGACACTGCCGGGATTCGAACCGCCGACCGGGATGCGCTCTCAACCACTGGGCCATGGGTACAAGGCATGCGCTTGATTTATCAAAGATTACGTATATTTCAATAATGCATCACTAGAACTATGCACTTTTTGTATTAAATGGTTTGTCAAAATCAGATTTACGCAACGAACGGAAAGGATTTGGAGCTTTTTTCTCCATCATTTGTTTCAACAATCGACATGGGTATTACGATACCCATCTGGGAATATAGACAAAGTATCTTAATGTTAAGATATATTCAAATCCGTTGTTGTACATTTCATACATTAACTTTATTGGAACAAACTGTTTTTTATGGGATTCAGATCTTGTCGAAGCATCAGAACGAAGGGGGCTGGCCATGTATGTATGATGTAGCATATGTGTAGTCCATACATAAGTAAATGCACCTAGAGAGCGAATTTCTATGGTTTTATTGAGTATTATTTTTAATTAATTAACGTTTATTTTATATGTAATATATAAAATTTTTACAATTTATGATTTCTAATTTATATTTATACGTAAATGTGTACATATAGATACCAGACCCGGTAATTATACATCTATTGTAATGAAATATTTAAATGTGCAATTTACTTATATGTTACATGCAGAACTTCATGTTTACATTCATAATGCATCACTACGTACACATACAAGCTACACTCTTGAATTTTAGACGTATAATAATTATATAATTATATTCACGCATTGCATACATATATTTTACACACACTTCATAATTTTAAAGTAAATTTTAAATGCATTTAAAAATGTATTGATACAAGTTAGACTCACCAATTTTTTATGCGTATTATAATTTTGTACTTACATCCACGTATCGCATAGTTATACGTTACCCACACTTAATATTTTATAACTTTAAAAGGTTATTTTAAAGTTACATCTCACTCGTAATTACAAACATTAAGTTGTATTACACACGCAAATCTACACGCAAAACACACCTCTGCAACGTCACAGAAAAAAAATATTTCAGAAAAAAAAATTTAAGAAAAAAAATTTTCAGAAAAAAAAATTTCAGAAAAACAGTTTGCAGAAAAAAATCTTCTGTTGAAGAGATCACAAAATCAATATTTCCTGTTGTTGTTTGCAGCGGGAAGACTTTGCTCGTCAACGCTTAATAATACATTTTATATAATTATAAATATCGGTTAGAGTTGCTTATTTTTGCGGTGAAGTCTTTTGTTGAGCGAGGGGAGCGTCTTGTTAATGAGGGCTGCACAATGGTGCTGGGGAGGGAGTGAGCGGGGAGTGTGGGGGATATGGGAGGGGAATAGAAGGAAGTGAGGGAATAGAAGGAAGCGAAGGAAGTGACTGAAAAGAAGGAAGTGAAGTGAGTGAGGGGAATATGGAGAAGTAAGTGAGGGGAATATAGGGAAGGAATGAGGGAATATAGGGAAGGAAGTGAGGGGAATTTAGGGAAGGAAGTGAGGAGAATATAGGGAAGGGAGGGAATATAGGGAAGGAAGTGAGGGGAATATAGGGAAGGAAGTGAGGGAATATAGGGAAGGAAGTGAGGCGAATATAGGGAAGGAAGTGAGGCGAATATAGGGAAGGAAGTGAGGGGAATATAGGGAAGGAAGTGAGGGAATATAGGGAAAGAAGTGAGGGAATATAGGGAAGGAAGTGAAGGGAATATAGGGAAGAAAGTGAAGGGAATATAGGGAAGGAAGTGAATGGAATATAGGGAAGGAAGTGAGGGAATATAGGGAAGGAAGTGAAGGGAATATAGGGGAAGAAGTGAAGGGAATATAGGGAAGGAAGTGAAGGGAATATAGGGAAGGAAGTGAGGGAATATAGGGAAGGAAGTGAAGGGAATATAGGGAAGGAAGTGAAGGGAATATAGGGAAAGAAGTTTAGGGAATATAGGGAAGGAAGTGAGGGAATATAGGGAAGGAAGTGAAGGGAATATAGGGAAGAAAGTGAAGGGAATATAGGGAAAGAAGTGAAAGGAAAATAGGGAAGGAAGTGAAGGGAATATAGGGAAGGAAGTGAAGGGAATATAGGGAAAGAAGTTTAGGGAATATAGGGAAGGAAGTGAGGGAATATAGGGAAGGAAGTGAAGGGAATATAGGGAAGGAAATGAAGGGAATATAGGGAAGGAAGTGGAGAGAATATAGGGAAGGAAGTGAAGGGAATATAGGGAAGAAAGTGAAGGGAATATAGGGAAGGAAGTGAATGGAATATAGGGAAGGAAGTGAGGGAATATAGGGAAGGAAGTGAAGGGAATATAGGGAAAGAAGTGAAGGGAATATAGGGAAGGAAGTGAAGGGAATATAGGGAAGGAAGTGAGGGAATATAGGGAAGGAAGTGAAGGGAATATAGGGAAGGAAGTGAAGGGAATATAGGGAAGGAAGTGAAGGGAATATAGGGAAAGAAGTGAAAGGAAAATAGGGAAGGAAGTGAAGGGAATATAGGGAAGGAAGTGAAGGGAATATAGGGAAAGAAGTGAAGGGAATATAGGGAAGGAAGTGAGGGAATATAGGGAAGGAAGTGAAGGGAATATAGGGAAGGAAATGAAGGGAATATAGGGAAGGAAGTGGAGGGAATATAGGGAAGGAAGTGAAGGGAATATAGGGAAGAAAGTGAAGGGAATATAGGGAAGAAAGTGAAGGGAATATAGGGAAGGAAGTGAAGGGAATATAGGGAAGGAAGTGAAGGGAATATAGGGAAGGAAGTGAAGGGAATATAGGGAAGGAAGTGAAGGGAATATAGGGAAGAAAGTGAAGGGAATATAGGGAAGGAAGTGAAGGGAATATAGGGAAGGAAGTGAAGGGAATATAGGGAAGGAAATGAAGGGAATACAGGGAAGGAAGTGAAGGGAATATAGGGAAGGAAGTGAAGGGAATATAGGGAAGGAAATGAAGAGAATATAGGGAAGGAAGTGGAGGGAATATAGGGAAGGAAATGAAGGGAATATAGGGAAGAAAGTGAAGGGAATATAGGGAAGAAAGTGAAGGGAATATAGGGAAGGAAGTGAAGGGAATATAGGGAAGAAAGTGAAGGGAATATAGGGAAGGAAGTGAAGGGAATATAGGGAAGGAAGTGAAGGGAATATAGGGAAGGAAGTGAAGGGAATATAGGGAAGGAAGTGAAGGGAATATAGGGAAGGAAGTGAAGGGAATATAGGGAAGGAAGTGAAGGGAATATAGGGAAGGAAATGAAGGGAATATAGGGAAGGAAGTGGAGGGAATATAGGGAAGGAAGTGAAGGGAATATAGGGAAGAAAGTGAAGGGAATATAGGGAAGAAAGTGAAGGGAATATAGGGAAGAAAGTGAAGGGAATATAGGGAAGGAAGTGAAGGGAATATAGGGAAGAAAGTGGAGGGAATATAGGGAAGGAAGTGAAGGGAATATAGGGAAGGAAATGAAGGGAATACAGGGAAGGAAGTGAAGGGAATATAGGGAAGGAAGTGAAGGGAATATAGGGAAGAAAATGAAGGGAATATAGGGAAGGAAGTGAAGGGAATATAGGGAAGGAAGTGAAGGGAATATAGGGAAGGAAGTGAAGGGAATATAGGGAAGGAAATGAAGGGAATATAGGGAAGGAAGTGAAGGGAATATAGGGAAGGAAGTGAAGGGAATATAGGGAAGGAAGTGAAGGGAATATAGGGAAGGAAGTGAAGGGAATATAGGGAAGAAGTGGGTGTAATAGAATGAAATGAGGGAAGTGGGGCAAAAATGGAGTAGGTATGGAGGAGAACGCATTAAGGGATATTAAAAGGGGATATTAAGGGGTATTAAGAGAGGACATTATGGGATATTGAGGGATATTAAGAGGGGATATTAAGGAGAATAAAAAACTACATATAAGATAAAAAGAAAAATCAAAGCAACATCGCTAATTTCGAAAGAAAAGAACTGGAAAACATCTGCGGACACCGGATGAGAAAACATGCATAAATGAGTAAAAAAAGATAATAAAAAAGATTATATACAGAAAAACTGTAGGGAATTGGCGAGATTGGGAAAAGGAAACTGGCTGGGAGGTGGAATGGTAACAGAAGAGATGGGAGGGAGATACAATCCAACATAGATGTCATTACATGGTGCAGAACTTGACAACCCGGGATGTTTGGTGGGACACCCCACACACCCCCACATACACGCACCCCCACAACACACCCCACACACCCTACACACACCCTACACACCCCGCACACACCCCACACACACCCCACACACACCCCACACACACCCCACACACACCCCACACACACCCCACACACACCCCACACACACCCCACACACACCCCACACACACCCCACACACCCCGCACACACCCCACACACACCCCACACACACCCACACACACCCCACACACACCCCCACACACACCCCACACACACCCCAACACACACCCCACACACACCACCACACACACACTACACACACACCCCCCCCCCACACACCCCCACACACACCCCACCACACACACGCACCCCACACACACCCCACACACCCCTACACACCCCACACACACCCCACACACACACCCCACACACCCTACACACCCCGCACACACCCCACACACACACCCCACACAACACCACACCACCTCCCACACCCCACACACCCCACACACACCCCACACACCCCACACACACGCCACCACCACACCCCACACACAACCCCCCACACACCCCACACACACCCCCACACACACCACACACACACCCCACACTCACCCCACAACACACCCCAGCACAACCCCCCACACACACCCCCCACACAACACCCCCCCTCCACACACACACCCACACACCACACACCCACACACACACACCCTACACACACCCCACACACACCCCACACACACCCCACACACACCCCACACACACCACACACACACCACACACACACCCCC
>CM059580.1:4088260-4126617 GCA_030386875.1 Morinoia aosen | reverse complement strand
CACACACACACCACACAACACTACACCACACACACACCGCCCCCCACACACCCCACACACACCCCCCCCACACACCACACACCCCCACACACACACCCCCCACACACCACACACACACCCACACACACCCACACACCACACACCCCACACACACACACACCCTACACACACCCCACACACACCCCACACACACCCCACACACACCCCACACACACCACACACACACCACACACACACCCCCCCCACACACACACCCCACACACACCCCCCCACACACACACCCACACACACCCCACACACACCCCACACACACCCCACACACACCCCACACACACCCCACACACACCCCACACACACCACACACACACACCCCCCCCCCACACACACACCCCACACACACCCCCCCACACACACCACACACCCCACACCCACACCCCCCCACACACCACACACCCCACACACACACCCCTACACACACCCCACACACACCCACACACACCCCACACACACCCCACACACACCCCACACACACCACACACACACCACACACACCCCCCCACACACCCCACACACACCCCACACACACCCCCCACACACCACACACCCCACACACACCCCCCCCACACACCACACACACACCCCCCCACACACCACACACACCACACACACACACACCCCCACACACACACCCCACACACACACACACCCCACACACACACACCCCACATACACCCCACACACACCCCACACACACCACACACACACACCCCCCCCCCCCACACACACCCCACACACACCCCCCCACACACCACACACTCCACACACACCCCCCCACACACCACCACACACACACCCCCACACTCACACCCCACACACACCCCACACACACCCCACATACACCCCACACACACCCCACATACACCCCACATACACCCCACATACACCCCACACACACCACACACACACCCCCCCCCCACACACACACCCCACACACACCCCCCCACACACCACACACCCCACACACACCCCCCCACACACCACACACACACACCCCCACACTCACACCCCACACACACCCCACACACACCCCACATACACCCCACACACACCCCACATACACCCCACATACACCCCACATACACCCCACACACACCCCACATACACCCCACATACACCCCACATACACCCCACATACACCCCACATACACCCCACATACACCCCACATACACCCCACACACACCCCACATACACCCCACACACACCCCACATACACCCCACATACACCCCACATACACCCCACACACACCACACACACACCCCCCCCCCACACACACACCCCACACACACCCCCCCACACACCACACACCCCATACACCCCCCCCCACACACCACACACACACACCCCCACACTCACACCCCACACACACCCCACACACACCCCACACACACCCCACACACACCCCACATACACCCCACATACACCCCACATACACCCCACACACACCCCACATACACCCCACACACACCCCACATACACCCCACATACACCCCACATACACCCCACATACACCCCACACACCACACACACACCCCCTACACACACACACACCCCACACACACCCCACACACACCCCACACACACCACACACACACCCCACACCCCCCCCACACACCCCCCACACACACCCCCCCCCTCCCACACACACACCCCACACACACACCCCACGCACCACACACACCCCACACACCCCACACACACCCCACACACCCCACACACACCCCACACACACCACACACACACCCCCCACCCACACACACACCCCACACACCCCCCCACACACCACACACACACACCCCCACACACACACCCCACACACACACACCCCACACACACCCCACACACACCCACCACACACCACACACCCCCCCCCCCACACACACACACACCCCACACACACCACACACACACACATCCCACACATCCCACACACCACACACATCCCACACACCCCACACACACACACACCCCACACACCCCACACACCCCACACCGTATCAGAAGGCACCACTAACCCAATTTTAGGTCCAATTAATATCGGATTTAGCGGCCTTTTGATGGTGACACTCTCTTCCCCACGCTCCCCCTCGCTCCCCCTCGCTCCCCCACACTCCCCCACACACTCTCCACACTCCCCCACACACTCCCCCATTTTCCCTGCATTGTTGGTCTTCCTTGATCCTTTTTTCTTGTTTTTTCCAGGGTGTCGTTTTTATTTTGGGTTTCTGTTGTTTTCATCTCACTTTCTTTCTATTTCTACCTGTTTTGTGTCTAATTTTGCGACTGCTTTACCCGCGCCGTCAAAATTGATGACCTCTCGTTGAGTCTCTCACAATAAGGAATAAAGGTTATGTAGTAGGTGTATATATACAGCGGACCCCGCCATTAGTCCGTTAGGGTGTTGGGATCGGAAGGCGAAGTCGTCGTATGGCGAGGCAATAGAAACCTAAGGTGATTAGCTGCTAATACGCGCAGAACCCCAGGTTAAAACATCTAAAATTTTTTATAGTCTATATTAAACATTAGTAACAAAATAGTCTAGTAAGTACTATATTACATCCATATTCCCTAGTGATTGTAACGATGCACGAGCCTTCTTCGTATTTCTTGATTATCTCTGGTTTCGTTCCCATAGCAATCATCTTCTTACTTCTCCCTTTACATCATGGGACCAATGGTTAACGAAATAAAGTTTGAATTAAGCACTAAAATGCACAATAAATACGAGAACAAGTATTTACGAAACCCTCGCGAGATTCTGAACAGAGCGAGCCATGAGCGAAGAGAGAGGCAGCATTTCGGCCAATAGCATACCGGCATCTTAGTGACGTCGACCAATAGCAGACCAGCATCTCAGTGACGTAAGCAGTGACGTATGAGCGAGGAAGCAATTTTCAAGAAGCAATGAACTTTCCTCTTGCAATGTTATTTTGTGACACTTTTGTGCACTTAATCCTCTTTTTTTTTAATTATTAAAATAAAATTAAAATCAATTAAAAATTAAAATAAATCTCAACTATATAATTGTTATGAAAAAAATTATTACATTCAAATTATATTATTGGAAATGAATATTAATGAAAAAAAATATTATTATATTCAAATTATATTATTGGAAATAAATATTAATGATAAAATGTTTCTATAGAATTCATATTATATTATTCAATTACTTATATGGGAGTAAAATTTTTTTGACCTTATACGTAATTCATAATGAATGAATTTATTTAAACTGAAGATTAATATTTACTACTTTTTCATTAAAAATGTTCAATAATTTTAAATTATTTATTCAATATTTTTAAATAAAAACATTCAGTATTTTAAGTAAAATTATTCAACATTTATAAAAAAAACCTTCAATATTTTTCTTTAAAAATATTCAATATTTTAAAAATAAAAAGAAGCACTGCATAAATTTTCCAAGAACTTGAATGAAAAATTTCATTTTTTGTTTCCGTTTATATTAATTTAAATTTTTGAAAGCTGTAATTTTAGATACAGTTCATTTTAATGCCTTAAAGTATCTGCATTTTGAGACATTTTGTGTAACCATTGAGCCAGTATTTAACCCCAGTACATAGCCTAGTAGACCAGTACATAGCCTAGTAGACCAGTACATAGCCAGGTAAGCCAGTACACAGCCCAGTAAGCCAGTACACAGTCCAGTGCACAGCCCAGGTAAGCCAGTACACAGCCAGGTAAGCCAGTACACAGCCCAGTAAGCCAGTACACAGTCCAGTAAGCCAGTACACAGTCCAGTGCACAGCCCAGTAAACCAGTACACAGCCCAGTGAGCCAGTACACAGTCCAGTAAGCCAGTTCACAGCCCAGTTAGCCACTACACAGCCCAGTGAGCTAGTACACAGCCCAGTAAGCCAGTACACAGCCTGTAAGCCAGTACACAGCCCAGTAAGCCAGTACACAGCCAGGTAAGCCAGTACAGAGCCTGTAAGCCAGTACACAGCCCAGTAAGCCAGTACACAGCCCAGTAAGCCAGTACACAGCCTGTAAGCCAGTACACAGCCTGTAAGCCAGTACACAGCCCAGTAAGCCAGTACACAGCCCAGTAAGCCAGTACACAGCCCAGTAAGCCAGTACACAGCCTGTAAGCCAGTACACAGCCCAGTAAGCCAGTACACAGCCCAGTAAGCCAGTACACAGCCTATAAGCCAGTACACAGCCCAGTAAGCCAGTACACAGCCCAGTAAGCCAGTACACAGCCTGTAAGCCAGTACACAGCCTGTAAGCCAGTACACAGCCCAGTAAGCCAGTACACAGCCCAGTAAGCCAGTACACAGCCCAGTAAGCCAGTACACAGCCTGTAAGCCAGTACACAGCCCAGTAAGCCAGTACACAGCCCAGTAAGCCAGTACACAGCCTATAAGCCAGTACACAGCCCAGTAAGCCAGTACACAGCTCAGTAAGCCAGTACACAGCCAGGTAAGCCAGTACACAGCCAGGTAAGCCAGTACACAGCCCAGTAAGCCAGTACACAGCCCAGTAAGCCAGTACACAGCCCAGTACACAGCCCAGTACACAGCCCAGTACACAGCCCAGTACACAGCCCAGTACACAGCCCAGTACACAGCCCAGTACACAGCCCAGTACACAGCCCAGTACACAGCCCAGTACACAGCCCAGTACACAGCCCAGTACACAGCCCAGTACATAGCCCAGTACACAGCCCAGTACACAGCCCAGTACACATTCCAGTACACAGCCCAATACACAGCCCAGTACACAGCCCAGTACACAGCCCAGAAAACAGCCCAGTACACAACCCAGTACACAGCCCAGTACACAACCCAGTACACAGCCCAGTACACAGCCCAGTACACAGCCCAGTACACAGCCCAGTAAGCCAGTACATTGCCCAGTAAGCCAGTACACAGCCCAGTACACAGCCCAGTACACAGCCCAGTACACAGCCCAGTACACAGCCCAGTACACAGCCCAGTAAACAGCCCAGTACACAGCCCAGTACACAGCCCAGTACACAGCCCATTACACAGCCCATTACACAGCCCATTACACAGCCCAGTACACAGCCCAGTACACAGCCCAGTACACAGCCCAGTACACAGCCCAGTACACAGCCCAGTACACAGCCCAGTACACAGCCCAGTACACAGCCCAGTACACAGCCCAGTACACAGCCCAGTACACAGCCCAGTACACAGCCCAGTACACAGCCCAGTACACAGCCCAGTACACAGCCAAGTACACAGCCCAGTACACAGCCCAGTACACAGCCCAGTACACAGCCCAGTACACAGCCCAGTACACAGCCCAGTACACAGCCCAGTACACAGCCCAGTACACAGCCCAGTACACAGCCCAGTACACAGCCCAGTACACAGCCCAGTACACAGCCCAGTACACAGCCCAGTACACAGCCCAGTACACAGCCCAGTACACAGCCCAGTACACAGCCCAGTACACAGCCCAGTACACAGCCCAGTACACAGCCCAGTACACAGCCCAGTACACAGCCCAGTACACAGCCCAGTACACAGCCCAGTACACAGCCCAGTACACAGCCCAGTACACAGCCCAGTACACAGCCCAGTACACAGCCCAGTACACAGCCCAGTACACAGCCCAGTACACAGCCCAGTACACAGCCCAGTACACAGCCCAGTACACAGTCCAGTACAGAGCCCAGTACACAGTCCAGTACAGAGCCCAGTACACAGTCCAGTACACAGCCCAGTACACAGCCCAGTACACAGCCCAGTACACAGCCCAGTAGACCAGTACATAGCCCAGTACACAGCCCAGTGGGCTAGTACATAGCCCAGTGGGCCAGTACATAGCCCAGTAAGCCAGTACACAGCCCAGTAAGCCAGTACACAGCCCAGTAAGCCAGTACACAGCCCAGTAAGCCAGTACACAGCCCAGTAAGCCAGTACACAGCCCAGTACACAGCCCAGTACACAGCCCAGTAGACCAGTACATAGCCCAGTACACAGCCCAGTGGGCCAGTACATAGCCCAGTGAGCCAGTACATAGCCCAGTGAGCCAGTACACAGTCCAGTAAGCCAGTACACAGCCCAGTAAGCCAGTACACAGCCCAGTAAGCCAGTACACAGCCCAGTAGACCAGTACATAGCCCAGTACACAGCCCAGTGGGCCAGTACATAGCCCAGTGGGCCAGTACATAGCCCAGTAAGCTAGTACACAGTCCAGTAAGCCAGTACACAGCCCAGTAAGCCAGTACAAAGCCCAGTAAGCCAGTACACAGCCCAGTAAGCCAGTACACAGCCCAGTAAGCCAGTACACAGCCCAGTAAGCCAGTACACAGCCCAGTAAGCCAGTACACAGCCCAGTAAACCAATACACAGCCCAGTAAGCCAGTACACAGCCCAGTAAGCCAGTACACAGCCCAGTAAGCCAGTACACAGCCCAGTAAGCCAGTACACAGCCCAGTACACAGCCCAGTACACAGCCCAGCACACAGCCCAGTACACAGCCCAGTAAGCCAGTACACAGCCCAGCACACAGCCCAGTACACAGCCCAGCACACAGCCCAGTACACAGCCCAGTAAGCCAGTACACAGCCCAGCACACAGCCCAGTACACAGCCCAGTACACAGCCCAGCACACAGCCCAGTACACAGCCCAGTAAGCCAGTACACAGCCCAGTACACAGCCCAGTACACAGCCCAGCACACAGCCCAGTACACAGCCCAGCACACAGCCCAGTACACAGCCCAGCACACAGCCCAGTACACAGCCCAGCACACAGCCCAGTACACAGCCCAGCACACAGCCCAGTACACAGCCCAGTACACAGCCCAGTACACAGCCCAGTACACAGCCCAGCACACAGCCCAGTACACAGCCCAGCACACAGCCCAGTACACAGCCCAGCACACAGCCCAGTACACAGCCCAGCACACAGCCCAGTACACAGCCCAGCACACAGCCCAGCACACAGCCCAGTACACAGCCCAGTACACAGCCCAGCACACAGCCCAGTACACAGCCCAGTACACAGCCCAGTACACAGCCCAGTACACAGCCCAGTACACAGCCCAGTACACAGCCCAGCACACAGCCCAGTACACAGCCCAGCACACAGCCCAGTACACAGCCCAGTACACAGCCCAGTACACAGCCCAGTACACAGCCCAGTACACAGCCCAGTACACAGCCCAGCACACAGCCCAGCACACAGCCCAGCACACAGCCCAGTACACAGCCCAGCACACAGCCCAGTACACAGCCCAGTACACAGCCCAGCACACAGCCCAGCACACAGCCCAGTACACAGCCCAGCACACAGCCCAGTACACAGCCCAGCACACAGCCCAGTACACAGCCCAGCACACAGCGCGGATCAAAGGCAGATTTTTATTTTCGAAAATTGTGTTTTCGTCCGCGGAGCTGCGGCGTAACTGAATCTTCTTGTTGTCCCCAGCCCTGTTGTTGTCCCCAGCCCTGTTGTTGTCTCCAGCCCTGTTGTTGTCTCCAGCCCTGTTGTTGTCTCCAGCCCTGTTGTTGTTGTCTCCAGCCCTGTTGTTGTTGTCTCCAGCCCTGTTGTTGTCTCCAGCCCTGTTGTTGTTGTCTCCAGCCCTGTTGTTGTCTCCAGCCCTGTTGTTGTCTCCAGTCCTGTTGTTGTCCCCAGCCCTGTTGTTGTCTCCAGCCCTGTTGTTGTCTCCAGTCCTGTTGTTGTCCCCAGCCCTGTTGTTGTCTCCAGTCCTGTTGTTGTCTCCAGCCCTGTTGTTGTCTCCAGCCCTGTTGTTGTCTCCAGCCCTGTTGTTGTCTCCAGCCCTGTTGTTGTCTCCAGCCCTGTTGTTGTTGTCTCCAGCCCTGTTGTTGTTGTCTCCAGCCCTGTTGTTGTCTCCAGCCCTGTTGTTGTTGTCTCCAGCCCTGTTGTTGTCTCCAGCCCTGTTGTTGTCTCCAGTCCTGTTGTTGTCCCCAGCCCTGTTGTTGTATCCAGCCCTGTTGTTGTCTCCAGCCCTGTTGTTGTCTCCAGCCCTGTTGTTGTTGTCTCCAGCCCTGTTGTTGTTGTCTCCAGCCCTGTTGTTGTCTCCAGCCCTGTTGTTGTTGTCTCCAGCCCTGTTGTTGTCTCCAGCCCTGTTGTTGTTGTCTCCAGCCCTGTTGTTGTTGTCTCCAGCCCTGTTGTTGTCTCCAGCCCTGTTGTTGTTGTCTCCAGCCCTGTTGTTGTCTCCAGCCCTGTTGTTGTCTCCAGTCCTGTTGTTGTCCCCAGCCCTGTTGTTGTATCCAGCCCTGTTGTTGTCTCCAGCCCTGTTGTTGTCTCCAGCCCTGTTGTTGTTGTCTCCAGCCCTGTTGTTGTTGTCTCCAGCCCTGTTGTTGTCTCCAGCCCTGTTGTTGTTGTCTCCAGCCCTGTTGTTGTCTCCAGCCCTGTTGTTGTCTCCAGTCCTGTTGTTGTCCCCAGCCCTGTTGTTGTATCCAGCCCTGTTGTTGTCTCCAGCCCTGTTGTTGTCTCCAGCCCTGTTGTTGTCTCCAGCCCTGTTGTTGTCTCCAGTCCTGTTGTTGTCCCCAGCCCTGTTGTTGTATCCAGCCCTGTTGTTGTCTCCAGCCCTGTTGTTGTCTCCAGCCCTGTTGTTGTTGTCTCCAGCCCTGTTGTTGTCTCCAGCCCTGTTGTTGTCTCCAGCCCTGTTGTTGTCTCCAGCCCTGTTGTTGTCTCCAGTCCTGTTGTTGTCCCCAGCCCTGTTGTTGTCTCCAGCCCTGTTGTTGTCTCCAGCCCTGTTGTTGTCTCCAGCCCTGTTGTTGTCTCCAGCCCTGTTGTTGTCTCCAGCCCTGTTGTTGTCCCCAGCCCTGTTGTTGTCTCCAGCCCTGTTGTTGTCTCCAGCCCTGTTGTTGTCTCCAGTCCTGTTGTTGTCCCCAGCCCTGTTGTTGTCTCCAGCCCTGTTGTTGTCCCCAGCCCTGTTGTTGTCTCCAGCCCTGTTGTTGTCTCCAGCCCTGTTGTTGTCTCCAGCCCTGTTGTTGTCCCCAGCCCTGTTGTTGTCTCCAGCCCTGTTGTTGTCTCCAGCCCTGTTGTTGTCCCCAGCCCTGTTGTTGTCTCCAGCCCTGTTGTTGTCTCCAGCCCTGTTGTTGTCTCCAGTCCTGTTGTTGTCCCCAGCCCTGTTGTTGTATCCAGCCCTGTTGTTGTCCCCAGCCCTGTTGTTGTCTCCAGCCCTGTTGTTGTCTCCAGCCCTGTTGTTGTCTCCAGCCCTGTTGTTGTCCCCAGCCCTGTTGTTGTATCCAGCCCTGTTGTTGTCTCCAGCCCTGTTGTTGTCTCCAGCCCTGTTGTTGTTGTCTCCAGCCCTGTTGTTGTTGTCTCCAGCCCTGTTGTTGTCTCCAGCCCTGTTGTCTCCAGCCCTGTTGTTGTCTCCAGCCCTGTTGTTGTCTCCAGCCCTGTTGTTGTCTCCAGCCCTGTTGTTGTCTCCAGCCCTGTTGTTGTCTCCAGCCCTGTTCTTGTCTCCAGCCCTGTTGTTGTCTCCAGCCCTGTTGTTGTCTCCAGCCCTGTTGTTGTCTCCAGTCCTGTTGTTGTCCCCAGCCCTGTTGTTGTATCCAGCCCTGTTGTCTCCAGCCCTGTTGTTGTCTCCAGCCCTGTTGTCTCCAGCCCTGTTCTTGTCTCCAGCCCTGTTGTTGTCTCCAGCCCTGTTGTCTCCAGCCCTGTTGTTGTCTCCAGCCCTGTTGTCTCCAGCCCTGTTGTCTCCAGCCCTGTTGTTGTCTCCAGCCCTGTTGTCTCCAGCCCTGTTGTCTCCAGCCCTGTTGTCTCCAGCCCTGTTGTTGTCTCCAGCCCTGTTGTTGTCTCCAGCCCTGTTGTTGTCTCCAGCCCTGTTGTTGTCTCCAGCCCTGTTGTCTCCAGCCCTGTTGTCTCCAGCCCTGTTGTTGTCTCCAGCCCTGTTCTTGTCTCCAGCCCTGTTGTCTCCAGCCCTGTTGTTGTCTCCAGCCCTGTTGTCTCTAGCCCTGTTGTTGTCTCCAGCCCTGTTGTTGTCTCCAGCCCTGTTGTTGTCTCCAGCCCTGTTGTTGTCTCCAGCCCTGTTGTCTCCAGCCCTGTTGTCTCCAGCCCTGTTGTTGTCTCTAGCCCTGTTGTTGTCTCTAGCCCTGTTGTTGTCTCCAGCCCTGTTGTCTCCAGCCCTGTTGTTGTCTCCAGCCCTGTTCTTGTCTCTAGCCCTGTTGTTGTCTCCAGCCCTGTTGTCTCCAGCCCTGTTGTCTCCAGCCCTGTTGTTGTCTCTAGCCCTGTTGTTGTCTCCAGCCCTGTTGTCTCCAGCCCTGTTCTTGTCTCCAGCCCTGTTGTCTCCAGCCCTGTTCTTGTCTCCAGCCCTGTTGTTGTCTCCAGCCCTGTTGTTGTCTCCAGCCCTGTTGTCTCCAGCCCTGTTGTTGTCTCCAGCCCTGTTGTTGTCTCCAGCCCTGTTGTTGTCTCCAGCCCTGTTGTTGTCTCCAGCCCTGTTGTTGTCTCCAGCCCTGTTGTTGTCTCCAGCCCTGTTGTTGTCTCCAGCCCTGTTGTTGTCTCCAGCCCTGTTGTTGTCTCCAGCCCTGTTCTTGTCTCCAGCCCTGTTGTTGTCTCCAGCCCTGTTGTTGTCTCCAGCCCTGTTGTTGTCTCCAGCCCTGTTGTTGTCTCCAGCCCTGTTGTTGTCTCCAGCCCTGTTGTCTCCAGCCCTGTTGTTGTCTCCAGCCCTGTTGTCTCCAGCCCTGTTGTTGTCTCCAGCCCTGTTGTCTCCAGCCCTGTTGTTGTCTCCAGCCCTGTTGTTGTCTCCAGCCCTGTTGTTGTCTCCAGCCCTGTTGTTGTCTCCAGCCCTGTTGTCTCCAGCCCTGTTGTCTCCAGCCCTGTTGTTGTCTCCAGCCCTGTTGTCTCCAGCCCTGTTGTTGTCTCCAGCCCTGTTGTTGTCTCCAGCCCTGTTGTTGTCTCCAGCCCTGTTGTTGTCTCCAGCCCTGTTGTTGTCTCCAGCCCTGTTGTTGTCTCCAGCCCTGTTGTCTCCAGCCCTGTTGTTGTCTCCAGCCCTGTTGTTGTCTCCAGCCCTGTTGTTGTCTCCAGCCCTGTTGTTGTCTCCAGCCCTGTTGTTGTCTCCAGCCCTGTTGTTGTCTCCAGCCCTGTTGTCTCCAGCCCTGTTGTTGTCTCCAGCCCTGTTGTTGTCTCCAGCCCTGTTGTCTCCAGCCCTGTTGTTGTCTCCAGCCCTGTTGTTGTCTCCAGCCCTGTTGTTGTCTCCAGCCCTGTTGTTGTCTCCAGCCCTGTTGTTGTCTCCAGCCCTGTTCTTGTCTCCAGCCCTGTTGTTGTCTCCAGCCCTGTTGTTGTCTCCAGCCCTGTTCTTGTCTCCAGCCCTGTTGTTGTCTCTAGCCCTGTTGTTGTCTCCAGCCCTGTTGTTGTCTCCAGCCCTGTTGTCTCCAGCCCTGTTGTTGTCTCCAGCCCTGTTGTCTCCAGCCCTGTTCTTGTCTCTAGCCCTGTTGTTGTCTCCAGCCCTGTTGTCTCCAGCCCTGTTGTTGTCTCCAGCCCTGTTGTTGTCTCCAGCCCTGTTGTTGTCTCCAGCCCTGTTGTTGTCTCCAGCCCTGTTGTCTCTAGCCCTGTTGTTGTCTCCAGCCCTGTTGTCTCCAGCCCTGTTGTTGTCTCCAGCCCTGTTGTTGTCTCCAGCCCTGTTGTTGTCTCCAGCCCTGTTGTTGTCTCCAGCCCTGTTGTGTCTAGCCCTGTTGTTGTCTCCAGCCCTGTTGTCTCCAGCCCTGTTGTTGTCTCCAGCCCTGTTGTCTCCAGCCCTGTTCTTGTCTCTAGCCCTGTTGTTGTCTCCAGCCCTGTTGTCTCCAGCCCTGTTGTCTCTAGCCCTGTTGTCTCCAGCCCTGTTCTTGTCTCCAGCCCTGTTGTCTCCAGCCCTGTTGTTGTCTCCAGCCCTGTTGTTGTCTCCAGCCCTGTTGTTGTCTCCAGCCCTGTTGTCTCCAGCCCTGTTGTCTCCAGCCCTGTTGTTGTCTCCAGCCCTGTTGTCTCCAGCCCTGTTGTTGTCTCCAGCCCTGTTGTTGTCTCCAGCCCTGTTGTTGTCTCCAGCCCTGTTGTCTCCAGCCCTGTTGTCTCCAGCCCTGTTGTCTCCAGCCCTGTTCTTGTCTCCAGCCCTGTTGTCTCCAGCCCTGTTGTTGTCTCTAGCCCTGTTGTCTCCAGCCCTGTTCTTGTCTCCAGCCCTGTTGTCTCCAGCCCTGTTCTTGTCTCCAGCCCTGTTGTCTCCAGCCCTGTTGTTGTCTCCAGCCCTGTTGTTGTCTCCAGCCCTGTTGTTGTCTCCAGCCCTGTTGTTGTCTCCAGCCCTGTTGTTGTCTCCAGCCCTGTTGTCTCCAGCCCTGTTGTCTCCAGCCCTGTTCTTGTCTCCAGCCCTGTTGTCTCCAGCCCTGTTGTTGTCTCCAGCCCTGTTGTCTCTAGCCCTGTTGTTGTCTCCAGCCCTGTTGTTGTCTCCAGCCCTGTTGTTGTCTCCAGCCCTGTTGTTGTCTCCAGCCCTGTTGTTGTCTCCAGCCCTGTTGTCTCCAGCCCTGTTGTCTCCAGCCCTGTTGTCTCCAGCCCTGTTGTTGTCTCCAGCCCTGTTGTTGTCTCCAGCCCTGTTGTTGTCTCCAGCCCTGTTGTTGTCTCCAGCCCTGTTGTTGTCTCCAGCCCTGTTGTTGTCTCCAGCCCTGTTGTTGTCTCCAGCCCTGTTGTTGTCTCCAGCCCTGTTGTTGTCTCCAGCCCTGTTGTTGTCTCCAGCCCTGTTGTTGTCTCCAGCCCTGTTGTCTCCAGCCCTGTTCTTGTCTCCAGCCCTGTTGTTGTCTCCAGCCCTGTTGTTGTTGTCTCCAGCCCTGTTGTTGTTGTCTCCAGCCCTGTTGTTGTCTCCAGCCCTGTTGTTGTCTCCAGCCCTGTTGTTGTCTCCAGCCCTGTTGTTGTCTCCAGCCCTGTTGTTGTCTCCAGCCCTGTTGTTGTCTCCAGCCCTGTTGTCTCCAGCCCTGTTCTTGTCTCCAGCCCTGTTGTTGTCTCCAGCCCTGTTGTTGTTGTCTCCAGCCCTGTTCTTGTCTCCAGCCCTGTTGTTGTCTCCAGCCCTGTTGTTGTCTCCAGCCCTGTTCTTGTCTCCAGCCCTGTTGTTGTCTCCAGCCCTGTTGTCTCCAGCCCTGTTCTTGTCTCCAGCCCTGTTGTTGTCTCCAGCCCTGTTGTCTCCAGCCCTGTTGTTGTCTCCAGCCCTGTTCTTGTCTCCAGCCCTGTTGTCTCTAGCCCTGTTGTTGTCTCCAGCCCTGTTGTCTCCAGCCCTGTTGTTGTCTCCAGCCCTGTTCTTGTCTCCAGCCCTGTTGTCTCCAGCCCTGTTGTCTCCAGCCCTGTTCTTGTCTCCAGCCCTGTTGTCTCCAGCCCTGTTCTTGTCTCCAGCCCTGTTGTCTCCAGCCCTGTTGTTGTCTCCAGCCCTGTTGTTG
This sequence comes from Morinoia aosen, assembly GCA_030386875.1. Lineage (NCBI taxonomy): Eukaryota > Metazoa > Arthropoda > Malacostraca > Amphipoda > Talitridae > Morinoia > Morinoia aosen. The sequence goes on along the minus strand of CM059580.1, from coordinate 4,113,196 downwards.
TCTCCAGCCCTGTTGTTGTCTCCAGCCCTGTTGTTGTCTCCAGCCCTGTTGTTGTCTCCAGCCCTGTTGTCTCCAGCCCTGTTGTTGTCTCCAGCCCTGTTGTCTCCAGCCCTGTTGTCTCCAGCCCTGTTGTTGTCTCCAGCCCTGTTGTCTCTAGCCCTGTTGTTGTCTCCAGCCCTGTTGTTGTCTCCAGCCCTGTTGTCTCTAGCCCTGTTGTCTCCAGCCCTGTTGTTGTCTCCAGCCCTGTTGTTGTCTCCAGCCCTGTTGTCTCTAGCCCTGTTGTCTCCAGCCCTGTTGTTGTCTCCAGCCCTGTTGTTGTCTCCAGCCCTGTTGTTGTCTCCAGCCCTGTTGTCTCCAGCCCTGTTGTCTCCAGCCCTGTTGTTGTCTCCAGCCCTGTTGTCTCTAGCCCTGTTGTTGTCTCCAGCCCTGTTGTCTCCAGCCCTGTTGTTGTCTCCAGCCCTGTTGTTGTCTCCAGCCCTGTTGTCTCCAGCCCTGTTCTTGTCTCCAGCCCTGTTGTTGTCTCCAGCCCTGTTGTCTCCAGCCCTGTTCTTGTCTCCAGCCCTGTTGTCTCCAGCCCTGTTGTTGTCTCTAGCCCTGTTGTTGTCTCCAGCCCTGTTGTCTCCAGCCCTGTTGTCTCCAGCCCTGTTCTTGTCTCCAGCCCTGTTGTCTCCAGCCCTGTTGTCTCCAGCCCTGTTCTTGTCTCCAGCCCTGTTCTTGTCTCCAGCCCTGTTGTCTCCAGCCCTGTTGTTGTCTCTAGCCCTGTTGTTGTCTCCAGCCCTGTTGTCTCCAGCCCTGTTGTTGTCTCTAGCCCTGTTGTTGTCTCCAGCCCTGTTGTCTCTAGCCCTGTTGTTGTCTCCAGCCCTGTTGTCTCCAGCCCTGTTGTTGTCTCCAGCCCTGTTGTCTCCAGCCCTGTTGTTGTCTCCAGCCCTGTTGTCTCCAGCCCTGTTGTCTCTAGCCCTGTTGTTGTCTCCAGCCCTGTTGTTGTCTCTAGCCCTGTTGTTGTCTCTAGCCCTGTTGTTGTCTCCAGCCCTGTTGTTGTCTCCAGCCCTGTTGTTGTCTCTAGCCCTGTTGTTGTCTCTAGCCCTGTTGTTGTCTCTAGCCCTGTTGTTGTCTCTAGCCCTGTTGTTGTCTCCAGCCCTGTTGTTGTCTCTAGCCCTGTTGTTGTCTCTAGCCCTGTTGTCTCTAGCCCTGTTGTTGTCTCCAGCCCTGTTGTCTCCAGCCCTGTTGTTGTCTCCAGCCCTGTTGTCTCCAGCCCTGTTGTCTCTAGCCCTGTTGTTGTCTCTAGCCCTGTTGTTGTCTCCAGCCCTGTTGTCTCCAGCCCTGTTGTCTCTAGCCCTGTTGTTGTCTCTAGCCCTGTTGTTGTCTCCAGCCCTGTTGTCTCTAGCCCTGTTGTTGTCTCTAGCCCTGTTGTTGTCTCCAGCCCTGTTGTCTCTAGCCCTGTTGTTGTCTCCAGCCCTGTTGTCTCCAGCCCTGTTGTTGTCTCCAGCCCTGTTGTCTCCAGCCCTGTTGTTGTCTCCAGCCCTGTTGTCTCCAGCCCTGTTGTCTCCAGCCCTGTTGTTGTCTCTAGCCCTGTTGTTGTCTCCAGCCCTGTTGTTGTCTCCAGCCCTGTTGTTGTCTCTAGCCCTGTTGTTGTCTCTAGCCCTGTTGTTGTCTCTAGCCCTGTTGTTGTCTCTAGCCCTGTTGTTGTCTCCAGCCCTGTTGTTGTCTCTAGCCCTGTTGTCTCTAGCCCTGTTGTTGTCTCTAGCCCTGTTGTTGTCTCTAGCCCTGTTGTTGTCTCTAGCCCTGTTGTTGTCTCTAGCCCTGTTGTTGTCTCTAGCCCTGTTGTTGTCTCTAGCCCTGTTGTTGTCTCTAGCCCTGTTGTTGTCTCTAGCCCTGTTGTCTCTAGCCCTGTTGTTGTCTCTAGCCCTGTTGTCTCCAGCCCTGTTGTTGTCTCTAGCCCTGTTGTTGTCTCTAGCCCTGTTGTTGTCTCCAGCCCTGTTGTTGTCTCCAGCCCTGTTGTTGTCTCTAGCCCTGTTGTTGTCTCCAGCCCTGTTGTTGTCTCCAGCCCTGTTGTTGTCTCTAGCCCTGTTGTCTCTAGCCCTGTTGTTGTCTCCAGCCCTGTTGTTGTCTCTAGCCCTGTTGTTGTCTCTAGCCCTGTTGTTGTCTCTAGCCCTGTTGTCTCTAGCCCTGTTGTTGTCTCTAGCCCTGTTGTCTCCAGCCCTGTTGTTGTCTCCAGCCCTGTTGTCTCTAGCCCTGTTGTTGTCTCCAGCCCTGTTGTTGTCTCTAGCCCTGTTGTCTCTAGCCCTGTTGTTGTCTCTAGCCCTGTTGTCTCCAGCCCTGTTGTTGTCTCCAGCCCTGTTGTCTCCAGCCCTGTTGTTGTCTCCAGCCCTGTTGTTGTCTCCAGCCCTGTTGTTGTCTCTAGCCCTGTTGTCTCTAGCCCTGTTGTTGTCTCTAGCCCTGTTGTCTCCAGCCCTGTTGTTGTCTCTAGCCCTGTTGTTGTCTCTAGCCCTGTTGTCTCTAGCCCTGTTGTTGTCTCCAGCCCTGTTGTCTCTAGCCCTGTTGTTGTCTCCAGCCCTGTTGTTGTCTCTAGCCCTGTTGTTGTCTCCAGCCCTGTTGTTGTCTCCAGCCCTGTTGTTGTCTCCAGCCCTGTTGTTGTCTCCAGCCCTGTTGTTGTCTCTAGCCCTGTTGTTGTCTCTAGCCCTGTTGTCTCTAGCCCTGTTGTTGTCTCTAGCCCTCTTGTCTCCAGCCCTGTTGTTGTCTCTAGCCCTGTTGTTGTCTCCAGCCCTGTTGTTGTCTCTAGCCCTGTTGTTGTCTCTAGCCCTGTTGTTGTCTCTAGCCCTGTTGTCTCTAGCCCTGTTGTTGTCTCTAGCCCTGTTGTTGTCTCTAGCCCTGTTGTCTCCAGCCCTGTTGTTGTCTCTAGCCCTGTTGTCTCCAGCCCTGTTGTTGTCTCTAGCCCTGTTGTTGTCTCTAGCCCTGTTGTCTCCAGCCCTGTTGTTGTCTCCAGCCCTGTTGTTGTCTCCAGCCCTGTTGTTGTCTCCAGCCCTGTTGTCTCCAGCCCTGTTGTTGTCTCCAGCCCTGTTGTTGTCTCCAGCCCTGTTGTTGTCTCTAGCCCTGTTGTCTCCAGCCCTGTTGTTGTCTCTAGCCCTGTTGTCTCCAGCCCTGTTGTTGTCTCTAGCCCTGTTGTCTCCAGCCCTGTTGTTGTCTCCAGCCCTGTTGTTGTCTCCAGCCCTGTTGTTGTCTCCAGCCCTGTTGTTGTCTCTAGCCCTGTTGTCTCCAGCCCTGTTGTTGTCTCCAGCCCTGTTGTTGTCTCCAGCCCTGTTGTTGTCTCCAGCCCTGTTGTTGTCTCTAGCCCTGTTGTCTCCAGCCCTGTTGTTGTCTCTAGCCCTGTTGTCTCCAGCCCTGTTGTTGTCTCTAGCCCTGTTGTCTCCAGCCCTGTTGTTGTCTCCAGCCCTGTTGTTGTCTCCAGCCCTGTTGTTGTCTCTAGCCCTGTTGTCTCCAGCCCTGTTGTTGTCTCTAGCCCTGTTGTTGTCTCTAGCCCTGTTGTCTCCAGCCCTGTTGTTGTCTCTAGCCCTGTTGTCTCCAGCCCTGTTGTTGTCTCTAGCCCTGTTGTCTCCAGCCCTGTTGTTGTCTCCAGCCCTGTTGTTGTCTCCAGCCCTGTTGTTGTCTCTAGCCCTGTTGTCTCCAGCCCTGTTGTTGTCTCTAGCCCTGTTGTTGTCTCCAGCCCTGTTGTCTCCAGCCCTGTTGTTGTCTCCAGCCCTGTTGTCTCTAGCCCTGTTGTTGTCTCTAGCCCTGTTGTCTCCAGCCCTGTTGTTGTCTCCAGCCCTGTTGTTGTCTCCAGCCCTGTTGTCTCTAGCCCTGTTGTTGTCTCTAGCCCTGTTGTCTCTAGCCCTGTTGTTGTCTCTAGCCCTGTTGTCTCCAGCCCTGTTGTTGTCTCCAGCCCTGTTGTTGTCTCCAGCCCTGTTGTCTCTAGCCCTGTTGTTGTCTCTAGCCCTGTTGTTGTCTCTAGCCCTGTTGTCTCTAGCCCTGTTGTTGTCTCTAGCCCTGTTGTCTCCAGCCCTGTTGTTGTCTCTAGCCCTGTTGTCTCCAGCCCTGTTGTTGTCTCCAGCCCTGTTGTTGTCTCTAGCCCTGTTGTTGTCTCTAGCCCTGTTGTCTCTAGCCCTGTTGTTGTCTCTAGCCCTGTTGTCTCCAGCCCTGTTGTTGTCTCCAGCCCTGTTGTTGTCTCCAGCCCTGTTGTCTCTAGCCCTGTTCTTGTCTCCAGCCCTGTTGTCTCCAGCCCTGTTGTTGTCTCCAGCCCTGTTGTCTCTAGCCCTGTTGTTGTCTCTAGCCCTGTTGTCTCCAGCCCTGTTGTTGTCTCCAGCCCTGTTGTTGTCTCCAGCCCTGTTGTCTCTAGCCCTGTTGTCTCTAGCCCTGTTGTTGTCTCTAGCCCTGTTGTCTCCAGCCCTGTTGTTGTCTCCAGCCCTGTTGTTGTCTCCAGCCCTGTTGTCTCTAGCCCTGTTGTTGTCTCTAGCCCTGTTGTCTCTAGCCCTGTTGTTGTCTCTAGCCCTGTTGTCTCCAGCCCTGTTGTTGTCTCCAGCCCTGTTGTTGTCTCCAGCCCTGTTGTCTCTAGCCCTGTTGTTGTCTCTAGCCCTGTTGTTGTCTCTAGCCCTTTTTGTTGCCGAGTATTGCATGTTAACAGAAGCTTATCAAACCAGCGAGTGCAGCATTGATTCCCTTTTGGGTTCAATAAATTTTCAAATGTTATTGGGACTTCTTCTTCTTTTTTTAATTACTGGGAGGGGATTGTTGACTTTCCAAGTATGAAAGGAAAAGATGAAAATCTGGAGGTGCGAGGGCTGAAGAACATTGGGGGGGGGAATGAAGAATTGCTTTGCTGCGATGTATCTCCTTCGATCATTTCCGCTATGTGAGGTGCTGCGTCGTGGGGTAAATCAGAACTTAACGTCCATGGGCCCCGTGGCCGAGTGGTTGCGAGCGCGCCTTTCACGGGGCGTCGGCAGTTCGAATCCCGGCAGAGCCGCCCGGTTTTTCTCCCCCTCCGGAGTAGGGAGAACTCAGCCATAATTCCCCACTCTACCCAGGTGTTCTCCCCGTTGGGAAGAGGGAGAACTCAGCTACAATTCCCCACTCTACCCAGGTGTCGGAAATGGGTACCGGCTTGACCGGGGGTAACCGTCATGGCGTCCTGGTGTTAGTTATGAGGCATTTGATATACCAACCGTCATGGCGTCCTGGTGTTAGTTATGAGGCATTTGGTATACCAACCGTCATGGCGTCCTGGTGTTAGTTATGAGGCATTTGATATACCAACCGTCATGGCGTCCTGGTGTTAGTTATGAGGCATTTGGTATACCAACCGTCATGGCGTCCTGGTGTTAGTTATGAGGCATTTGATATACCAACCGTCATGGCGTCCTGGTGTTAGTTATGAGGCATTTGATATACCAACCGTCATGGCGTCCTGGTGTTAGTTATGAGGCATTTGATATACCAACCGTCATGGCGTCCTGGTGTTAGTTATGAGGCATTTGATATACCAACCGTCATGGCGTCCTGGTGTTAGTTATGAGGCATTTGATATACCAACCGTCATGGCGTCCTGGTGTTAGTTATGAGGCATTTGGTATACCAACCGTCATGGCGTCCTGGTGTTAGTTATGAGGCATTTGATATACCAACCGTCATGGCGTCCTGGTGTTAGTTATGATGCATTTGATATACCAACCGTCATGGCGTCCTGGTGTTAGTTATGAGGCATTTGATATACCAACCGTCATGGCGTCCTGGTGTTAGTTATGAGGCATTTGATATACCAGTGTACGAGGTGGTGTGTACAGGGCTAGGTTGGAATAAAGCATTTTTTTATTTTGCTCAGTAATGAAGTTTTTACTGTTTTGCCCGATTTTTACCGGTTTACTGAATAGTACTGACCGTTGTATATATATATATATATTTAATTTTGTATAGGACTTTTTTTTTTTCTTTTCTAATTTATAGAGCCTGATGCAATTTGTATTTATAGAAAAATGTAACAACCGAAAAAAACTATATTAGCTAAGTATGGCGTAGAATTAACCATGCTTAACTTAAAACTGTGTCCTAAATATATTTATGAATATGTAATAAAGAGTGTATTTAAAATATATGCTATGTGTATAGATACTTATATACATATATATATATATATAAATATATTTAAGGAACAATATTTCATGTATGAGTGTTCATATACACACAATGCTATACTTTGCACTCACGAGTTTTTAATTTAGATTCTCGGTTCCTATGGAATTACAATTGATCTTCGGATCATAATGTTGAAATTGCGTACCTGATCAAACTCGAGAGAGGACTTTGTGAATTTCTGAGAGTAAACAACATTCAAATCCTCGACATCTCCCACCACAAAATATTTACCAAAAATTAAAAAAAAACTCGATTTAATTTTTTCCTCAAGCGAAAAAAGGCATGAAAAGGGTGAGCTTTAGCGTCATTTTTGACGGCACATTTGCGTTTTTTATACATATTTTTTTTTTTTGTTTTTTTTTTTGAGTGCTCAGTTGTGGGCGCTGTTACTCTTTCCACTCCCACTCCCTCCCACTCACACCCACTCACTCCCACTCCCACTCCCACTCACTTCCACTCACTTCCACTCCCTCCCACTCCCTCCCACTCCCTTCCACTCACTTCCACTCACTTCCACTCCCTCCCACTCCCTCCCACTCACTTCCACTCACTTCCACTCCCTCCCACTCCCTCCCACTCACTTCCACTCACTTCCACTCCCTCCCACTCCCTCCCACTCACTTCCACTCACTTCCACTCACTTCCACTCACTCCCACTCACTCCCACTCACTCCCACTCCCTCCCACTCCCTCCCACTCACTTCCCCTCACTTCCACTCCCTCCCACTCCCTCCCACTCACTTCCACTCACTTCCACTCACTTCCACTCCCTCCCACTCCCTCCCACTCACTTCCACTCACTTCCACTCACTTCCACTCACTCCCACTCACTTCCACTCCCTCCCACTCCCTTCCACTCACTTCCACTCACTTCCACTCACTTCCACTCCCTCCCACTCACTTCCACTCACTTCCACTCACTTCCACTCACTCCCACTCACTTCCACTCACTTCCACTCCCTCCCACTCCCTTCCACTCACTTCCACTCACTTCCACTCACTTCCACTCCCTCCCACTCCCTCCCACTCACTTCCACTCACTTCCACTCACTTCCACTCACTCCCACTCACTTCCACTCACTTCCACTCCCTCCCACTCCCTTCCACTCACTTCCACTCACTTCCACTCACTTCCACTCCCTCCCACTCACTTCCACTCACTTCCACTCACTTCCACTCACTCCCACTCACTTCCACTCACTTCCACTCCCTCCCACTCACTTCCACTCACTTCCACTCACTTCCACTCACTTCCACTCACTTCCACTCCCTCCCACTCACTCCCACTCCCTCCCACTCCCTCCCACTCACTCCCACTCACTCCCACTCCCTCCCATTCTCTACCCCCTTCCACTCCCTCCCACTCCCTCCCACTCCCTCCCATTCCCCACCACAGCAAACTTCTCGCCTGCTCCCCCAGGGGGAGGCCAGGGGGACGCTCCCCCTCGCAGCTGTCACAAATGACTCGACCGCCACAATATCGCTGGCCGCAAGAAATTCCTCTCCCTCCTCCCCACGCTCCCCCACGCTTCCCCACGCTCCCCCACGCTCCCCCACGCTCTCCCACGCTCCCCCACGCTTCCCCACGCTTCCCCACGCTCCCCCACGCTCCCCCACGCTTCCCCACGCTCCCCCACCCTCCGCCACCCTCCCCCACGCTCCCCCACTCTCCCCCACTCTCCCCCACTCTCCCCCACGCTCTCCCACGCTCCCCCACGCTCCCCCACGCTTCCCCACGCTCCCCCACGCTCCCCCACGCTCCCCCACGCTCTCCCACGCTCCCCCACGCTCCCCCACGCTCCCCCACGCTCCCCCACGCTCCCCCACCCTCCGCCACCCTCCCCCACGCTCCCCCACGCTCCCCCACGCTCCTCCACGCTCTCCCACGCTCCCCCACGCTCCCCCACGCTCCCCCACGCTCCCCCACCCTCCCCCACCCTCCCCCACGCTCCCCCACGCTCTCCCACGCTTCCCCACGCTCCCCCACGCTCCCCCACGCTTCCCCACGCTTCCCCATGCTCCCACACGCTCCCCCACATTCCCCCACGCTTCCCCACGCTTCTCCACGCTCCCCCACGCTTCCCCATGCTCCCCCACGCTCCCCCACGCTCCCCCACGCTCTCCCACGCTTCCCCACGCTCCCCCACGCTCCCCCACGCTCCCCCACGCTCCCCCATGCTCCCCCATGCTCTCCCACGCTCCCCCACGCTCCCTTACGCCCCCCCCATGCTTCCCATGCTCCCCCACGCTCCCCCACGCTCCTCCGCGCTCCCCCACGTTCCTCCACGCTTCCCCACGCCCCCCCCCCCCCATGCTTCCCCACGCTCCCCCAAGCTCCCCCACGTTCCCCACGCTTCCTCGTGCTCCCCCACGCTCTCTCAAGCTCCCCCACGTTCCCCACGCTTCCTCGTGCTCCCCCGCGCTCCCCCAAGCTCCCCCACGTTCCCCACGCTTCCTCGTGCTCCCCCGTGCTCCCCCAAGCTCCCCCACGTTCCCCACGCTTCCTCGTGCTCCCCCGCGCTCCCCCACGCTCCCCCAAGCTCCCCCACGTTCCCCACGCTTCCTCGTGCTCCCCCGCGCTCCCCCACGCTCCCCCAAGCTCCCCCACGTTCCCCACGCTTCCTCACGCTTCCCCACGCTCCCCCAAGCCTCCCACACTCCCCCACCTGCTCTGGTTTACCTTTTTTTCGTTCCCCACCTCCCCATTTCCGCAACTTTAGTGTGTTCGTTTGTAATTCGCCTTATCAGTACTGATGTGATTTAAAAAATTATTTTTTACGAAATTTCACGACTTAATTCGAACACAACATCACTAATTAGCGCCCACGTCATTTCATATGTTAATGCGAACGTAATTACACAATTTAATTAATCATTAATTTTTTGTATACCCAGTGTAATCGAATTATTTACTCAGTGTTATGCAATTATTAACTCAGTGTTATGCAATTATTTACTCAGTGTTATGCAATTATTTACTCAGTGTTATGCAATTATTTACTCAGTGTTATGCAATTATTTACTCAGTGTTATGCAATTATTTACTCAGTGTTATGCAATTATTAACTCAGTGTTATGCAATTATTTACTCAGTGTTATGCAATTATTTACTCAGTGTTATGCAATTATTTACTCAGTGTTATGCAATTATTTACTCAGTGTTATGCAATTATTTACTCAGTGTTATGCAATTATTTACTCAGTGTTATGCAATTATTTACTCAGTGTTATGCAGTTATTAACTCAGTGTAGTAGGCAGGGTGTTGAATTATGCCCTATGTTGTTGCTGAAGTTTTCTGTGTGTTTCTATTTTAATTTGTAATAAATATCTATTTTGGATGTTTTGGTTTTGTAAATCCTACAATTCTTGGGAATTTGACGGGTAACGATACGGTCGTTATATGGTGGAAATAATTATAGATCGACTAAATAGTAATCGTGTTTTTACGACCAGTTTTAGTTTTCACTTCTAGGAAGCTGAACATTTTTTGGATCGAGGTTTGCAGGTTTTACAGTTCGAGCTTGATGACTTTAAAATAAAATAACTTTTGAAACAATAAGTTATTTAGAGACATGTGTACATGTGTATATTTTGTCTTGATTTAGGTATGTATTGACAGATATACAAGTCTGATGAATTGTATAAAAAAACATTACATTATGAAATATTAAATGTCAAAAAATCAGAAAACTAATCTACAATGCAAAAAAAACATAATAACCCACATTAGGGGGCTACCCAGCGTGGACATCCAAGAAGCTTGAACAGAAGTCGAGATTTTAGTCTTAACTTTTCTAATATACAGCGATGGTTAATATTTTAGTGACGTAGTCTTTGGTAGTTTTTCGAGTAGTTTTGGTAGTTTTTTTTGGTAGTTTTTTTTTGGTAGTTTTTTTTGGTAGTTATTTTTTGGTAGTTATTTTTGGTAGTTTTTTGGTAGTTTTTTTTTCGAGTAGAATTATAAGCTTTCATTGCGATATAATATTATGGACAACATATATCTATATGTAATGCTTGTGATCAAAATATATCCTAATGTATAATATGTATAAATTCTATACAATACATGTAATGTATATTACGACATATGATATATAGTAGATGTTATATAATGTGTGGTATGAGATACAATGCATGCATATTTAAAATACATATTTATATATATTATGTATTATATATATTCAATATATATTTATTTATAATAAATATTATATACATATAATATATATATATAAAATGCATTTTAGCACATTCAGCATCAAAATACGTCGGTTAAACACTGCATACGTAATACGTCGGTCAGTATTCCTGAGCACAACTACAAACATGTGATGAACATATTTCTGTGAATACCCCCTCGCGTTATTCGAATTTATATCAATATATATTTTTTTTAAATTGCAAAAATAAAGTGCATTTTCTGTCGAACTTGCGCCAATTTAATTTTTTGTTGCCCTTCTTCTCTTATTCATTCAGGAAATTTTGTTCTCTCCTGTTAGTTCGTGCGTTTGTTCGAGAATGAAGCTTATATTCCACACTCTGACTTCCAGAAGTTAAAATGAAGTTCAACATTCAACTCAAAATTCAACTCAACTTTAGTGTTGAAAATATCAAACATGAACTGGATCGTGCCTTCATTTAGCTTTGATTAAGTATTTATGGAAATTGTGTTTGTGACTACTGGTCGGTCTGCAGCGTCATCAACATATCTATTTTTTCAATTTTTCATTTTGCATTATTTCATCGATCTGTTGGAGAATTTAATTTTTTGATTTTATTCGACAACTTGTTCATTGAAATAAACCACTTTACGCCATAGGCCCTTTACGGCATGGTTCCCCTATGTTGTTTAATGTAGGCCTATGTTGTTTGATGTAGGCCTACGTTGTTTATTGTAGGCCTACGTTGTTTAATGTAGCCCTATGTTGTTTGATGTAGGCCTACGTTGTTTGATGTAGGCCTATGTTGTTTGATGTAGGCCTATGTTGTTTGATGTAGGCCTATGTTGTTTGATGTAGGCCTACGCTGTTTAATGTAGCCCTATGTTGTTTGATGTAGGCCTACGTTGTTTGATGTAGGCCTATGTTGTTTAATGTAGGCCTACGTTGTTTGATGTAGGCCTATGTTGTTTAATGTAGGCCTACGTTGTTTGATGTAGGCCTACGTTGTTTGATGTAGGCCTATGTTGTTTAATGTAGGCCTACGTTGTTTGATGTAGGCCTATGTTGTTTAATGTAGCCTACGCTGTTTAATGTAGGCCTACGCTGTTTAATGTAGCCCTATGTTGTTTGATGTAGGCCTACGTTGTTTGATGTAGGCCTATGTTGTTTAATGTAGGCCTACGCTGTTTAATGTAGGCCTACGCTGTTTAATGTAGGCCTACGCTGTTTAATGTAGCCCTATGTTGTTTGATGTAGGCCTACGCTGTTTAATGTAGCCCTATGTTGTTTGATGTAGGCCTACGTTGTTTGATGTAGGCCTATGTTGTTTAATGTAGGCCTACGTTGTTTGATGTAGGCCTATGTTGTTTGATGTAGGCCTACGTTGTTTGATGTAGGCCTATGTTGTTTAATGTAGGCCTACGCTGTTTAATGTAGGCCTACGCTGTTTAATGTAGCCCTATGTTGTTTGATGTAGGCCTACGTTGTTTGATGTAGGCCTATGTTGTTTAATGTAGGCCTACGCTGTTTAATGTAGGCCTACGCTGTTTAATGTAGCCCTATGTTGTTTGATGTAGGCCTACGTTGTTTGATGTAGGCCTATGTTGTTTGATGTAGGCCTATGTTGTTTGATGTAGGCCTATGTTGTTTGATGTAGGCCTACGCTGTTTAATGTAGCCCTATGTTGTTTGATGTAGGCCTACGTTGTTTGATGTAGGCCTATGTTGTTTAATGTAGGCCTACGTTGTTTGATGTAGGCCTATGTTGTTTAATGTAGGCCTACGTTGTTTGATGTAGGCCTATGTTGTTTAATGTAGGCCTACGTTGTTTGATGTAGGCCTATGTTGTTTAATGTAGCCTACGCTGTTTAATGTAGGCCTACGCTGTTTAATGTAGCCCTATGTTGTTTGATGTAGGCCTACGTTGTTTGATGTAGGCCTATGTTGTTTAATGTAGGCCTACGCTGTTTAATGTAGGCCTACGCTGTTTAATGTAGGCCTACGCTGTTTAATGTAGCCCTATGTTGTTTGATGTAGGCCTACGCTGTTTAATGTAGCCCTATGTTGTTTGATGTAGGCCTACGTTGTTTGATGTAGGCCTATGTTGTTTAATGTAGGCCTACGTTGTTTGATGTAGGCCTATGTTGTTTGATGTAGGCCTACGTTGTTTGATGTAGGCCTATGTTGTTTAATGTAGGCCTACGCTGTTTAATGTAGGCCTACGCTGTTTAATGTAGCCCTATGTTGTTTGATGTAGGCCTACGTTGTTTGATGTAGGCCTATGTTGTTTAATGTAGGCCTACGCTGTTTAATGTAGGCCTACGCTGTTTAATGTAGCCCTATGTTGTTTGATGTAGGCCTACGTTGTTTGATGTAGGCCTATGTTGTTTAATGTAGGCCTACGCTGTTTAATGTAGGCCTACGTTGTTTAATGTAGCCCTATGTTGTTTGATGTAGGCCTACGTTGTTTGATGTAGGCCTATGTTGTTTAATGTAGGCCTACGCTGTTTAATGTAGGCCTACGCTGTTTAATGTAGGCCTACGCTGTTTAATGTAGCCCTATGTTGTTTGATGTAGGCCTACGCTGTTTAATGTAGCCCTATGTTGTTTGATGTAGGCCTACGTTGTTTGATGTAGGCCTATGTTGTTTAATGTAGGCCTACGTTGTTTGATGTAGGCCTATGTTGTTTAATGTAGGCCTACGTTGTTTGATGTAGGCCTATGTTGTTTAATGTAGGCCTACGTTGTTTGATGTAGGCCTATGTTGTTTAATGTAGCCTACGCTGTTTAATGTAGGCCTACGCTGTTTAATGTAGCCTACGCTGTTTAATGTAGGCCTACGCTGTTTAATGTAGGCCTACGCTGTTTAATGTAGCCCTATGTTGTTTGATGTAGGCCTACGTTGTTTGATGTAGGCCTATGTTGTTTAATGTAGGCCTACGTTGTTTGATGTAGGCCTATGTTGTTTAATGTAGGCCTACGTTGTTTGATGTAGGCCTATGTTGTTTAATGTAGGCCTACGTTGTTTGATGTAGGCCTATGTTGTTTAATGTAGCCTACGCTGTTTAATGTAGGCCTACGCTGTTTAATGTAGCCTACGCTGTTTAATGTAGGCCTACGCTGTTTAATGTAGGCCTACGCTGTTTAATGTAGACCTACGCTGTTTAATGTAGCCTACGCTGTTTAATGTAGGCCTACGCTGTTTAATGTAGCCTACGCTGTTTAATGTAGGCCTACGCTGTTTAATGTAGGCCTACGCTGTTTAATGTAGACCTACGCTGTTTAATGTAGGCCTACGCTGTTTAATGTAGCCTACGCTGTTTAATGTAGGCCTACGCTGTTTAATGTAGCCTACGCTGTTTAATGTAGGCCTACGCTGTTTAATGTAGGCCTACGCTGTTTAATGTAGACCTACGCTGTTTAATGTAGGCCTACGCTGTTTAGTGTAGGCCTACGCTGTTTAATGTAGGCCTACGCTGTTTAATGTAGGCCTACGCTGTTTAATGTAGGCCTATGTTGTTTAATGTAGGCCTATGTTGTTTAATGTAGGCCTATGTTGTTTAATGTAGGCCTATGTTGTTTAATGTAGGCCTACGCTGTTTAGTGTAGGCCTACGCTGTTTAATGTAGGCCTACGCTGTTTAATGTAGGCCTACGCTGTTTAATGTAGGCCTACGCTGTTTAATGTAGGCCTACGCTGTTTAATGTAGGCCTACGCTGTTTAATGTAGGCCTACGCTGTTTAATGTAGGCCTACGCTATTTAATGTAGGCCTACGTTGTTTAATGTAGGCCTACGTTGTTTAATGTAGGCCTACGCTGTTTAATGTAGGCCTACGTTGGTTGGCTGCCTCTATAACCGACTCATTTCAAGCATATATGAGTAAAAATATTCACTCCAACAAAGATGTACTCAATCTCAATAATAAGATATTACACGGAGATTTCTTGGTCCCTCTCGAAATGATAACTGATAACTGAATGGTAAATGATAACTGAAATGATCCCTGATAACTGAATGGTAAATGATAACTGAAATGATAACTGATAACTGAATGGTAAATGATAACTGAAATGATAACTGATAACTGAATGGTAAATGATAACTGAAATGATAACTGATAACTGAATGGTAAATGATAACTGAAATGATAACTCATAACTGAATGATAAATGATGACTGAAATGATAACTAATAACTGAATGATAAATGATGACTGAAATGATAACTAATAACTGAATCGTAAATGATGACTGAAATAACTGATAACTGAATGGTGAATGATGACTGAATGGTGAATGATAACTGAAATGATAACTGAAATGATAACTGATAACTGAATGGTGAATGATGACTGAAATGATAACTGATAACTGAATGGTGAATGATGACTGAAATGATAACTGAAATGATAACTGAAATGATAACTGAAATGATAACTGAAATGATAACTGAAATGATAACTGAAATGATAACTGAAATGATAACTGAAATGATAACTGAAATGATAACTGAAATGATAACTGAAATGATAACTGAAATGATAACTGAATGATGAATGACAACCGAAATGATAACGTCTGACCCCATTAGCTAGGTGTGCTAGGTTAAGTAGGCGTCCTGATAATTAGCTTACTGAGCTTGCGTAGGAGAAGCCATAATGCAAGTCACACATCTCCATATATGGCTTTCTCAACTTACTGTTTCTATGCCCCTCCTGCATAGATTCCGCGTTCCCTTAACTCCATACTAAATGGTGCCTTCCTCCTTCCTCTCTTAGGACCGCCTTTGTAACGGATTGGTAGGTTTGAAATAACCAATAATCTAATATAATTTCTATATATGGCCTTTTTAACCATAAGGACAATTTTGAATTAAGCGACAACTGGTAAATTATTGTTAATACTTTGGTAATTTGGTGGTTTAATAATTTCAACAGGTATTTGATGCTGTGATTAACCTCTCAGTTATTCCTCCCTTTTTTCACATTTTCCAATAACCGAAGGCTGTAGTTTGCTGGGTGAATTTAGGGGTCGTATAAGGCATAAAACTCTTCTTATATATGTGTATACGATTAGTCATTGACTATAGGTTAGTGTAGATTAGTAATAAACTATAGATTAGTATAGATATAGTCATGGACCATAGGCTATACGCGTACTTTGTGAAATAAGTAGATAAATCAAAGAAGAAGTGTGTGATATACATTTTTAATTATACGGTATACTGGGTTTTATGTTGCTGCTGTGATACAAATCGAAATATAAATGGCATATAAGGAAGCAATATGTATAAATAATGTTTCTAACTTCGGGTATGAATATTAAAACTGAAGCAAACCGATTTGTTTGCAATATATATTGAAAAGTTATTTCTTTCTTCACTCGTGTTTACTGGCTTTTTTGTTTTTATCTGTCTGATATATCGAGTGATGTCGCGTAGTGGATTGAAATAGATGGAAAAATATCTACGATTGAAGATTTGTTCGATCCGAACTATATAGTTTGTGGAAAAGTCCACGGAGTTTACTACCAACATTCGAGTAACTGTAACGCAAATAATAAAAGAAAAAGTCCACGGCGTTGACTACCAGGATTCAAGTACCTCCTACCCCCCCCCCCCCCCCCCCCCCCCAAAAAAAAGTGAAAAAGTCTCCGGAGTTTGCCAACAGCATTCAAGTATCTCCACCGAAAATAATCGCGAAAAAAGTCCACTGCATTTACTACCAACATTTATGCATCTCCGATGAATATATTTGAGGAAAAGTCTACGGAGTTCACAACTAATATTTAAGTACCTCACACGCATATAATTTCATAAAAAGTCTACGGGATTTTTAACCAATATTTAAGTATCTCCTTCCATCAGTGATTCTCTTTAACCATTACAAAATCGATTGTATCAACTTGCAGTCAGGATTGATGTTACATTTTCCAACGATTACCTTATACCTAGCGATATTTTTCTTCCTTATATGTTTTATATAACCAGTGAAAACAATGAAACTATTCTATTTATGCACTCACGGGTCAAATTACTTGTGAAATATAAACTTTTCTGGACAGATTTTAATTGATAATTGTGTTTTCATGGCAAAAACTATAACTTAAAATGAATAGAAAGCAATATTTAAAGCAAGTAACTTTCATGCAGACATAATATTCCAAAAATGAAATCTGAATTGGTCCCTATGTTATTACTGAAGGCAGGGTGTTGTATTGTGCCCTAAATCATTCTTTTACGCACCTTTTTAATGGACTTCCTTCCTAATTTACTGTTTGCGTGTGCAGGGTGTGGGGACCTTGTGCGTAGATTCCCCGGCTGCTCAACTCCATACTAAAATTATGCCTTTTTCCTTCCTCTTTTTTGAGCACTTTCGCTATGGATAGGGACGCCTAAACTAATTATTTAATTTAGAATGCTATTAATTAGGTGGAAATAATTGTTCAGAATCTCAATTTGTGGAAAAACAATTAAGTGCTGGCTCAAGGAGTAGAAATACTCTTTTTATTTGGTTTTCTGTGACGGTTTCTGGTATCACCGGAGAAGCTGCGCGTACTCGTGTGAAAAAACGGGCGGCCGGACTGGGATCGAACCAGCGTCGTTAAAAAAATCGAAAAAATAGTCAAGTCACTCGAAAAATCGACTGAAAAAAATACTCTCATACTCTCACACACAACACACACACAACACACATACAACACACACACACACAGAGACTCCGCACACACCGACACATACACCCAGAGACACACACCCACAGAGGCGCGTAAACATCTGCAACATCTGCCTCAGATGTTGCAGCTGTTTGCTATGCTGCACGCAGCTGCTCCCCACAACTTTATCTTTCCTTATTGCTCCCCCAGCCTCCCCCAACCTCCTCCTCCCCCCGCTTCCCCATTTTCTTCCCCCCTGTCTTTCTTCCCTCTCTTCCCCCTCAACCTGTTGTGCTGTCTTTCTCCCGGTATCGGATCTTGCGTGCGTTAGTTATCGCTTTGACCGCGACGTGGGCCACCGGTGGTACACGGAGGTAATTTTCACAACGCTGCAGACCGACCAGTAGTCACAAACACAATTTCCATAAATACTTAATCAAAGCTAAATGAAGGCACGATCCAGTTCATGTTTGGTATTTTCAATTTCAACATCGCGCGCTGCAGTTGACTTTGTGTTGGAGTTGAATGTTGAACTTCGGTTTAACCAATTGCGGTTAGAGTGTTAAAGCCTAGTTAGGGGCGAGTTAAGCATTATTTAAGGGGTAGTTAAGGACTAATTAGGAGCTAGGTAACACTTTGATTGCTGCAGGTACAACCGAAGTTCAACATTCAACTCCAACACAAAGTCAACTGCAGCGCGCGATGTTGAAAATAGCAAACATGAACTGGATCGTGCCTTCATTTAGCTTTGATTAAGTATTTATGGAAATTGTGTTTGTGACTACTGGTCGGTCTGCAGCGTTGTGAAAATCCCGCCGTGTACCACCGGTGGGTCACGGTGCAGTTAACATGTAACAAAATTTCCTCCGTGTACCACCGGTGGGTCACACTGCAGTTAACATGTAACAAAATCCCCTCCGTGTACCACCAGTGGGTCACACTGCAGTTAACATGTAACAAAATCCCCTCCGTGTACCACCGGTGGGTCACGCTGCAGTTAACATGTAACAAAATCCCCTCCGTGTACCACCAGTGGGTCACACTGCAGTTACCATGAAACAAAATCCCCTCCGTGTACCACCGGTGGGTCACACTGCAGTTAACATGTAACAAAAACCCCTCCGTGTACCACCGGTGGGTCACACTGCAGTTAATATGAAACAAAATCCCCTCCGTGTACCACCGGTGGGTCACACTGCAGTTAACATGTAACAAAAACCCCTCCGTGTACCACCGGTGGTACACGTGACGGTTAACGTGTTTGGGTCTAATTATGGGTTAGTTAAGGCCATTATAGTTAACTAGGAGTTCAGAATTAGTTAGGGGTTAGTGAAACCAATGATGTAACGGTTATGATCATGTGAGTATGTCGTTAGGGTTATCATAGTTAACATAAGTTTGATTAAGAGTCATTAAATATGTAGGTATAAATCATAGATACTTTGGTGAATATATATTTTTAAAATTAACTGCTCTTAATCAATGTTACCCACATCGAAAAGTTATACAATTGCTAATATTATAATCTGAATTAATAATTATAGAAATCAACGCATGAAATGGTCATGGTCATTTCGAAATGACTTCTCAAACAAATTTCATTTCAATATAAAATATACTTATAATATAAATATATCTATAACTTAACGTAAAAATAAATACAATTTATCATTAAAATATGTATAATTTATCATAAAAATATTATATATGAATATTTTATAAAATATAAATTCATATTACTTGTAAATTTCAGTTCAGTAAAGACGTTTAAATATTCTGAAATGTTTATTTTTAAATGGGAAGAGGAAAAAGTGTTCGTTCCCACTCGAAATCAATTCGGGGACCATAAGAAGAGTGTTCTAGAGTGGGCACAATAAGAAGAGTGTTCTAGAGTGGGCACAATAAGTAGAGTGTTCTAGAGTGGGCACAATAAGAAGAGTGTTCTAGAGTGGGCACAATAAGTAGAGTGTTCTAGAGTGGGCACAATAAGTAGAGTGTTCTAGAGTGGGCACAATAAGAAGAGTGTTCTAGAGTGGGCACAATAAGAAGAGTGTTCTAGAGTGGGCACAATAAGTAGAGTGTTCTAGAGTGGGCACAATAAGAAGAGTGTTCTAGAGTGGGCACAATAAGAAGAGTGTTCTAGAGTGGGCACAATAAGAAGAGTGTTCTAGAGTGGGCACAATAAGTAGAGTGTTCTAGAGTGGGCACAATAAGTAGAGTGTTCTAGAGTGGGCACAATAAGAAGAGTTCCAGAGTGGGCACAATAAGAAGAGTGTTCTAGAGTGGGCACAATAAGAAGAGTGTTCTAGAGTGGGCACAATAAGAAGAGTGTTCTAGAGTGGGCACAATAAGAAGAGTGTTCTAGAGTGGGCACAATAAGTAGAGTGTTCTAGAGTGGGCACAATAAGTAGAGTGTTCTAGAGTGGGCACAATAAGAAGAGTGTTCTAGAGTGGGCACAATAAGAAGAGTGTTCTAGAGTGGGCACAATAAGTAGAGTGTTCTAGAGTGGGCACAATAATAAGAGTGTTCTAGAGTGGGCACAATAAGAAGAGTGTTCTAGAGTGGGCACAATAAGAAGAGTGTTCTAGAGTGGGCACAATAAGTAGAGTGTTCTAGAGTGGGCACAATAAGTAGAGTGTTCTAGAGTGGGCACAATAAGAAGAGTTCCAGAGTGGGCACAATAAGAAGAGTGTTCTAGAGTGGGCACAATAAGAAGAGTGTTCTAGAGTGGGCACAATAAGAAGAGTGTTCTAGAGTGGGCACAATAAGAAGAGTGTTCTAGAGTGGGCACGATAAGAAGAGTGTTCTAGAGTGGGCACAATAAGAAGAGTGTTCTAGAGTGGGCACAATAAGAAGAGTGTTCTAGAGTGGGCACAATAAGAAGAGTGTTCTAGAGTGGGCACAATAAGAAGAGTGTTCTAGAGTGGGCACAATAAGAAGAGTGTTCTAGAGTGGGCACAATAAGAAGAGTGTTCTAGAGTGGGCACAATAAGAAGAGTGTTCTAGAGTGGGCACAATAAGAAGAGTGTTCTAGAGTGGGCACAATAAGAAGAGTGTTCTAGAGTGGGCACAATAAGAAGAGTGTTCTAGAGTGGGCACAATAAGAAGAGTGTTCTAGAGTGGGCACAATAAGTAGAGTGTTCTAGAGTGGGCACAATAAGAAGAGTTCCAGAGTGGGCACAATAAGAAGAGTGTTCTAGAGTGGGCACAATAAGAAGAGTGTTCTAGAGTGGGCACAATAAGAAGAGTGTTCTAGAGTGGGCACAATAAGAAGAGTGTTCTAGAGTGGGCACGATAAGAAGAGTGTTCTAGAGTGGGCACGATAAGAAGAGTGTTCTAGAGTGGGCACAATAAGAAGAGTGTTCTAGAGTGGGCACAATAAGAAGAGTGTTCTAGAGTGGGCACAATAAGAAGAGTGTTCTAGAGTGGGCACAATAAGAAGAGTGTTCTAGAGTGGGCACAATAAGAAGAGTGTTCTAGAGTGGGCACAATAAGAAGAGTGTTCTAGAGTGGGCACAATAAGAAGAGTGTTCTAGAGTGGGCACAATAAGAAGAGTGTTCTAGAGTGGGCACAATAAGAAAAGTGTTCCAGAGTGGGCACAATAAGAAGAGTGTTCTAGAGTGGGCACAATAAAAAGTGTTCTAAAATGTGAACCAGAAAAATATTGTAATGTAGTTGGAACCATAAAAATATTGTTATATAGTTGGAACCATAAAAATATTGTTATAAGGTGACAGACAACATAATGCTAGTAATCAGCAGTCGAAGAGAAATATCGCTTGGTACTTTGTTACGATAAGGGATATCATTGTACTGAGATTTTTCTGGTCTAATCTGTAGTACGACACGGTCCTTGATACCTAAATGGTGACGGCGACTCCAGTGCTATTTTTAAAGATTCCTAACGGAGTTACTGAAATGCTAGAAGTAAAATCCGTAGACTTTTTAGGTTCAAAAAGGATAAAAACACTGAAATATTCGAAGCAAATCCCGTTCACTTTTCAGCTTCGACAGATTAGAGATACTGATATTTTGGGAGCAAACTTCGTAGTTATTTTATTATTTTCATTATTATTATTATTATTATTGTTATTATCATTAATGAGGAACGCAAAAGGTACTGAAATATTAGAAGTGAATTCCGAAAACTTGTTTCATTGATTTGAAAAGTAATAGATATTGAAACATTGGGTGTAAGCTCCGTGGATTTTATTCAGGTTTCGATGAATAAAAGGTACTAAAATATTAAGAGTAAATTCCGTGGACTTTTTTTGAGATTCTAGATATAAAATGAATTCTTCGAAAAAACTTCCGTAGATATTTTTCCACGGGAAAATGGGGAAAATCCAGAGGGGGAGGTTGGAGATTGCGGGGGAGGCGGGGGGAAGCAAAGTGAGGCATTAAGAGGCGTGGGGAGGAAAAATAGAGTGGGGAACAGGCTTCAGCAATTAATTGGAAACCAATGCTGCGTGGGGTGACAAACGGGGGTTGTGGGGTATGGGGGTTGTAATGGGGGGTTGTAATGAGGGTTGTAATGTGGGCTGTAAATGGGGGGGTTGTAATGGGGGGTTGTAATGGAGGGTTGAAATGTGGGCTGTAATGGGTGGTTGTAATGGGGGGTTGTAATGGAGGGTTGAAATGTGGGCTGTAATGGGTGGTTGTAATGGGGGGTTGTAATGGGGGGTTGTGGGGGGGGTTGTAATGTGGGCTGTAAATGGGGGGGTTGTAATGGGGGGTTGTAATGGAGGGTTGAAATGTGGGCTGTAAATGGGGGGTTGTAATGGGGGGTTGTAATGGGGGGTTGTGGGGGGGGTTGTAATGTGGGCTGTAAATGGGGGGGGTTGTAATGGGGGGTTGTAATGAGGGTTGTAATGTGGGCTGTAAATGGGGGGGTTGTAATGGGGGGTTGTAATGGAGGGTTGAAATGTGGGCTGTAATGGGTGGTTGTAAGGGGGGTTGTAATGTGGGTTGTAATGGGGGGTTGTAATGGGGGTTGTAATGTGGGCTGTAAATGGGGGGTTGTAATGGGGGGTTGTAAGGGGGGTTGTAATGGGGGTTGTAATGGGGGTTGTAATGGGGGTTGTAATGGGGGGTTGTAATGGGGGGTTGTAATGGGGGTTGTAATGGGGGGTTGTAATGGGGGGTTGTAATGGGGGGTTGTAATGTGGGCTGTAAATGGGGGGTTATAATGGGGGGTTGTAATGGAGGGTTGAAATGTGGGCTGTAATGGGTGGTTGTAATGGGGGCTGTAATGGGGGGTTGTGGGGGGTTGTAATGTGGGTTGTAATGGGGGTTGTAATGTGGGTTGTAATGGGGGGTTGTAATGGGGGTGTAATGGGGGTTGTAATGGGGGTTGTAATGGGGGGTTGTAATGGGGGGTTGTAATGGGGGGTTGTAATGGGGGGTTGTAATGGGGGGTTGTAATGGGGGGTTGTAATGGGGGGTTGTAATGGGGGGTTGTAATGGGGGTTGTAATGGGGGTTGTAATGGGGGGTTGTAATGGGGGTTGTAATGGGGGTTGTAATGGGGGGTTGTAATGGGGGGTTGTAATGGGGGGTTGTAATGGGGGGTTGTAATGGGGGGTTGTAATGGGGGGTTGTAATGGGGGGTTGTAATGGGGGGTTGTAATGGGGGTTGTAATGGGGGTTGTAATGGGGGTTGTATGGAGGGTTGTAATGGGGGTTGTAATGGGGGTTGTAATGGGGGTTGTAATGGGGGTTGTAATGGAGGGTTGTAATGGGGGTTGTAATGGGGGTTGTAATGGAGGGTTGTAATACGGGGTTGTAATGGGGGCTGTAATGGGGGGTTGTAATACGGGGTTGTAATACGGGGTTGTAATGAGGGTTGTAATGGGGGTTGTAATGGGGGTTGTAATGGGGGTTGTAATGGGGGTTGTAATGGGGGTTGTAATGGGGGTTGTAATGGGGGTTGTAATGGGGGTTGTAATGGAGGGTTGTAATACGGGGTTGTAATGGGGGCTGTAATGGGGGGTTGTAATACGGGGTTGTAATACGGGGTTGTAATGAGGGTTGTAATGGGGGTTGTAATGGGGGTTGTAATGGGGTTGTAATGGGGGTTGTAATGGGGGTTGTAATGGGGGTTGTAATGGGGGTTGTAATGGGGGTTGTAATGGAGGGTTGTAATGGGGGGTTGTAATGGGGGTTGTAATGGGGGTTGTAATGGGGGTTGTAATGGGGGTTGTAATGGGGGTTGTAATGGGGGTTGTAATGGGGGTTGTAATGGGGGTTGTAATGGGGGTTGTAATGGGGGTTGTAATGGGGGTTGTAATGGAGGGTTGTAATGGGGGTTGTAATGGGGGGTTGTAATGGGGGTTGTAATGGAGGGTTGTAATGGGGGTTGTAATGGGGGTTGTAATGGGGGTTGTAATGGGGGTTGTAATGGAGGGTTGTAATGGGGGTTGTAATGGAGGGTTGTAATGGGGGTTGTAATGGGGGTTGTAATGGAGGGTTGTAATGGGGGTTGTAATGGAGGGTTGTAATGGGGTTGTAATGGAGGGTTGTAATGGGGGTTGTAATGGGAGGTTGTAATGGGGGTTGTAATGGGGGTTGTAATGGGGGTTGTAATGGGGGTTGTAATGGGGGTTGTAATGGAGGGTTGTAATGGGGGGTTGTAATGGGGGGTTGTAATGGGGGTTGTAATGGGGGGTTGTAATACGGGGTTGTAATGGGGGCTGTAATGGGGGTTGTAATGGGGGGTTGTAATGGAGGGTTGTAATACGGGGTTGTAATACGGGGTTGTAATGGGGGTTGTAATGGGGGTTGTAATGGGGGTTGTAATGGGGGGTTGTAATACGGGGTTGTAATACGGGGTTGTAATGGGGGTTGTAATGGGGGTTGTAATGGGGGTTGTAATGGAGGGTTGTAATGGGGGTTGTAATGGGGGCTGTAATGGGGGGTTGTAATACGGGGTTGTAATACGGGGTTGTAATGGGGGTTGTAATGGGGGGTTGTAATGGAGGGTTGTAATACGGGGTTGTAATGGGGGCTGTAATGGGGGGTTGTAATGGGGGGTTGTAATGGGGGTTGTAATGGGGGTTGTAATGGGGGTTGTAATGGGGGTTGTAATGGGGGTTGTAATGGGGGTTGTAATGGGGGTTGTAATGGGGGTTGTAATGGGGGTTGTAATGGGGGTTGTAATGGGGGTTGTAATGGGGATTGTAATGGGGGTTGTAATGGGGGTTGTAATGGGGGTTGTAATGGGGGTTGTAATGGGGGTTGTAATGGGGGTTGTAATGGGGGTTGATAATGGGGGTTGTAATGGGGGTTGTAATACGGGGTTGTAATGGGGGTTGTAAGGGGGTTGTAATACGGGGTTGTAATACGGGGTTGTAATACGGGGGTTGTAATGGGGGTTGTAATGGGGTTGTAATGGGGGTTGTAATACGGGAATGTAATACGGGGTTGTAATGGGGCTGTAATGGGGTTGTAATGGGGGTTGTAATGGGGGTTGTAATGGGGGTTGTAATGGGGGTTGTAAGGGGGTTGTAATGGGGGTTGTAATGGGGGTTGTATACGGGGTTGTAATGGGGGTTGTAATGGGGGTTGTAATGGGGGTTGTAATGGGGGTTGTAAATGGGGGTTGTAATGGGGGTTGTAATACGGGTTGTAATGGGGGTTGTAATGGGGGTGTAATGGGGTTGTAATGGGGTTGTAATGGGGGTTGTAATGGGGGGTTGTAATGGGGGGTTGTAATGGGGGTTGTAATGGGGGGTTGAATGGGGGTTGTAATACGGGGTTGTAATACGGGGTTTTAATGGGGGTTGTAATGGGGGTTGTAATGGGGGTTGGTAATGGGGGTTGTAATGGGGGGTATATGGGGGGTGGTAATGGGGGTTGTAATGGGGGGTTGTAATCGGGGTTGTAATGGGGGTTGGAATGGGGGTTGATAAGGGGGGTGTAATGGGGGTTGTATGGGGGTGGGATTGGGGAATGGGGCGT
>CM059580.1:4028268-4087760 GCA_030386875.1 Morinoia aosen | reverse complement strand
AAACATGCATAAATGAGTAAAAAAAGATAATAAAAAAGATTATATACAGAAAAACTGTAGGGAATTGGCGAGATTGGGAAAAGGAAACTGGCTGGGAGGTGGAAATGGTAACAGAAGAGATGGGAGGGAGATACAATCCAACATAGATGTCATTACATGGTGCAGAACTTGACAACCCGGGATGTTTGGTGGGACACCCCACACACCCCACATACACGCACCCCACACACACCCCACACACCCTACACACACCCTACACACCCCGCACACACCCCACACACACCCCACACACACCCCACACACACCCCACACACACCCCACACACACCCCACACACACCCCACACACACCCCACACACACCCCACACACACCCCACACACACCCCACATACACCCCACATACACCCCACACACACCCCACATACACCCCACACACACCCCACACACACCCCACATACACCCCACATACACCCCACATACACCCCACATACACCCCACACACCACACACACACCCCCTACACACACACACACCCCACACACACCCCACACACACCCCACACACACCACACACACACCCCACACCCCCCCCACACACCCCCCACACACACCCCCCCCCTCCCACACACACACCCCACACACACACCCCACGCACCACACACACCCCACACACCCCACACACACCCCACACACCCCACACACACCCCACACACACCACACACACACCCCCCACCCACACACACACCCCACACACCCCCCCACACACCACACACACACACCCCCACACACACACCCCACACACACACACCCCACACACACCCCACACACACCCCCCACACACCACACACCCCCCCCCCACACACACACACACCCCACACACACCACACACACACACATCCCACACATCCCACACACCACACACACACACACACATCCCACACACCCCACACACACACACACCCCACACACCCCACACACCCCACACCGTATCAGAAGGCACCACTAACCCAATTTTAGGTCCAATTAATATCGGATTTAGCGGCCTTTTGATGGTGACACTCTCTTCCCCACGCTCCCCCTCGCTCCCCCTCGCTCCCCCACACTCCCCCACACACTCTCCACACTCCCCCACACACTCCCCCATTTTCCCTGCATTGTTGGTCTTCCTTGATCCTTTTTTCTTGTTTTTTCCAGGGTGTCGTTTTTATTTTGGGTTTCTGTTGTTTTCATCTCACTTTCTTTCTATTTCTACATGTTTTGTGTCTAATTTTGCGACTGCTTTACCCGCGCCGTCAAAATTGATGACCTCTCGTTGAGTCTCACACAATAAGGAATAAAGGTTATGTAGTAGGTGTATATATACAGCGGACCTCCGCTATGCGACATTAGTCCGTTAGGGTGTTGGGATCGGAAGGCGAAGTCGTCGTATGGCGAGGCAATAGAAACCTAAGGTGATTAGCTGCTAATACGCGCAGAACCCCAGGTTAAAACATCTAAAATTTTTATAGTCTATATTAAACATTAGTAACAAAATAGTCTAGTAAGTACTATATTACATCCATATTCCCTAGTGAGGGTAACGATGCACGAGCCTTCTTCGTATTTCTTGATTATCTCTGGTTTCGTTCCCATAGTAATCATCTTCTTACTTCTCCCTTTACATCATGGGACCGATGGTTAACGAAATAAAGTTTGAATTAAGCACTAAAATGCACAATAAATACGAGAACAAGTTTTTACGAAACCCTCGCGAGATTCTGAACTGAGCGAGCGATGAGCGAAGAGAGAGGCAGCATTTCGGCCAATGGCATACCGGCATCTTAGTGACGTCGACCAATAGCAGACCAGCATCTCAGTGACGTAAGCAGTGACGTATGAGCGAGGTGTGAGGCACGGTAGAGGAAATAATGTAGGTTCAAACCAGTCTTTTTTTCGTTGACGGTGTGGTTTTGCTGACGTCACGGCAACGGACCAATAGCAGCGCTCATATTGCATCTGGTAGCGCTGCTACCCCCCAAATCTGGCTCCACTATTGGCCTAACGACATGGCGTTTTGGTGACGTCATAGAGTTTGTTTGAAATAAAGCCTTTCTATTGGCTAGCCGAACAAGAGGAGGCGTATTTTCCCCCATAGAAATGACCCTACCTTGTTTCCTCTACCGTGGTCGTATATGGAAATGTATGCCCCATATTAAATGGGAACAGGCCATATATGGGAACATATGAAAGAAGTACGTAGATTTGAAGATTTATAAATGAGGTTTAGAAGTATAACTCTCTCGCCAAATGTCAATAATAGAGAACTTCATTATCAATTTTACCATTCATAATAATTCTACTTTATTAATTTCCACATTTTAAGAAATGCTACGTTCTTTATTTTTACATTTTCAATTTTTACATTTCTTGAATGCTACATTTTCGGTTTTACATTTTTTTTAAATACTACATTTTCCATTTTTACATATCTAAAAATACTTTTTTTTTCATTTTTTTCGAAAAATTGAGCGTGAATTTTTTTCAAGAAGCAATGAACTTTTCTCTTGCAATTGTTAGTTTTGTGACGCTTTTGTACACCTAATCTTCTTCTTCATTAAAAATTGATATAAAACTCAACAATAAAATTGATAATGACGAATAAAAATTATTATATTCAAATTATATTATTGGAAATGAATAATAATGAAAAAAATTATATTGAAAATGAATTATTATGAAAAAATTATTATTATATTCGAATTATATTATTGAAAATAAATATTAATGATAAAATGTTTCTTTTGAATTCGAATTATATGATTCAATTACTTATATGGGCGTAACATTTTTTACGACCTTATACGTAATTCATAATGAATGAATTTATTTACACTGAAGTACAATATATACTACTTTTTCATAAAAAATATTCAATAATTTTAAATAATTATTCAATATTTTTAATTTAATATTTTATATTTTTTTATAAAAACATACAGTATTTCAAATAAAAATAGTTAATACTTTTAAATAAAAATATTTAATATTTTTAAATAAAAACATTCAGTATTTTAAATAAAAATATTCACTACTTATGAGAAAAATCTTCAATATGTTTTATTAAAAATATTAAATATTTTTAACTAAAACGAAGCACTGCAAAAATTTTCCAGGAACTGGAATAAAAAAAATAAAAAATTTCATTTTTTGCTCTCGTTTTGATTAAATTGAATTTCTAGAAGCTGTAATTTTAGATAGAGTTCATTCAAATGCCTTGAAGTATTTCCATCTTGAGCCAGTATATAACCCAGAACATAGCCCAGTACACAGCCCAGTGGGCCAGTACACAGTCCAATACACAGCCCAGTAAGCCAGTACACAGTCCAGTAAGCCAGTACACAGCCCAGTGGGCCAGTACATAGCCCAGTACACAGCCCAGTAAGCCAGTACACAGTCCAGTAAGCCAGTACACAGCCCAGTGGGCCAGTACATAGCCCAGTGGGCCAGTACATAGCCCAGTGGGCCAGTACACAGCCCAGTGGGCCAGTACACAGCCAAGTGGGCCAGTACATAGCCCAGTACACAGCCCAGTGGGCCAGTACACAGCCCAGTGGGCCAGTACATAGCCCAGTGGGCCAGTACACAGCCCAGTGGGCCAGTACACAGCCCAGTGGGCCAGTACACAGCCCAGTGGGCCAGTACATAGCCCAGTGGGCCAGTACACAGCCCAGTGGGCCAGTACATAGCCCAGTGGGCCAGTACACAGCCCAGTGGGCCAGTACACAGCCCAGTGGGCCAGTACACAGCCCAGTGGGCCAGTACATAGCCCAGTGGGCCAGTACACAGCCCAGTGGGCCAGTACACAGCCCAGTGGGCCAGTACATAGCCCAGTGGGCCAGTACACAGCCCAGTGGGCCAGTACACAGCCCAGTGGGCCAGTACACAGCCCAGTGGGCCAGTACATAGCCCAGTGGGCCAGTACACAGCCCAGTGGGCCAGTACACAGCCCAGTGGGCCAGTACACAGCCCAGTGGGCCAGTACATAGCCCAGTGGGCCAGTACACAGCCCAGTGGGCCAGTACACAGCCCAGTGGGCCAGTACACAGCCCAGTGGGCCAGTACACAGCCCAGTGGGCCAGTACATAGCCCAGTGGGCCAGTACACAGCCCAGTGGGCCAGTACATAGCCCAGTGGGCCAGTACACAGCCAAGTGGGCCAGTACATAGCCCAGTACACAACCCAGTGGGCCAGTACACAGCCCAGTGGGCCAGTACATAGCCCAGTGGGCCAGTACACAGCCCAGTGGGCCAGTACACAGCCCAGTGGGCCAGTACATAGCCCAGTGGGCCAGTACATAGACCAGTGGGCCAGTACACAGCCCAGTGGGCCAGTACATAGCCCAGTGGGCCAGTACACAGCCCAGTGGGCCAGTACACAGCCCAGTGGGCCAGTACACAGCCCAGTGGGCCAGTACACAGCCCAGTGGGCCAGTACACAGCCCAGTGGGCCAGTACACAGCCCAGTGGGCCAGTACACAGCCCAGTGGGCCAGTACACAGCCCAGTGGGCCAGTACACAGCCCAGTGGGCCAGTACATAGCTTAGTGGGCCAGTACATAGCCCAGTACACAGCCCAGTACACAGCCAGTACACAGCCCAGTGCACAGCCCAGTGCACAGCCCAGTACACAGCCCAGTACACAGCCCAGTACACAGCCCAGTACACAGCCCAGTACATAGCCCAGTACACAGCCCAGAACACAGCCCAGAACACAGCCCAGTACACAGCCCAGTACACAGCCCAGTACACAGCCCAGTACACAGCCCAGTACACAGCCCAGTACACAGCCCAGTACACAGCCCAGTACACAGCCCAGTACACAGCCCAGTACACAGCCCAGTACACAGCCCAGTACACAGCCCAGTACACAGCCCAGTACACAGCCCAGTACACAGCCCAGTACACAGCCCAGTACACAGCCCATCACACAGCCCAGTACACAGCCCAGTACACAGCCCAGTACACAGCCCAGTACACAGCCCAGTACACAGCCCAGTACACAGCCCAGTACACAGCCCAGTACACAGCCCAGAACACAGCCCAGTACACAGCCCAGTACACAGCCCAGCACACAGCCCAGCACACAGCCCAGGACACAGCCCAGCACACAGCCCAGCACACAGCCCAGTAAACAGCCCAGTAAACAGCCCAGTACACAGCCCAGAACACAGCCCAGTACACAGCCCAGTACACAGCCCAGTAAACAGCCCAGTACACAGCCCAGTACACAGCCCAGTACACAGCCCAGTACACAGCCCAGTACACAGCCCAGTACACAGCCCAGTACACAGCCCAGCACACAGCCCAGTACACAGCCCAGCACACAGCCCAGTAACCCTCACAGCGCGGATCAGAAATAAGCTCAAAGGCAGATTTTTATTTTCGAAAATTGTGTTTTCGTCCGCGGGGCTGCGGCGTAACTGAATCTTCTTGTTGTCCCCAGTCTTGTTGTTGTTGTCTCCAGCCCTGTTGTTGTCCCCAGTCTTGTTGTTGTCTCCAGCCCTGTTGTTGTCTCCAGCCCTGTTGTTGTCTCCAGCCCTGTTGTTGTCTCTAGCCCTGTTGTTGTCTCCAGCCCTGTTGTTGTTGTCTCCAGCCCTGTTGTTGTTGTCCCCAGCCCTGTTGTTGTTGTCCCCAGCCCTGTTGTTGTCTCCAGTCTTGTTGTTGTCTCCAGCCCTGTTGTTGTTGTCCCCAGCCCTGTTGTTGTTGTCCCCAGCCCTGCTGTTGTCTCCAGTCTTGTTGTTGTCCCCAGCCCTGTTGTTGTTGTCCCCAGCCCTGTTGTTGTCTCCAGTCTTGTTGTTGTCTCCAGCCCTGTTGTTGTCTCCAGTCTTGTTGTTGTCCCCAGCCCTGTTGTTGTTGTCCCCAGCCCTGTTGTTGTCTCCAGTCTTGTTGTTGTCCCCAGCCCTGTTGTTGTCTCCAGTCTTGTTGTTGTCTCCAGTCTTGTTGTTGTCTCTAGCCCTTTTTGTTGCCGAGTATTGCATGTTAACAGAAGCTTATCAAACCAACGAGTGCAGCATTGATTCCCTTTTGGGTTCAATAAATTTTCGAATGTTATTGGGACTTCTTCTTCTTTTTTTGAATTACTGGGAGGGGATTGTTGACTTTCCAAGTACGAAAGGAAAAGATGAAAATCTGGAGGTGCGAGGCCTGAAGAACATGTGGGGGGATATAGAACTGCTTTGCTGCTATGTATCTCCTTAGATCATTTCCGCTATGTGCGTTGTCGTGGGGTAAATCAGAACTTAACGTCCATGGGCCCCGTGGCCGAGTGGTTGCGAGCGCGCCTCACGGGGCGTCGGCAGTTCGAATCCCGGCAGTGCCGCCCGGTTTTTCTCCCCCTCCGGAGAAGGGAGAACTCAGCCATAATTCCCCACTCTACCCAGGTGTTCTCCCTGTTGGAAAAAGGGAGAACTCAGCCACAATTCCCCACTCTACCCAGGTGTCGGAAATGGGTACCGGCTTGACCGGGGGTAACCGCCATGGCGTCCTGGTGTTAGTTATGAGGCATTTGATATACCAACCGTCATGGCGTCCTGGTGTTAGTTACGAGGCATTTGATATACCAACCGTCATGGCGTCCTGGTGTTAGTTATGAGGCATTTGATATACCAACCGTCATGGCGTCCTGGTGTTAGTTACGAGGCATTTGATATACCAACCGTCATGGCGTCCTGGTGTTAGTTATGAGGCATTTGATATACCAACCGTCATGGCGTCCTGGTGTTAGTTATGAGGCATTTGATATACCAACCGTCATGGCGTCCTGGTGTTAGTTATGAGGCATTTGATATACCAACCGCCATGGCGTCCTGGTGTTAGTTATGAGGCATTTGATATACCAACCGTCATGGCGTCCTGGTGTTAGTTATGAGGCATTTGATATACCAACCGTCATGGCGTCCTGGTGTTAGTTATGAGGCATTTGATATACCAACCGTCATGGCGTCCTGGTGTTAGTTACGAGGCATTTGATATACCAACCGTCATGGCGTCCTGGTGTTAGTTATGAGGCATTTGATATACCAACCGTCATGGCGTCCTGGTGTTAGTTATGAGGCATTTGATATACCAACCGTCATGGCGTCCTGGTGTTAGTTATGAGGCATTTGATATACCAACCGTCATGGCATCCTGGTGTTAGTTATGAGGCATTTGATATACCAACCGTCATGGCGTCCTGGTGTTAGTTATGAAGCATTTGATATACCAACCGTCATGGCGTCCTGGTGTTAGTTATGAGGCATTTGATATACCAACCGTCATGGCATCCTGGTGTTAGTTATGAGGCATTTGGTATACCAACCGTCATGGCATCCTGGTGTTAGTTATGAGGCATTTGATATACCAACCGTCATGGCGTCCTGGTGTTAGTTATGAGGCATTTGGTATACCAACCGTCATGGCATCCTGGTGTTAGTTATGAGGCATTTGGTATACCAACCGTCATGGCGTCCTGGTGTTAGTTATGAGGCATTTGATATACCAACCGTCATGGCGTCCTGGTGTTAGTTATGAGGCATTTGATATACCAACCGTCATGGCGTCCTGGTGTTAGTTATGAGGCATTTGATATACCAACCGCCATGGCGTCCTGGTGTTAGTTATGAGGCATTTGATATACCAACCGTCATGGCGTCCTGGTGTTAGTTATGAGGCATTTGATATACCAACCGTCATGGCGTCCTGGTGTTAGTTATGAGGCATTTGATATACCAACCGTCATGGCGTCCTGGTGTTAGTTACGAGGCATTTGATATACCAACCGTCATGGCGTCCTGGTGTTAGTTATGAGGCATTTGATATACCAACCGTCATGGCGTCCTGGTGTTAGTTATGAGGCATTTGATATACCAACCGTCATGGCGTCCTGGTGTTAGTTATGAGGCATTTGATATACCAACCGTCATGGCGTCCTGGTGTTAGTTATGAGGCATTTGATATACCAACCGTCATGGCATCCTGGTGTTAGTTATGAGGCATTTGATATACCAACCGTCATGGCGTCCTGGTGTTAGTTATGAGGCATTTGATATACCAACCGTCATGGCGTCCTGGTGTTAGTTATGAGGCATTTGATATACCAACCGTCATGGCGTCCTGGTGTTAGTTATGAGGCATTTGATATACCAACCGTCATGGCATCCTGGTGTTAGTTATGAGGCATTTGATATACCAACCGTCATGGCGTCCTGGTGTTAGTTATGAGGCATTTGATATACCAACCGTCATGGCGTCCTGGTGTTAGTTATGAGGCATTTGATATACCAACCGTCATGGCATCCTGGTGTTAGTTATGAGGCATTTGATATACCAACCGTCATGGCGTCCTGGTGTTAGTTATGAAGCATTTGATATACCAACCGTCATGGCGTCCTGGTGTTAGTTATGAGGCATTTGATATACCAACCGTCATGGCGTCCTGGTGTTAGTTATGAGGCATTTGATATACCAACCGTCATGGCGTCCTGGTGTTAGTTATGAGGCATTTGATATACCAACCGTCATGGCGTCCTGGTGTTAGTTATGAGGCATTTGGTATACCAACCGTCATGGCGTCCTGGTGTTAGTTATGAGGCATTTGATATACCAACCGTCATGGCGTCCTGGTGTTAGTTATGAAGCATTTGATATACCAACCGTCATGGCGTCCTGGTGTTAGTTACGAGGCATTTGATATACCAACCGTCATGGCGTCCTGGTGTTAGTTATGAGGCATTTGATATACCAACCGTCATGGCGTCCTGGTGTTAGTTATGAGGCATTTGATATACCAACCGTCATGGCGTCCTGGTGTTAGTTATGAGGCATTTGATATACCAACCGTCATGGCGTCCTGGTGTTAGTTATGAGGCATTTGATATACCAACCGTCATGGCGTCCTGGTGTTAGTTACGAGGCATTTGATATACCAGTGTACCAGGTGGTGTGTACAGGGCTTGGTTGGAATAAAACATTTTTTTATTTTGCTCAGTAATGAAGTTTTTACTATTTTGCCCGATTTTTACCGGTTTACTGAATAGTACTGACCGTTGTATATATATATATATTTAAGTTTGTATTGGACAATTTATTTTATTTTTTACTTTATAGAGCCTGATGCAATTTGTATTTATAGAAAAATGTAACAACCGAAAAAAACTATATTAGCTAAGTATGGCGTAGAATTAACCATGCTTAACTTAAAACTGTGTCCTAAATATATTTATGAATATGTAATAAAGAGTATATTTAAAATATATGCTATGTGTATAGATACTTATATACATAAATATATGTACAAATATATTTAAGGAACAATATTTCATGTATGAGTATTTATATACACACAATGCTATACTTTAAACTCACGAGTTTTTAATTTAGATTCTCGATTCCTATGAAATTACAATTGATGTTCGGATCATAATGTTGAAATTGCGTACCTGATCGAACTTGAGAGAGGACGTTGTGAATTTCTGAGAGTAAACAACATTCAAATCCTCGACATCTCCCACCACAAAATATTTACCAGAAAATTAAAAAAAAACTCGATTTAATTTTTTCCTCAAGCGAAAAAAGGCATAAAAAGGGTGAGCTTTAGCGTCATTTTTGACGGCACATTTGCGTTTTTTATATATATTTTTATTTTTTTGTTTGTTTTTTTTGAGTGCACAGTTGTGGGCACTGTTACTCTTTCCACTCTCACTCCCACTCCCTCCCACTCACTCCCACTCACTCCCACTCACTCCCACTCACGCCCACTCACGCCCACTCACGCCCACTCACGCCCACTCACGCCCACTCCCACTCCCACTCACTCCCACTCACTCCCACTCACGCCCACTCACGCCCACTCCCACTCCCACTCACTCCCACTCCCTCCCACTCACTCCCACTCCCTTCCACTCACTCCCACTCACTCCCACTCACTCTCACTCCCTCCCACTCTCTCCCACTCACTCCCACTCATTTCCACTCACTCCCACTCACTCCCACTCACTTCCACTCCATCCCACTCACTCCCACTCACTCCCACTCCCTCCCATTCTCTACCCCTTCCACTCCCTACCACTCCCTCCCATTCTCTACCCCTTCCACTCCCTTCCACTCCCTCCCATTCCCCACCACAGCAAACTTCTCGCCTGCTCCCCCAGGGGGAGGCCAGGGGGACGCTCCCCCTCGCAGCTGTCACAAATGACTCGACCGCCACAATATCGCTGGCCGCAAGAAATTCCTCTCCCTCCTCCCCACGCTCCCCCACGCTTCCCCACGCTCCCCCACGCTCCCCCACGCTCTCCCACGCTCCCCCACGCTCCCCCACCCTCCCCCACGCTCTCCCACGCTCCCCCACGCTCCCCCACGCTCTCCCACGCTCCCCCACGCTCCCCCACGCTCCCCCACCCTCCCCCACGCTCCCCCACGCTCCCACACGCTCCCCCACGCTCCCCCACCCTCCCCCACTCTCTCCCACGCTCCCCCACGCTCCCCCACGCTCCCCCACGCTCCCCCACGATCCCCCACGCTCCCCCACGCTCCCCCACGCTCCCCACGCTCCCCCACGCTCCCCCACGCTCCCCCACGCTCCCCCACGCTCTCCCACGCTCCCCCACGCTCCCCCACGCTCCCCCACGCTCCCACACGCTTCCCCACGCTTCCCCACGCTCCCCTACGCTTCCCCACGCTCCCCCACGCTTCCCCACGCTCCCCCACGCTCCCCCACGCTCTCCCACGCTCCCCCACGCTCCCCCACCCTCCCCCACGCTCTCCCACGCTCTCCCACGCTCCCCCACGCTCCCCCACGCTCCCCCACGCTCTCCCACGCTCCCCCACGCTCCCCCACGCTCCCCCACCCTCCCCCACGCTCCCCCACGCTCCCCCACGCTCCCCCACGCTCCCCCACCCTCCCCCACTCTCTCCCACGCTCCCCCACGCTCCCCCACGCTCCCCCACGCTCCCCCACGCTCCCCCACGCTCCCCCACGCTCCCCCACGCTCCCCACGCTCCCCCACGCTCCCCCACGCTCCCCCACGCTCCCCCACGCTCTCCCACGCTCCCCCACGCTCCCCCACGCTCCCCCACGCTCCCCCACGCTCCCCCACGCTCCCACACGCTACCCCACGCTTCCCCACGCTCTCCCACGCTCCCCCACGCTCCCCCACGCTCCCCCACGCTCCCACACGCTTCCCCATGCTCCCCCACGCTCCCCCAAGCTCCCCCACGTTCATCACGCTTCCTCACGCTTCCCCACGCTCCCCCAAGCCTCCCACACTCCCCCACCTGCTCTGGTTTACCTTTTTTTCGTTCCCCACTTCCCCATTTCCGCAACTTTAGTGTGTTCGTTTGTAATTCGCCTTATCAGTACTGATGGGATTTAAAAAATTAGTTTTTACGAAATTTCACGACTTAATTCGAACACAACATCAACAATTAGCACCCACGTCATTTCGTGTGTTAGTGCGAACGTAATTACACGATTTAATTAATCATTAATTTTTTATATACCCAGTGTAATCGAATTATTAACTCAGTGTTATGCAATTATTAACTCAGTGTTATGCAATTATTTACTCAGTGTTATGCAATTATTAACTCAGTGTTATGCAATTATTTACTCAGTGTTATGCAATTATTTACTCAGTGTTATGCAATTATTTACTCAGTGTTATGCAATTATTAACTCAGTGTTATGCAATTATTTACTCAGTGTTATGCAATTATTTACTCAGTGTTATGCAATTATTAACTCAGTGTTATGCAATTATTTACTCAGTGTTATGCAATTATTAACTCAGTGTTATGCAATTATTTACTCAGTGTTATGCAATTATTTACTCAGTGTTATGCAATTATTAACTCAGTGTTATGCAATTATTAACTCAGTGTTATGCAATTATTAACTCAGTGTTATGCAATTATTAACTCAGTGTTATGCAATTATTAACTCAGTGTAGTAGGCAGGGTGTTGAATTATGCCCTATGTTGTTGCTGAAGTTTTCTGTGTGTTTCTATTTTAATTTGTAATAAATATCTATTTTGGATGTTTTGGTTTTGTAAATCCTACAATTCTTGGGAATTTGACGGGTAACGATGCGGTCGTTATATGGTGAAGATAATTATAGATCGACTAAATAGTAATCGTGTTTTTACGACAGTTTTAATTTTCACTTCTAGGAAGCTGAACATTTTTTGGATCGAGGTTTGCAGGTTTTACAGTTCGAGCTTGATGACTTTAAAATAAAATAACTTTTGAAACAATAAGTTATTTAGAGACATGTGTACATGTGTATATTTTGTCTTGATTTAGGTATGTATTGACAGATATACAAGTCTGATGAATTGTATAAAAAAACATTACATTATGAAATATTAAATGTCAAAAAATCAGAAAACTAATCTACGATGCAAAAAAAACATAATAACCCACATTAGGGGGCTACCCAGCGTCGACATCCAAGAAGCTTGAACAGAAGTCGAGGTTTTAGTCTTAACTTTTCTAATATACAGCGATGGTTAATATTTTAGTGACGTAGTCTTTGGTAGTTTTTCGAGTAGTTTTGGTAGTTTTTTTTGGTAGTTTTTTTTGGTAGTTTTTTTTGGTAGTTTTTTTTGGTAGTTTTTTGGTAGTTTTTTTTTCGAGTAGAATTATAAGCTTTCATTGCGATATAATATTATGGACAACATATATCTATATGTAATGCTTGTGATCAAAATATATCATAATGTATAATATGTATAAATTCTATATAATACATGTAATGTATATTACGACATATGATATATAGTAGATTTTATATAGTATATAGTATGTGGTATGAGATATAATGCATGCATATTTAAAATACACATTTATATATATTATGTATTATATATATTCAATATATATATATTTATAATAAATATTATATACATATAATATATATATAAAATGCATTTTAGCACATTCAGCATCAAAATACGTCGGTTAAACACTGCATACGTAATACGTCGGTCAGTATTCCTGAGCACAACTACAAACATGTGATGAACACATTTCTGTGAATACCCCCACGCGTTATTCGAATTTATTTCAATATTTTTTTGAAAACTTGCAAAATAAAGTGCATTTCCTGTCGAATTTGCGCCAATTTAATTTTTTGTTACCCTTCTTCTCTTATCCATTCAGGAAATTTTGTTCTCTCCTGTTAGTTCGTGCGTTTGTTCGAGAATGAAGCTTATATTCCACACTCTGACTGCCAGAAGTTAAAATGAAGTTCAACATTCAACTCAGAATTCAACTCAACTTTAGTGTTGAAAATAGCAAACATGAACTGAATCGTGCCTTCATTTTGTTTTGGTTAAGTATTTATGGAAATTGTGTTTGTGACTACTGGTCGGTCTGCATCATCATCGACATATGTATTGTTTCCATTTTCCATTTCGCATTATTTCATCGACCTGTTGCAGAATTTAATTTTTTCATTTTATTCGACAACTTGTTCATTGAAATAAACCACTTTACGGCATGGTTTCCTCGTAATGACCGCTGACCGCTATGTCTGCCTATACTTGTTTTATATCGGCCTATGTTGTTTAATGTGGGCCTATGCTGTTTAATGTAGGCCTATGCTGTTTAATGTGGGCCTATGCTGTTTAATGTAGGCCTATGTTGTTTAATGTAGGCCTATGTTGTTCAATGTGGGCCTATGTTGTTTAATGTGGGCCTATGTTGTTCAATGTGGGCCTATGTTGTTTAATGTGGGCCTATGTTGTTCAATGTGGGCCTACGCTGTTTAATGTTGGCCTATGTTGTTTAATGTAGACCTACGCTGTTTAATGTAGCCTACGCTGTTTAATGTAGGCCTACGCTGTTTAATGTAGGCCTACGCTGTTTAATGTAGGCCTACGCTGTTTAATGTAGGCCTACGCTGTTTAATGTAGGCCTACGCTGTTTAATGTAGGCCTACGCTGTTTAATGTAGCCTACGCTGTTTAATGTAGGCCTACGCTGTTTAATGTAGGCCTACGCTGTTTAATGTAGCCTACGCTGTTTAATGTAGGCCTACGCTGTTTAATATAGGCCTACGCTGTTTAATGTAGGCCTACGCTGTTAAATGTAGCCTACGCTGTTTAATGTAGGCCTACGCTGTTTAATGTAGGCCTACGCTGTTTAATGTAGCCTACGCTGTTTAATGTAGGCCTACGCTGTTTAATGTAGGCCTACGCTGTTTAATGTAGGCCTACGCTGTTTAATGTAGCCTACGCTGTTCAGTGTAGGCCTACGCTATTTAATGTTGGCCTACGTTGTTTAATGTAGGCCTACGTTGTTTAATATAGGCCTATGTTGTTTAATGTAGGCCTACGTTGTTTAATATAGGCCTATGTTGTTTAATGTAGGCCTACGTTGGTTGGCTGCCTCTATAACCGACTCATTTCAAGAATAAATGAGTAATAATATTCACTCCAACAAAGATGCACGCAATCTCAATAATAAGATATTACACGGAGATTTGTTGGTCCCTCTCGAAATGATAACTGAAATGATAACTGATAACTGAATGGTGAATGATAACTGAAATGATAACTGATAACTGAATGGTGAATGATGACTGAAATGATAACTGATGACTGAATGGTGAATGGTGACTGAAATGATAACTGATAACTGAATGGTGAATGATGACTGAAATGATAACTGATAACTGAATGGTGAATGATGACTGAAATGATAACTGATAACTGAATGGTGAATGATGACTGAAATGATAACTGATAACTGAATGGTGAATGATGACTGAAATGATAACTGATAACTGAATGGTGAATGATGACTGAAATGATAACTGATAACTGAATGGTGAATGATGACTGAAATGATAACTGATAACTGAATGGTGAATGATGACTGAAATGATAACTGATAACTGAATGGTGAATGATGACTGAAATGATAACTGATAACTGAATGGTGAATGATGACTGAAATGATAACTGATAACTGAATGGTGAATGATGACTGAAATGATAACTGATAACTGAATGGTGAATGATGAATGAAATGATAACTGATAACTGAATGGTGAATGATGACTGAAATGATAACTGATGACTGAATGGTGAATGGTGACTGAAATGATAACTGATAACTGAATGGTAAATGATGACTGAAATGATAACTGATAACTGAATGGTGAATGATGACTGAAATGATAAATGATGACTGAATGATAAAGAGTAACTGAATGATGAATTATAACTGAATGATAAATGATAACTAAATGTTAAATGATAACTGAATGATGAATGACAACCGAAATGATAACGTCTGACCCCATTAGCTAGGTGTGCTAGGTTAAGTGGGCGTCCTGATAATTAGCTTACTGAGCTTGTGTAGGAGAAGCCATAATGTAAGTCACACATCTCCATATATGGCTTTCTCAACTTACTGTTTCAATGCCTCTCCTGCATAGATTCCGCGTTCCCTTAACTCCATACTAAATGGTGCCTTCCTCCTTCCTCTTTTAGGATCACCTTTTAACGGATTGGTAGGTTTGAAATAACCAATAATCTAAAATAATTTCTATACATGGCCTTTTTAACCATAAGGACAATTTTGAATTAGGCGACAACTGGTAAATTATTGTTAATACTTTGGTAATTTGGTGGTCTCAATGTTCATTTATTTAATTTCAACAGGTATTTGATGCTGTGATTACCCTCTCAGTTATTCCTCCCTTTTTCACCTTCTCCAATAACCGAAGGCTGTAGTTTGCTGGGTGAATTTAGGGGTCGTATAAGGCATAAAACTCTTCTTATATATGTGTATACGATTAGTCATTGACTATAGATTAGTGTAGATTAGTAATAAACTATAGATTAGTATAGATATAGTCATGGACCATAGGCTATACGTGTACTTTGTGAAATAAGTAGATAAATCAAAGAAGAAGTGTGTGATATACATTTTTAATTATACGGTATACTGGGTTTTATGTTGCTGCTGTGATACAAATCGAAATATAAATGGCATATAAGGAAGCAATATGTATAAATAATGTTTCTAACTTCGGGTATGAATATTAAAACTGAAGCAAACCGATTTGTTTGCAATATATATTGAAAAGTTATTTCTTTCTTCACTCGTGTTTACTGGCTTTTTTGTTTTTATCTGTCTGATATATCGAATGATGTCGCGTAGTGGATTGAAATAGATGGAAAAATATCTACGATTGAAGATTTGTTCGATCCGAACTTTATAGTTTGTGGAAAAGTCCACGGAGTTTACTACCAACATTCGAGTAACTATAACGCAAATAATAAAAGAAAAAGTCCACGGCGTTGACTACCAGGATTCAAGTACCCCCCCCCAAAAAAAAGTGAAAAAGTCTCCGGAGTTTGCCAACAGCATTCAAGTATCTCCACCGAAAATAATCGCGAAAAAAGTCCACTGCATTTACTACCAACATTTATGCATCTCCGATGAATATATTTGAGAAAAAGTCTACGGAGTTCACAACTAGTATTTAAGTACCTCACACACATATAATTTCATAAAAAGTCTACGGGATTTACAACCAATATTTAAGTATCTCCTTTCATCAGTGATTCTCTTCAACCATTACAATGTCGATTGTATCAACTTGCAGTCAGGATTGATGTTACATTTTCCAACGATTACCTTATACCTAGCGATATTATTCATCCTTATATGTTTTTATATAACCAGTGAAAACAATGAAACTATTCTATTTATGCACTCACGGGTCAAATTACTTGTGAAATATAAACTTTTCTGGACAGATTTTAATTGATAATTGTGTTTTCATGGCAAAAAAATTGCAAAAAATATAACTTACAATAAATAGAAAGCAATATTTAAAGCAAGTAACTTTCATGCAGACATAATGTTCCAAAAATGAAATCTGAATTGGTCCCTATGTTATTACTGAAGGCAGGGTGTTGTATTGTGCCCTAAATCATTCTTTTACGCACCTTTTTCATGAACTTCCTTCCTAATTTACTGTTTGCGTGTGCAGGGTGTGGGGACCTTGTGCGTAGATTCCCCGGCTGCTCAACTCCATACTAAAATGGTGCCTTTTTCCTTCCTCATTTTTGAGCACTTACGCTATGGATAGGGACGCCTAAACTAATTTATTTAATTAAAATGCTATTAATTAGGTGGAAATAATTGTTCAGAATCTCTACTTGTGGAAAAACAATTAAGTGCTGGCTCAAGGAGTAGAAATACTCATTTCATTTGGTTTTCTGTGACGGTTTCTGGTATCACCGGAGAAGCTGCGCGTACTCGTGTGAAAAACGGGCGGCTGGACAGGGATCGAACCAGCGTCGTTAAAAAAATTGAGAAAATAGTCAAGTCACTCGAAAATCGACTGAAAAAAATACTCATACTCTCACACACAACACACACACAACACACATACAACACACACACACACAGAGACTCCGCACACACCGACACATACACCCAGAGACACACACACACCCACAGAGGCACGTAAACATCTGCAACATCTGCCTCAGATGTTGCAGCTGTTTGCTATGCTGCACGCAGCTGCTCCCCACAACTTTATCTTTCCTTATTGCTCCCCCAGCCTCCCCCAACCTCCTCCTCCCCCACTTCCCCATTTTCTTCCCCCCTGTCTTTCTTCCCTCTCTTCCCCCTCAACCTGTTGTGCTGTCTTTCTCCCGGTATCGGATCTTGCGTGCGTTAGTTATCGCTTTGACCGCGACGTGACCCACCGGTGGTACACGGAGGTAATTTTCACAACGCTGCAGACCGACCAGTAGTCACAAACACAATTTCCATAAATACTTAATCAAAGCTAAATGAAGGCACGATCCAGTTCATGTTTGCTATTTTCAACATCGCGCGCTGCAGTTGACTTTGTGTTGGAGTTGAATGTTGAACTTCGGTTTAACCAATTGCGGTTAGAGTGTTAAAGCCTAGTTAGGGGCGAGTTAAGCATTATTTAAGGGGTAGTTAAGGACTAATTAGGAGCTAGTTAACACTTTGACTCCTGCAGGTACAACCGAAGTTCAACTTTCAACTCCAACACAAAGTCAACTGCAGCGCGCGATGTTGAAAATAGCAAACATGAACTGGATCGTGTCTTCATTTAGCTTTGATTAAGTATTTATGGAAATTGTGTTTGTGACTACTGGTCGGTCTGCAGCGTTGTGAAAATCCCGCCGTGTACCACCGGTGGGGCACGCTGCAGTCAACATGTAACAAAATCCCCTCCTTGTACCACCGGTGGGTCACACTGCAGTTAACATGTAACAAAATCCCCTCCGTGTACCACCGGTGGGTCACTCTGCAGTTAACATGTAACAAAATCCCCTCCGTGTACCACCGGTGGGTCACACTGCAGTTAACATGTAACAAAATCCCCTCCGTGTACCACCGGTGGGTCACACTGCAGTTAACATGTAACAAAATCCCCTCCGTGTACCACCGGTGGGTCACTCTGCAGTTAACATGTAACAAAATCCCCTCCGTGTACCACCGGTGGGTCACACTGCAGTTAACATGTAACAAAATCCCCTCCGTGTACCACCAGTGGGTCACACTGCAGTTAACATGAAACAAAATCCCCTCCGTGTACCACCGGTGGGTCACACTGCAGTTAACATGAAACAAAATCCCCTCCGTGTACCACCAGTGGGTCACACTGCAGTTAACATGTAACAAAATCCCCTCCGTGTACCACCGGTGGGTCACGCTGCAGTTAACATGTAACAAAATCCCCTCCGTGTACCACCGGTGGGTCACGCTGCAGGTAACATGTAACAAAATCCCCTCCGTGTACCACCGGTGGGTCACACTGCAGTTAACATGTAACAAAATCCCCTCCGTGTACCACCGGTGGGTCACACTGCAGTTAACATGTAACAAAATCCCCTCCGTGCACCACCGGTGGGTCACACTGCAGTTAATATGAAACAAAATCCCCTCCGTGTACCACCAGTGGGTCACACTGCAGTTAACATGTAACAAAATCCCCTCCGTGTACCACCGGTGGGTCACACTGCAGTTAATATGAAACAAAATCCCCTCCGTGTACCACCGGTGGGTCACACTGCAGTTAACATGAAACAAAATCCCTTCCGTGTACCACCGGTGGGTCACACTGCAGTTAACATGTAACAAAAACCCCTCCGTGTACCACCGGTGGTACACGTGACGGTTAACGTGTTAGGGTCTAATTATGGGTTAGTTAAGGCCATTATAGTTTACTAGCAATTCTGAACTAGTTAGGGGTTAGTGAAACCAATGATGTAACGGTTATGATCATGTGAGTATGTCGTTAGGGTTATCATAGTTAACATAAGTTTGATTATGAGTCATTAAATATGTAGATATAAATCATAGATACTTTGGCGAATATATTTTTTTTAAATCAACTGCTCTTAATCAATGTTACCCACATCGAAAAGTTATACAATTGTTAATATTATAATCTGAATTAATAATTATAGAAATCAACGCATGAAATGGTCATGGTGATTTCGAAATGATTTCTCA
Source organism: Morinoia aosen (assembly GCA_030386875.1). NCBI lineage: Eukaryota > Metazoa > Arthropoda > Malacostraca > Amphipoda > Talitridae > Morinoia > Morinoia aosen. Next base: position 4,068,229 of record CM059580.1, on the reverse strand, counting down.
AACAAATTTCATTTCAATATAAAATATACTTATAATATAAATATATCTATAACTTAACGTAAAAATAAATACAATTTATCATTGAAATATGTATAATTTATCATAAAAATATTATATATGAATATTTTATAAAATATAAATTCATATTACTTGGAAATTTCAGTTCAGTAAAAACAATTAAATATTCTGAAATGTTTTTTTTAAAAATGGGAAGAGGAAAAAAGTGTTCGTTCCCACTCGAAATCAATTCGGGAACCATAAGAAGAGTGTTCTAGAGTGGGCACAATAAGTAGACTGTTCTAGAGTGGGCACAATAAGTAGAGTGTTCTAGAGTGGGCACAATAAGTAGAGTGTTCTAGAGTGGGCACAATAAGTAGACTGTTCTAGAGTGGGCACAATAAGTAGAGTGTTCTAGAGTGGGCACAATAAGTAGAGTGTTCTAGAGTGGGCACAATAAGTAGAGTGTTCTAGAGTGGGCACAATAAGAAGAGTGTTCTAGAGTGGGCAGAATAAGTAGACTGTTCTAGAGTGGGCACAATAAGTAGAGTGTTCTAGAGTGGGCACAATAAGTAGAGTGTTCTAGAGTGGGCACAATAAGAAGAGTGTTCTAGAGTGGGCACAATAAGAAGAGTGTTCTAGAGTGGGCACAATAAGAAGAGTGTTCTAGAGTGGGCACAATAAGAAGAGTGTTCTAGAGTGGGCACAATAAGAAGAGTGTTCTAGAGTGGGCACAATAAGTAGAGTGTTCTAGAGTGGGCACAATAAGAAGAGAAGAAGAGTGTTCTAGAGTGGGCACAATATGAAGAGTGTTCTAGAGTGGGCACAATAAGAAGAGTGTTCTAGAGTGGGCACAATAAGAAGAGTGTTCTAGAGTGGGCACAATAAGAAGAGTGTTCTAGAGTGGGCACAATAAGAAGAGTGTTCTAGAGTGGGCACAATAAGTAGAGTGTTCTAGAGTGGGCACAATAAGAAGAGTGTTCTAGAGTGGGCACAATATGAAGAGTGTTCTAGAGTGGGCACGATAAGAAGAGTGTTCTAGAGTGGGCACAATAAGAAGAGTGTTCTAGAGTGGGCACAATAAGAAGAGTGTTCTAGAGTGGGCACAATATGAAGAGTGTTCTAGAGTGGACACAATAAGAAGAGTGTTCTAGAGTGGGCACAATAAGAAGAGTGTTCTAGAGTGGGCACAATAAGAAGAGTGTTCTAGAGTGGGCACAATAAGAAGAGTGTTCTAGAGTGGGCACAATAAGAAGAGTGTTCTAGAGTGGGCACAATAAGAAGAGTGTTCTAAAATGGGAACCACAAAAATATTGTATTGTAGTTGGAACCATAAAAATATTGTTATATAGTTGGACCCATAAAAATTTTGTTATATAGTTGGACCCATAAAAATATTGTTATATAGTTGGAACCATAAAAATATTGTTATATAGTTGGAGCCATAAAAATATTGTTATATAGTTGGAACCATAAAAATATTGTTATATAGTTGGAACCATAAAAATATTGTTATATAGTTGGAACCATACAAATATTGTTATATAGTTGGAACCATACAAATATTGTTATATAGTTGGAACCATAAAAATATTGTTATATAGTTGGAACCATAAAAATATTGTTATATAGTTGGAACCAAAAAAATATTGTTATATAGTTGGAACCATAAAAATATTGTTATATAGTTGGAACCATATAAATATTGTTACATAGTTGGAACCATAAAAATATGGTTATAAGGTGACAGACAACATAATGCTAGTAATCAGCAGTCGAAGAGAAATATCGCTTGGTACTTTGTTATGATAAAGGATATCATTGTACTGAGATTTTTCTGGTCTTATCTGTAGTACGACACGGTCCTTGACACCTAAATGGTGACGGCGGCTTAAGTGCTATTGTTAAAAATTCCTAACGAAGATACTGAAATGCTAGAAGTAAAATCCGTAGACTTTTTTAGGTTCAAAAAGGATAAAAACACTGAAATATTCGAAGCAAATCCCGTTCACTTTTCAGCTTCGAAAGATTAGAGATACTGAAATTTTCGGAGCAAAGTCCGTAGTTATTTTATTATTTTCATCATTATTATTATTTTTATTATTATTAATGAGGAACGCAAAAGGTACTGAAATATTAGAAGTGAATTCCGAAAACTTGTTTCATTGATTTGAGAAGTAATAGATATTGAAACATTGGGTGTAAGCTCCGTGGATTTTATTCAGGTTTCGATGAATAAAAGGTACTAAAATATTAAGAGTAAATTCCGTGGACTTTTTTTTAAGATTCTAGATATAAAATGAATTCTTCGAAAAAACTTCCGTAGATATTTTTCCACGGGAAAATGGGGAAAATCCAGAGGGGGAGGTTGGAGATTGCGGGGGGAGGCGGGGGGAAGCAAAGTGAGGCATTAAGAGGCGTGGGGAGGAAAAATAGATTGGGGAACAGGCTTCAGCAATTAATTGGAAACCAATGCTGCGTGGGGTGACAAACGGGGGTTGGGGGGTATGGAGGTTGTAATGGGGGGTTGTAATGGGGGTTGTAATGTGGGCTGTAAATGGGGGGTTGTAATGAAGGGTTGAAATGTGGGCTGTAATGGGTGGTTGTAATGGGGGGTTGTAATGGGGGGTTGTAAGGGGGGTTGTAATGTGGGTTGTAATGGGGGTTGTAATGGGGGTTGTAATGTGGGCTGTAAGTGGGGGGTTGTAATGGGGGGTTGTAATGGAGGGTTGAAATGTGGGCTGTAATGGGTGGTTGTAATGGGGGGTTGTAATGGGGGGTTGTGGGGGTTGTAATGTGGGTTGTAATGTGGGTTATAATGGGGGGTTGTAATGGGGGTTGAAATGTGGGTTGTAATGGGGGGTTGTAATGGGGGGTTGTAATGGGGGTTGTAATGGGGGTTGTAATGGGGGGTTGTAATGGGGGGTTGTAATGGAGGGTTGTAATGGGGGGTTGTAATGGGGGTTGTAATGGGGGTTGTAATGGGGGGTTGTAATGAGGGGTTGTAATGGGGGGTTGTAATGGGGGGTTGAAATGTGGGTTGTAATGGGGGGTTGTAATGGGGGGTTGTAATGGGGGTTGTAATGGGGGTTGTAATGGGGGGTTGTAATGGGGGGTTGTAATGGGGGGTTGTAATGGGGGGTTGTAATGGGGGGTTTTAATGGGGGGTTGCAATGGGGGGTTGCAATGGGGGGTTGTAATGGGGGGTTGTAATGGGGGGTTGTAATGGGGGGTTGTAATGGGGGTTGTAATGGGGGGTTGTAATGGGGGTTGTAATACGGGGTTGTAATGGGGGTTGTAATGGGGGTTGTAATGGGGGGTTGTAATGGGGGTTGTATTGGGGGTTGTAATGGGGGGTTGTAATGGGGGGTTGTAATGGAGGGTTGTAATGGGGGGTTGTAATGGGGGGTTGTAATGGGGGGTTGTAATGGGGGGTTGTAATGGGGGGTTGTAATGGGGGTTGTAATGGGGGTTGTAATGGGGGGTTGTAATGGGGGGTTGTAATGGGGGGTTGTAATGGGGGGTTGTAATGGGGGGTTGTAATGGGGGGTTGTATTGGGGGGTTGTAATGGGGGGTTGTAATGGGGGTTGTAATGGGGGGTTGTAATGGGGGGTTGTAATGGGGGGTTGTAATGGGGGGTTGTAATGGGGGTTGTAATAAGGGGTTGTAATGGGGGGTTGTAATGGGGGTTGTAATAAGGGGTTGTAATGGGGGCTGTAATGGGGGGTTGTAATGGGGGTTGTAATGGGGGGTTGTAATGGGGGGTTGTAATGGGGGTTGTAATGGGGGTTGTAATGGGGGTTGTAATGGGGGTTGTAATGGGGGGTTGTAATGGGGGGTTGTAATGGGGGGTTGTAATGGGGGTTGTAATAAGGGGTTGTAATGGGCGGGTCCTAACTAGCACTACTTCTTAAGTAGCTTTTGATCACTTCGGTATTCAAAACGGATAATTTTTTAGAAACTATTTTAGAAAATTAAAAATGATTCAATCAGGCCAACACAATTTCAAAGCATTGATATACTTTTTATTTCTTCCTTTTAAATCTGTCGTTTCTTTATTAGATTATATAAATTGGCTCGAGCCTTCCTAATTGTTAAAGTCCGTTGTGGGTCCATTGTGGGTCCGTTGTGAGTCTGTTGTGGGTCCATTGTGGGTCCGTTGTGGGTCCGTTGTGGGTCCGTTGTGGGTCCATTGTGAGTCTGTTGTGGGTCCATTGTGGGTCCGTTGTGAGTCTGTTGTGGGTCCATTGTGGGTCCGTTGTGGGTCCGTTGTGGGTCCGTTGTGGGTCCATTGTGAGTCTGTTGTGGGTCCATTGTGGGTCCGTTGTGGGTGCGTTGTGAGTCTGTTGTGAGTTCGTTGTGAGTCTGTTGTGGGTCCATTGTGAGTCTGTTGTGGGTCCATTGTGGGTCCGTTGTGGGTCCGTTGTGAGTCTGTTGTGGGTGCGTTGTGAGTCTGTTGTGGGTGCGTTGTGAGTCTGTTGTGGGTGCGTTGTGAGTCTGTTGTGGGTACGTTGTGAGTCTGTTGTGGGTCCGTTGTGAGTCTGTTGTGGGTGCGTTGTGAGTCTGTTGTGGGTGCGTTGTGAGTCTGTTGTGGGTGCGTTGTGAGTCTGTTGTGGGTGCGTTGTGAGTCTGTTGTGAGTTCGTTGTGAGTCTGTTGTGGGTCCATTGTGAGTCTGTTGTGGGTCCATTGTGGGTCCGTTGTGGGTCCGTTGTGGGTCCGTTGTGAGTCTGTTGTGGGTGCGTTGTGAGTCTGTTGTGAGTTCGTTGTGAGTCTGTTGTGGGTGCGTTGTGAGTCTGTTGTGGGTGCGTTGTGAGTCTGTTGTGGGTGCGTTGTGAGTCTGTTGTGAGTTCGTTGTGAGTCTGTTGTGAGTTCGTTGTGAGTCTGTTGTGGGTCCGTTGTGGGTCCGTTGTGGGTGCGTTGTGAGTCTGTTGTGGGTGCGTTGTGAGTCTGTTGTGGGTTCGTTGTGAGTCTGTTGTGGGTCCGTTGTGGGTGCGTTGTGAGTCTGTTGTGAGTCTGTTGTGGGTGCGTTGTGGGTCCGTTGTGGGTGCGTTGTGAGTCTGTTGTGAGTTCGTTGTGAGTCTGTTGTGAGTTCGTTGTGAGTCTGTTGTGGGTCCGTTGTGGGTGCGTTGTGAGTCTGTTGTGAGTCTGTTGTGGGTGCGTTGTGGGTCCGTTGTGGGTGCGTTGTGAGTCTGTTGTGAGTTCGTTGTGAGTCTGTTGTGGGTCCGTTGTGGGTCCGTTGTGGGTGCGTTGTGAGTCTGTTGTGGGTCCGTTGTGGGTCCGTTGTGGGTGCGTTGTGAGTCTGTTGTGAGTTCGTTGTGAGTCTGTTGTGGGTCCGTTGTGGGTCCGTTGTGGGTGCGTTGTGAGTCTGTTGTGAGTTCGTTGTGAGTCTGTTGTGAGTTCGTTGTGAGTCTGTTGTGGGTGCGTTGTGAGTCTGTTGTGAGTTCGTTGTGAGTCTGTTGTGGGTGCGTTGTGAGTCTGTTGTGAGTTCGTTGTGAGTCTGTTGTGAGTTCGTTGTGAGTCTGTTGTGGGTCCGTTGTGGGTCCGTTGTGGGTGCGTTGTGGGTCCGTTGTGGGTCTGTTGTGGGTGCGTTGTGAGTCTGTTGTGGGTGCGTTGTGAGTCTGTTGTGGGTGCGTTGTGAGTCTGTTGTGGGTTCGTTGTGAGTCTGTTGTGGGTGCGTTGTGAGTCTGTTGTGAGTTCGTTGTGAGTCTGTTGTGGGTCCATTGTGGGTCCGTTGTGGGTCCGTTGTGAGTCTGTTGTGGGTCCGTTGTGGGTGCGTTGTGGGTCTGTTGTGGGTGCGTTGTGGGTCCGTTGTGGGTCCGTTGTGAGTCCGTTGTGAGTCTGTTGTGGGTCCGTTGTGAGTCCGTTGTGAGTCTGTTGTGGGTCCGTTGTGAGTCTGTTGTGGGTCCGTTGTGAGTCCGTTGTGAGTCTGTTGTGGGTCCGTTGTGGGTCCGTTGTGGGTCCGTTGTGGGTCCGTTGTGGGTCCGTTGTGAGTTCGTTGTGGGTCCGTTGTGAGTTCGTTGTGGGTCCGTTGTGAGTCCGTTGTGAGTCCGTTGTGAGTCTGTTGTGGGTGCGTTGTGTCTGTTGTGAGTTCGTTGTGAGTCTGTTGTGGGTCCATTGTGGGTCCGTTGTGGGTCCGTTGTGAGTCCGTTGTGAGTTCGTTGTGAGTCTGTTGTGGGTCCGTTGTGGGTCCGTTGTGGGTCCGTTGTGAGTCCGTTGTGAGTCCGTTGTGAGTCTGTTGTGGGTCCGTTGTGAGTCTGTTGTGGGTCCGTTGTGAGTCCGTTGTGAGTCTGTTGTGGGTCCGTTGTGGGTCCGTTGTGGGTCCGTTGTGGGTCCGTTGTGGGTCCGTTGTGAGTTCGTTGTGGGTCCGTTGTGAGTTCGTTGTGGGTCCGTTGTGAGTTCGTTGTGGGTCCGTTGTGAGTTCGTTGTGGGTCCGTTGTGAGTTCGTTGTGGGTCCGTTGTGGGTCCGTTGTGAGTTCGTTGTGAGTCCGTTGTGGGTCCGTTGTGGGTCCGTTGTGGGTCCGTTGTGAGTCCGTTGTGTGTCCGTTGTGGGTCCGTTGTGGGGTCCGTTGTGAGTCCGTTGTGAGTTCGTTGTGGGTCCGTTGTGGGTCCGTTGTGGGTCAGTTGTGAGTCCGTTGTGAGTTCGTTGTGAGTCCGTTGTGAGTCCGTTGTGGGTCCGTTGTGGGTCCGTTGCGAGTCCGTTGTGAGTCTGTTGTGGGTCCGTTGTGGGTCCGTTGTGGGTCCGTTGTGAGTCCGTTGTGAGTCCGTTGTGAGTCTGTTGTGGGTCCGTTGTGGGTCCGTTGTGAGTCCGTTGGGAGTCCGTTGTGAGTCCGTTGTGGGTCCGTTGTGGGTCCGTTGTGAGTTCGTTGTGGGTCCGTTGTGAGTTCGTTGTGGGTCCGTTGTGGGTCCGTTGTGGGTCCGTTGTGAGTTCGTTGTGAGTCCGTTGTGGGTCCGTTGTGAGTCTGTTGTGGGTGCGTTGTGAGTCCGTTGTGGGTCCGTTGTGGGTCCGTTGTGGGTCCGTTGTGAGTCCGTTGTGAGTTCGTTGTGGGTCCGTTGTGGGTCCGTTGTGGGTCCGTTGTGAGTCCGTTGTGAGTCCGTTGTGGGTCCGTTGTGAGTCTGTTGTGGGTGCGTTGTGAGTCCGTTGTGGGTCCGTTGTGAGTCCGTTGTGGGTCCGTTGTGAGTCCGTTGTGGGTCCGTTGTGAGTCCGTTGTGGGTCCGTTGTGAGTTCGTTGTGAGTCCGTTGTGAGTTCGTTGTGAGTCCGTTGTGGGTCCGTTGTGGGTGCGTTGTGAGTCCGTTGTGGGTCCGTTGTGGGTCCGTTGTGAGTCTGTTGTGGGTGCGTTGTGAGTCCGTTGTGGGTCCGTTGTGAGTCCGTTGTGGGTCCGTTGTGAGTCCGTTGTGGGTCCGTTGTGAGTCCGTTGTGGGTCCGTTGTGGGTCCGTTGTGGGTCCGTTGTGAGTTCGTTGTGAGTCCGTTGTGGGTCCGTTGTGGGTCCGTTGTGAGTCCGTTGTGGGTCCGTTGTGAGTTCGTTGTGAGTCCGTTGTGAGTTCGCTGTGAGTCCGTTGTGGGTCCGTTGTGGGTCCGTTGTGAGTCCGTTGTGGGTCCGTTGTGAGTTCGTTGTGAGTCCGTTGTGGGTCCGTTGTGGGTCCGTTGTGGGTCCGTTGTGGGTCCGTTGTGAGTCCGTTGTGGGTCCGTTGTGAGTCCGTTGTGAGTCTGTTGTGGGTCCGTTGTGAGTCCGTTGTGGGTCCGTTGTGAGTTCGTTGTGAGTCCGTTGTGGGTCCGTTGTGGGTCCGTTGTGAGTCCGTTGTGGGTCCGTTGTGGGTCCGTTGTGGGTCCGTTGTGGGTCCGTTGTGAGTCTGTTGTGGGTGCGTTGTGAGTCTGTTGTGGGTCCGTTGTGAGTCCGTTGTGGGTCCGTTGTGGGTCCGTTGTGAGTCTGTTGTGGGTCCGTTGTGAGTCCGTTGTGAGTCCGTTGTGAGTCCGTTGTGGGTCCGTTGTGAGTCCGTTGTGAGTCTGTTGTGAGTTCGTTGTGAGTCTGTTGTGGGTCCGTTGTGGGTCCGTTGTGGGTCCGTTGTGGGTCCGTTGTGGGTCCGTTGTGAGTCCGTTGTGGGTCCGTTGTGGGTCCGTTGTGGGTCCGTTGTGGGTCCGTTGTGAGTCTGTTGTGGGTCCGTTGTGAGTCCGTTGTGAGTCTGTTGTGGGTCCGTTGTGAGTCCGTTGTGAGTCCGTTGTGGACCCGTTGTGGGTCCGTTGTGAGTCCGTTGTGAGTCTGTTGTGAGTTCGTTGTGAGTCTGTTGTGGGTCCGTTGTGGGTCCGTTGTGGGTCCGTTGTGGGTCCGTTGTGAGTCTGTTGTGGGTCCGTTGTGAGTCCGTTGTGAGTCCGTTGTGGGTCCGTTGTGGGTCCGTTGTGAGTCTGTTGTGGGTGCGTTGTGAGTCCGTTGTGAGTCCGTTGTGAGTCCGTTGTGAGTCCGTTGTGAGTCCGTTGTGAGTCTGTTGTGGGTCCGTTGTGGGTCCGTTGTGGGTCCGTTGTGGGTCTGTTGTGGGTGCGTTGTGAGTCCGTTGTGAGTCCGTTGTGAGTCCGTTGTGAGTCCGTTGTGAGTCCGTTGTGAGTCCGTTGTGAGTCCGTTGTGAGTCTGTCGTGGGTCCGTTGTGGGTCCGTTGTGGGTCCGTTGTGGGTCCGTTGTGGGTCCGTTGTGAGTCTGTTGTGGGTGCGTTGTGAGTCCGTTGTGAGTCCGTTGTGAGTCCGTTGTGAGTCCGTTGTGAGTCTGTTGTGGGTCCGTTGTGGGTTCGTTGTGAGTCTGTTGTGAGTACGTTGTGAGTCTGTTGTGAGTCTGTTGTGGGTCCGTTGTGAGTCTGTTGTGGGTCCGTTGTGGGTTCGTTGTGAGTCTGTTGTGAGTACGTTGTGAGTCCGTTGTGAGTACGTTGTGAGTCCGTTGTGAGTCTGTTGTGGGTCCGTTGTGGGTCCGTTGTGGGTCCGTTGTGAGTCTGTTGTGGGTCCATTGTGGGTCTGTTGTGGGTCCATTGTGGGTCCGTTGTGAGTCTGTTGTGGGTCCATTGTGGGTCTGTTGTGGGTCCATTGTGGGTCCGTTGTGAGTCTGTTGTGGGTCCGTTGTGAGTCTGTTGTGGGTCTACTCTACCTTATACTTCTACGTGAGTGTATAAGGTCGAAACACCGAGAATTTAGATTCGTTTATTGACAAAAGTTACATTAATGCATCTTACAATTATTACTGAACACTTTAATCACTAGCTGTAACTAAACAACTAAACTAGAAATGGTTTACACATATATAGTGTTGCTTGATAAGAAGTCGCATTACTGCCGTATGAATATGGATGGAAATTCATCAATGCAATTAACAGTACATTGCAATAAATAAAATGTTGATGAAATTCCAATGCAAAATTCGGAAAATGAAAGGAATTAATGCTTAATAGAAGAAATTAGAATTGTTCACCCAACACTTGTTTTCTATTATTGTGATCGAAGAAAACGTTAGGCTGTGTCGTGCTGGGGGGCAACTCAGCCACTGCAGAGGTGTTCCAAAGAGAGGAAGGCATCATGTGGCAGAGAGTTGAGAGAACGTGGAGGCTATGCACAAAATTCGGCTTTCCCCTGCCTCTCCCCGCCTCCTCACGCCTCTCCCTGTCTCCCCCGCCTCCCTCTGCCTCCCCCGCCTCCCTCTGCCTCTCCTTGCCTCCCCGCCTCCCTCTGCCTCCCCTTGCCTCCCCGCCTCCTCCGCCTCCCTCTGCCTCCCCCGCCTCCCTCTGCCTCTCCTTGCCTCCCCGCCTCCCTCTGCCTCCCCTTGCCTCCCCGCCTCCCCCGCCTTTCTTTGCCTCCCCCGCCTCCCCCTGCCTCCTCCACCTCCCCCCGCCTCCTCCACCTCCCCCCGCCTCCCCTTGCTTCCCCGCTTCCCCCCGCCTCCCTCTGCCTCCCCTTGCCTCCCCGCCTCCCCTGCCTTTCTTTGCCTCCCCCACCTCCCCCTGCCTCCTCCACCTCCCCCCGCCTCCCCCTGCCTCCCCCGCCTCCCCCTGCTTCCCCGCCTCCCCCCGCCTCCCACTTCAGAGGGTATCGTCAAAATTCAATCTCGGAGGCCGGCGGTTTTTTGTGGCCGCACATCGGCGGACGAATTTTTTGTCCTGTCCGCCGCTGTATTGGTTTCTGTCCGCCGCTGTATTGGTTTCTGTCCGCCGCTGTATTGGTTTCTGTCCGCCGCTGTATTGGTTTCTGTCCGCCGCTGTATTGGTTTCTGTCCGCCGCTGTATTGGTTTCTGTCCGCCGCTGTATTGGTTTCGGTCCGCCGCTGTATTGGTTTCTGTCCGCCGCTGTATTGGTTTCTGTCCGCCGCTGTATTGGTTTCTGTCCGCCGCTGTATTGGTTTCTGTCCGCCGCTGTATTGGTTTCTGTCCGCCGCTGTATTGGTTTCGGTCCGCCGCTGTATTGGTTTCTGTCCGCCGCTGTATTGGTTTCTGTCCGCCGCTGTATTGGTTTCTGTCCGCCGCTGTATTGGTTTCTGTCCGCCGCTGTATTGGTTTCTGTCCGCCGCTGTATTGGTTTCTGTCCGCCGCTGTATTGGTTTCTGTCCGCCGCTGTATTGGTTTCTGTCCGCCGCTGTATTGGTTTCTGTCCGCCGCTGTATTGGTTTCTGTCCGCCGCTGTATTGGTTTCTGTCCGCCGCTGTATTGGTTTCGGTCCGCCGCTGTATTGGTTTCTGTCCGCCGCTGTATTGGTTTCTGTCCGCCGCTGTATTGGTTTCTGTCCGCCGCTGTATTGGTTTCTGTCCGCCGCTGTATTGGTTTCTGTCCGCCGCTGTATTGGTTTCGGTCCGCCGCTGTATTGGTTTCTGTCCGCCGCTGTATTGGTTTCTGTCCGCCGCTGTATTGGTTTCTGTCCGCCGCTGTATTGGTTTCTGTCCGCCGCTGTATTGGTTTCTGTCCGCCGCTGTATTGGTTTCTGTCCGCCGCTGTATTGGTTTCTGTCCGCCGCTGTATTGGTTTCTGTCCGCCGCTGTATTGGTTTCTGTCCGCCGCTGTATTGGTTTCTGTCCGCCGCTGTATTGGTTTCTGTCCGCCGCTGTATTGGTTTCGGTCCGCCGCTGTATTGGTTTCTGTCCGCCGCTGTATTGGTTTCTGTCCGCCGCTGTATTGGTTTCTGTCCGCCGCTGTATTGGTTTCTGTCCGCCGCTGTATTGGTTTCTGTCCGCCGCTGTATTGGTTTCTGTCCGCCGCTGTATTGGTTTCTGTCCGCCGCTGTATTGGTTTCTGTCCGCCGCTGTATTGGTTTCTGTCCGCCGCTGTATTGGTTTCTGTCCGCCGCTGTATTGGTTTCTGTCCGCCGCTGTATTGGTTTCTGTCCGCCGCTGTATTGGTTTCTGTCCGCCGCTGTATTGGTTTCTGTCCGCCGCCGGCCTCCGTTTTATCCGCGGCTTATGTACTGCATTGGACGGGATTTTGTCCCCGTGAGTGTAGGAGGCTTTTTTGATCCCATGGATTAATTTTCTATCCCATGAGGGAAATTTTTAGCCCATGGATGAATTTTTATTTCATGGATGAAATTTCGCTTCCCATGGATAAAACTTTTAGCCTGTGGACAAAATGTTTATCCCTTGGATAAAATGCGCCTTCGTTTTTGTTGAAATTAAAATTTTAATTTGTCCATCGTTTATATGAGTTTTTTATGACTGGAGATGTACTGGGGATGTACTGGGGATGTAATGGGGATGTACTGGGGATGTACTGGGGATGTACTGGGGATGTACTGGGGATGTACTGGGGATGTACTGGGGATGTACTGGGGATGTACTGGGGATGTAATGGGGATGTACTGGGGATGTACTGGGGATGTACCGGGGATGTACTGGGGATGTAATGGGGATGTACCGGGGATGTACTGGGGATGTAATGGGGATGTACTGGGGATGTACTGGGGATGTACTGGGGATGTACTGGGGATGTACTGGGGATGTACTGGGGATGTACCGGGGATGTACTGGGGATGTAATGGGGATGTACTGGGGATGTACTGGGGATGTACTGGGGATGTACTGGGGATGTACTGGGGATGTACTGGGGATGTAATGGGGATGTACTGGGGATGTAATGGGGATGTAATGGGGATGTACTGGGGATGTACTGGGGATGTACTGGGGATGTACTGGGGATGTACTGGGGATGTACTGGGGATGTAATGGGGATGTACTGGGGATGTACTGGGGATGTACTGGGGATGTACTGGGGATGTAATGGGGATGTACTGGGGATGTAATGGGGATGTAATGGGGATGTACTGGGGATGTACTGGGGATGTACTGGGGATGTACTGGGGATGTACTGGGGATGTACTGGGGATGTACTGGGGATGTACTGGGGATGTACTGGGGATGTACCGGGGATGTACCGGGGATGTACCGGGGATGTACTGGGGATGTACCGGGGATGTACTGGGGATGTACTGGGGATGTACTGGGGATGTACTGGGGATGTACCGGGGATGTACTGGGGATGTACTGGGGATGTACTGGGGATGTACCGGGGATGTACCGGGGATGTACCGGGGATGTACCGGGGATGTACTGGGGATGTACTGGGGATGTACCGGGGATGTACTGGGGATGTACCGGGGATGTACTGGGGATGTACCGGGGATGTACCGGGGATGTACCGGGGATGTACTGGGGATGTACCGGGGATGTACTGGGGATGTACTGGGGATGTACTGGGGATGTACCGGGGATGTACTGGGGATGTACTGGGGATGTACTGGGGATGTACTGGGGATGTACCGGGGATGTACTGGGGATGTACCGGGGATGTACCGGGGATGTACTGGGGATGTACTGGGGATGTACTGGGGATGTACTGGGGATGTACTGGGGATGTACTGGGGATGTACCGGGGATGTACCGGGGATGTACCGGGGATGTACCGGGGATGTACCGGGGATGTACCGGGGAAGTACCGGGGATGTACCGGGGATGTACCGGGGATGTACCGGGGATGTACCGGGGATGTACCGGGGATGTACTGGGGATGTACTGGGGATGTACCGGGGGTGTACCGGGGAAGTACAGCACTGCACTGGCCCCTCTCAAACTTGGGCGATTTAAGGGCGCATTTGGCCGAACTTTGGTCGCAGCTGCCGCTGATGATCGACCCTCTCTCTGCCCTCCGATATTAGTTAATTAGTTGAAAACTTAATTAATGATTAGTGTAATGAAGTAATGGGAAACGAAAATCTTCTTTGAATTTCGTTGATATGGAAGTGATGTGTGGGAAATGCATGCGTTATTATCTACTTTGTTGTTGGTGGATATGATTTGAAGAGACAAGATTTAATTCAAATATTAATTAGCTTTTGATGCACGGGAGTAAATTATTTGTTATTAGCGAGTCTCCTCTTACATGATTAATTAATTCATGTACAGGCATCTTTTTCCCTGGGCTTGTGTTTTGTGTGTGTGTTTTGTGTGTGTGTTTTGTGTGTGTGTTTTGTGTGTGTGTTTTGTGTGTGTGTTTTGTGTGTGTTGTGTGTGTTGTGTGTGTTGTGTGTGTTGTGTGTGTTTTGTGTGTGTTGTGTGTGTGTGTGTGTTGTGTGTGTTGTGTGTGTTGTGTGTGTTGTGTGTTGTGTGTGTTGTGTGTGTTTTGTGTGTGTGTTTTGTGTGTGTTGTGTGTGTTGTGTGTGTTGTGTGTGTTTTGTGTGTGTTGTGTGTGTGTGTGTGTGTGTGTGTGTTGTGTGTGTGTGTTGTGTGTTGTGTGTGTTGTGTGTGTTGTGTGTGTTGTGTGTGTGTGTGTGTTGTGTGTGTTGTGTGTGTTTTGTGTGTGTTGTGTGTGTGTGTGTGTTTTGTGTGTGTTGTGTGTGTTGTGTGTGTTGTGTGTTGTGTGTGTTGTGTGTGTTTTGTGTGTGTGTTTTGTGTGTGTTGTGTGTGTTGTGTGTGTTGTGTGTGTTTTGTGTGTGTTGTGTGTGTGTGTGTGTGTGTGTGTTGTGTGTGTGTGTTGTGTGTGTTGTGTGTGTTGTGTGTGTTGTGTGTGTTGTGTGTGTTGTGTGTTGTGTGTGTTGTGTGTTGTGTGTGTGTGTTGTGTGTGTTGTGTGTGTTGTGTGTGTTGTGTGTGTTGTGTGTTGTGTGTGTTGTGTGTTGTGTGTGTGTGTTGTGTGTGTTGTGTGTGTGTGTTTTGTGTGTGTTGTGTGTGTTGTGTGTTGTGTGTGTTGTGTGTGTTATGTGTTGTGTGTGTTGTGTGTTGTGTGTGTGTGTTGTGTGTGTTGTGTGTGTTTTGTGTGTGTGTGCGCGTGTGACCACTACAATAAATAACCATATGACCCAACTCACTACCATCAATAACTACCGTAAATGCTTTGATACCATCAAAGTACCATTAAATACTATCTTGTGCACCAGAAATGGGTATTTCCAAACTACAGCGTCTATGCGTCATTATTTACACCTTCTTCATCACTTTAATCACCTCCAAATGGCGATTCATCACTCAAGTGGTGATTTATCGCCTACATGATGATTCATCACTCCCGGGATTTATCCTTCAGCTTGGAATCCGGGATTTCTGACTCCTCTAATCGGATTAACACGCGCAACTCCGACTCTATCTCCGGAACCTTGCTTCAATTCCGTGGGAATTTGACCGTTCTGGGAATTGTTCCAGGGAAATTCCCGGTGTGGGAATTTTTCGTGGGAAATTTCCTGGTGTGGGAATTTTTTGTGGGAAATTATCCCGTTGTGGGATTTTTTGAGGGAAAATCTGTTGTGGGATTTTTTGATGAAATATTACCGTTGTGGGAATTTTTGAGGGAATATTCCCGTTGTGGGATTTTTTGAGGGAATATTCCCGTTGTAGGATTTTTTGAGGGAATATTCCCGTTGTGGGATTTTTTGAGGGAATATTCCCGTTGTAGGATTTTTTGAGGGAATATTCCCGTTGTGGGATTTTTTGAGGGAATATTCCCGTTGTGGGATTTTTTGAGGGAATATTCCCGTTGTGGGATTTTTTGAGGGAATATTCCCGTTGTGGGATTTTTTGAGGGAATATTTCCGTTGTGGGATTTTTTGATGAAATATTACCGTTGTGGGAATTTTTGAGAGGAATTTCCCGTTGCGGAATGTTTCAGGAAAAATTCCCGTTGTGGGAATTCTGGTATTTTCCTGGGGATATTCCCGTTATTGTATTTCTTTGAATGAAAATTTTCATTGTGGGAATTTTCCTGAAAAATTCCCGTTGTGGGATTTTGGAAGGAAAATGTCTCCAATCGGGATTTTTCGGACTGTAGGAATGTTGAAGGAATTTTCTATTCCCAGGCATGTTGAGGGGAAAGCGACATCGCAAATTATTTGAGTGAATTTACCATTTTGAGATTTGTGAGGGAAAATTCCTGATGTAGAAATTTTTTAAACAAATACTTTAAATGTTAGAATTTTTGAGGGCAGATTTCCAATGTGGGATTTTGAAGATAAATCCACTTTCCGGAATTTCCGGATTTTAATCCTTGGGGGTTTTTAAGGGAAAATTCCCTCAGAGGCAGTTTTTTTTAAACAATTCTCGTGGGAAAATTCCCACAGCGCGCTTTATTCAACAAAAAGTCATTCCGTGGGAATAGTTTAAAAAAAATCCCATGGTCGTGACTGTGGGAGAAAAAAATCCCATTGTGGGAAATTCTCGGGAATAAATCCCGTTTCGATGTACAATTCTGACCGTTATTGCTTGTTACTCAGAAAAAAGAGTGATGCATTTTGGATATTTCTTCAGTGACAAGTTTATAAATTGAACTTTAAGATATTTGGTATTTTAATTTTGAGGTATTTAAGCTATTTAAGTTTCTTCAAGTTTGTAAAAAAATGAACTTGAATTTAGTTGTGTAAAAACTCTGCTATTTTTAAAAATCGCAAAAGGTAATGAAATCAGTGGGACAAATTTCAAGTTCTCAAAGAAATCACAAAAACTTAGACATTTCCTAAAAAATCACGAAAAAATGAAATTTTCGTAATTTTTATCTCGCAAATTTCGAAAACTCGCAAAATTTTCATATTCTCAAAAAATCACTTACGAGAAATTCAAATTGTCAAAAAATCGTATGAAAGAACTCAAGTTCTACTAAAAAATCACTCGTAAATGAAAAAAATATTCCGAGTGATTCTAGCGATGTGAACACTTAAGAAAGTATCACAATTTCTACGAGTTTTAAAATTAAAAACTTATATATGAGCAATCTATATAACACCAATTAATATTTATATTTTACCTCTAAGGGGAATAAAACTTTCGTATATACGGATATTGGTGTTCCCAGGGGGAAGTTGTGAGGTCCCGAGCTGAGGGTGAGGTAGGCCTTCCTTGTGTAGAAATAGAATAGGTTTTTGTTTTGTTACGGACCATCTTTTTTCGGTTGACTGCTGTCCTGTTTTTCAGCACTTATTGCTTTCTTCTTCTACTTTTGTCTTGTTTCATGAACTTCTTTCTTAGCTTACTGTTTCTGTGCACCTTGTGCGTAGATTCCGCGTTCCCTCAACTCCATACTAAATGGTGCCTTCCTCCTTACTCGCTTTGAAACACCTAACTTGGAATGTAGAGGTGGTAGGTTCATACATTTTTTCTAATGTACTGTACCTAAAATATAAACTTTTTTCAAAGTTATTATTTATTAACTTTTTATTAACTTTTTATAGTACAATTTCACAAAAAAATTGAAAAATATTTTAAATTTTTCTTTTTTCATCGAGCGGAACTGAATTTTTGATGAGGGTAACGGTTAAGTCAAGATTTAGGTGTGAAAATAATTAACTTGTTTTGTTTCTTCTTGAAAACCATGCATGCCTCACTTTTTTGCAAACACATTTTTAAAATAAAAAAACATTTTTTTTGGATAATAAGGAAGATGACTTCAGGTTTTGTTTTTTATTCAGGAAATTTTTCAGTATATCAGGTAATTTTTTGTTTTATTTTTTGATATTTTGTATTTTTAAAAACCATATTATATATATTTTTGTATTTAGTTGATATATTATACTTATATGAACGCCATCAAAGTAACTAAAAATAACGTTTAAATGAATAAACTTTACCTAAAATATGTAATGTGGTTCATCATCATTCATGTTGATTTTGAACATAACATCATGCAAGAAATAGCCAATTTCAAAAATAATTTTAGTATTCAGACAGTAAATACTTCGAAATACTCCTTATTTCCGTGTCTTATACTCAGGAAATACTCAGGAAATACTCAGGAAATACTCAGGAAATACTCAGGAAATACTCATGAAATACTCAGGAAATACTCAGGAAATACTCAGGAAATACTCAGGAAATACTCAGGAAATACTCAGGAAATACTCAGGAAATACTCAGGAAAAACTGAAATAAGTTCAAATGATATTTAGCTTTTGAACTTTTAAAATATATTCTTGCGATACAGCTTAAAAATCGAGTTTATTCATCGGAATATCGTATTTATAAAATGAATTAATTTATTTTTCTATAAAAAGTTCTTTTTAATAACTGTAATACTGATGTAATTACTTTTGTGTATATATCTGTCTGGTGTAGTGACAGGTTATATATTTATCATAATACCAGGGACTTATAGGGAGTAATTATACCTGTTATGTATTTACTTGCTTAAAGAGAGGGTAATTAATCCTGAATGTATTTATTCTTGGGCGTATTTGTTCATGTATGTATTTATACATGTACGTAATTATACATGTATGTATTTGTATATGTACGTATTTATACATGTACGTATTTATACATGTACGTAATTGTACATGTATGTATTTATACATGTACGTATTTATACATGTGCGTATTTATACGTGTACATATTCATACGTGTACCTATTTATACATGTACGTATATATACCTGTACATATATATGCATTTGCGTATATATACATATACGTGTTTATACTGGAAAATTATATTTTCATATTGTATTAATTTATTTATTGAATTCTTGATACAATCTATACTTTTTGCAAATAGGTTGTATACATACATGTTAGCATTCATATATCTATTTCTTCAAATATATACTATTTGTGCTTTTCAGGTTCTGTGGATCCTGTAAAATGTGATATGAACATATTTTTGGCTTTGTAGTGTGTACGTCTCGAAATTTTTCTAAACTAGGCCTATTTCGAGGAAAATGTGACACCCTGAGTTACCTAAAACATGAATTATACAAATTTCTTTGGAATTATGCATATATTCCTGCGTACGAACGGTACGAACATACAGTACTTTATTCCTTTATACAGTGTATGCAACTTATTAACTAACTGCAGTGTGACCCACCGGTGGTACACGGAGGGGATTTTGTTACATGTTAACTGCAGTGGGACCCACCGGTGGTACACGGAGAGGATTTTGTTACATGTTAACTGCAGTGTGACCCACCGGTGGTACACGGAGGGGATTTTGTTACATGTTAACTGTAGTGTGACCCACCGGTGGTACACGGAGGGGATTTTGTTTCATGTTAACTGCAGTGTGACCCACCGGTGGTACACGGAGGGGATTTTGTTACATGTTAACTGTAGTGTGACCCACTGGTGGTACACGGAGGGGATTTTGTTTCATGTTAACTGCAGTGGGACCCACCGGTGGTACACGGCGGGATTTTCACAACGCTGCACACCGACCAGTAGTCACAAACACAATTTCCATAAATACTTAATCAAAGCTAAATGAAGGCACGATCCAGTTCATGTTTGCTATTTTCAACATCGCGCGCTGCAGTTGACTTTGTGTTGGAGTTGAATGTTGAACTTCGGTTCTACCTGCCGCGGTCAAAGTATTAATTTAAACGATATTTTAGTAGAAAAATCGCTTTAATTTACCTTAGAAGCGACGTTCAGTTCAGTAGGCCGACCGAGCAGCGTGCCACTCGGCATTCAAATCCTCAAGCGACGACGGCAGCGCGACGCACACACCCTTTCGCCCCGACGTCCCGCAGGCAACTGGCGGCCGGCGTAGGCTTAGGCCTGCTGGACCCGCGTCCTGAGCGCTGATTGGTCGAGGGGCAGAGCCTAGAGGCCCCGTGGGGCGGCGCTTGTGTGTGGGGGCGGAGTTTGCAGGGTTAAGGGGCGGAGTTTGAGGGTTTAGGGGCGGAGTTTTGAGGGCAATGTGAAATTCGGGGTAGTTTTTATGGTAGTTTGGGGTAGTTTGGGGTAGGAAAGGATGAATGCTTGCGGATGCAGGGGATTTCAGGGAGCTTAGGGTAAAATATCCGTGCAGAGAGAATGCGTGGATTGGTTTGGGTCAAGTTTGGGTCAGATTGAAGTACAAAACTCGAAATAAAGCAAAGTTCTGCATTATTTATCGAAACAATATGATACAACGAATGCTTTTGGTTGCTTTACTTATTTCTTGGCCATTGTGTTAATGGTAAAAATAAATGGTATTATTTTGTTGTAAATATCTTTTTCGCACGCACATGTACATACCAAATGTACCATATCTGTCGTACACATACCATATACGTACTAGGTACGTACCGTGTGTGTATCAGTGCGTAGAGTATACGTGCAATACACCTACCAATACCTATCACATTCGTACCACATATTTATCACATACCTAGCGCATATTTACCTTATGTCCACCACATACCCATCACATAATTACTACATACTCACCTCATACTCACCACATACTCACCACATACTCACCACATACTCACCACATACTCACCACATACTCACCACATACTCACCACATACTCACCACATACTCACCACATACTCACCCCATACTCACCACATACTCACCACATACTCACCACATATGTACTTACCATCACCAGTAAATGCTGCTCGCAAAAAATTGAACAATTTTTTAGTGCTATACTGAAATTTGCCCACGTGGATTATATATATTCATAGTCCACACACAAATAATCATAATATTTAATTATAATAAAAGATAAGGCAAATATTAGATAGCCGACGCGTGTTCGTAACAAAAGTCGGACGTGACCGTACTTATGGGTTTACCAATTATTTTTTATGGTAGAAATGTGAGTCGGATTTTTATTTTTACCGGTCATGGATGTCCTTATTTTATGGTGTTTAAGGTTAGACTTGCTATTTTTATGGTAAGTAGTGTTCACTTAATTTTATGGTAGCTGCTTCGTTATTAATTTTATGGTAGCTGCTTCGTTATCATTTTATGGTACTACATTTTTGTGCTAATTATGGTGACGAAACTCATATTTATGGACAGTATGGAACCTATGACTATTTCATGTTTTTTTTTGGCGCAAATAACTATTTTAATGTATTCAAAGGAGGAACAGTTTATCTTATGGTAAAGTTATGGCTTGCCATGTGTGTAGCCATAAAAATGTCAAGGAAATGTATATATACATGCCACATATGCACAATAAATGTATATATTGGAGTCCCTATATGTAAAATAAATGTATATGTACATTAATTGTAAATGTATATGTGTATGTATGTACAATAAATGTATTAGACTCTTCAATACATACACATTTAGGCATATGTATGTACATATCTCTCCCTAAATTATGTTTAAAATAATATAAAACTGTCTTTGAACACTCATAAGTAGTCTAACAGACTTCAATCTTGTACAAATTAATAAAATTTTCGCATAATCATTGTACCAAATTGTATTAACATATTGTATTAGCTATATTTTTGTGTCTCGTAAGATGGCCTCCAGCGCGGGACCTCACATCTGAACTTCAGAATGAAGAAGCAAAAGCAAACGCATGCGATAAAAATAACCCAGAAAAATAAAAAATGACATGAATAAAAAACATTAAAACCAAAAATAAAACGCAAACGCAACTCATAAAAACAACCGAGAACATTTTTGTTACCAAACCGACACAGTTTTGTGTGCCCTGTATATCATGCTACACAAAGTGTGGCCCCTGACACACCTACATGTGTCACGGGTATGACACACCTACATGTGTCACGGGTATGACACACCTACATGTGTCACGGGTATGACACACCTACATGTGTCACGGGTACGACACACCTACATGTGTCACGGGTACGACACACCTACATGTTTCACGGGTACGACACACCTACATGTGTCACGGGTATGACACACCTACATGTGTCACGGGTACGACACACCTACATGTGTCACGGGTATGACACACCTACATGTGTCACGGGTATGACACACCTACATGTGTCACGGGTACGACACACCTACATGTGTCACGGGTACGACACACCTACATGTGTCACGGGTACGACACACCTACATGTGTCACGGGTATGACACACCTACATGTGTCACGGGTATGACACACCTACATGTGTCACGGGTACGACACACCTACATGTGTCACGGGTATGACACACTTACATGTGTCACGGGTATGACACACCTACATGTGTCACGGGTACGACACACCTACATGTGTCACGGGTATGACACACCTACATGTGTCACGGGTATGACACACCTACATGTGTCACGGGTATGACACACCTACATGTGTCACGGGTACGACACACCTACATGTGTCACGGGTATGAAACACCTACATGTGTCACGGGTATGACACACCTACATGTGTCACGGGTATGACACACCTACATGTGTCACGGGTATGACACACTTACATGTGTCACGGGTCAGGTACAACACACCAATAAACAAAACACATCTAACTTTTTCGCCGGAGCATGCATGTTTTTCACCGCCCAAGCGATTTCATTACTTGGGCGGTGAAAAACATGCATGCAGGCGGCGAAAAAGTTAGACTGGACAGCGTAACCTCATTTGACATATATGTTCCACTTTGCTAACAACACACGCGTAGGCTGAGGAATTCTATTCGAAATATTGTGTGTGCGTTTTTTGTATTTGTGTTTAGTGCGTTTTGTGTGTGTGTTTGTTTTGTGTGTGTGTTGTGTGTTTTGTGGGTCGGAATAATCACTAATTCTGAAGACTGCAGAGTCATTTTTCAGCATTTGAAACGTACATGTGTGATTTAACTCACGCGGTCGCTTTAACTTATCAAACTCGTTGCAGCCCCAGCACTTGTCTGAATCATATTTCGACACGCTCAAAGGCGTCCAAATTCCTCTGAACTATATTTTGACTCACCCAAGTGTGTCAAAATTTCTCTGAACTATATTTCGACACACCCAAGTGCGTCCAAATTCCTCTGAACTATATTTTGACACACCCAAGTGTGTCAAAATTTCTCTGAACTATATTTCAACACACCCAAGTGCGTCCAAATTCCTCTGAACTATATTTTGACACACCCAAGTGTGTCAAAATTTCTCTGAACTATATTTCGACACGCCCAAGTGCGTCCAAATTCCTCTGAACTATATTTTGACTCACCCAAGTGTGTCAAAATTTATCTGAACAATATTTCGACACACCCAAGTGCGTCAAAACTTCTCTGAACTATATTTCGACACGCCCAAGTGTGTCAAAAATTCTCTGAACTATATTTCGACACACCGAATCATTATTAATTAAAACACCGAAATTTTTTCAAATTATATTTCGACACACCCAAGTGTGTCAAAGTTTCTCCGAATGATATATTGACACACGCAGGTGCGTCAACATCTCTGGGGGCACAAACCAGTTCCTACCAACAGGTTTTTAGTCGTCACTCACAAAAAAAATTTCAAACCAATTCATGTTAAAAACTAAAAATTTTGCCAAACATTTAAATAGAAAATCCTTCAATACTTTGGGACGTGGCGTTTGAAGTTAATTTGAAAGAATAATTTTACTTGCTTGATGGAACAGTACAACTCAACGTATGATCATTATGGAATAACCATGGATGTTGTGCTGCAGTGCAACCAACACAATATTTGGCTGCTTCGCTTATATATATATTATAATATTGTGGTACCTCTATAATGTGATATTCCATAACGTATAGAACATATTGTATAATAAATATAATATACTATATAATATATAAAATATAGTTTATATTATATAGAAAATAATATTTAATGCATATAATATGGTATATAATATATATAAATATGATATTATATAATTTATAGAATTTGGTATATAATATATAGAAAATGGTATATAATAAATAGAATATTGTATATAACATGTAGAAAATGGTATTTAATAAATTTAATATATTATATAATATATAGAATGCGGTACATAATATATAGAATATGGTACATAATAAATAGAACATATTATATAATATATAGAATATGGTATATAATAAATATAATATGTTATTTAATATGTAGAATATGGTATGTAATAAATTTAATATATTATTTAAAATATAGAATATGGTACATAATGTATAGAATATAATATATGGAATATGGTACATAATGTATAGAATATATTATATGGAATATGGTACATAATATATAGAATATATTATAGGGAATATGGTACATAATGTATAGAATATATTATATGGAATATGGTACATAATGTATAGAATATATTATATGGAATATGGTACATAATGTATAGAATATATTATATGGAATATGGTACATAAATGGAATATGGTACATAATGTATAGAATATATTATATGGAATATGGTACATAATATATAGAATATATTATATGGAATATGGTACATAATGTATAGAATATATTATATGGAATATGGTACATAATATATAGAATATATTATAGGGAATATGGTACATAATGTATAGAATATATTATATGGAATATGGTACATAATGTATAGAATATAGTATATGGAATATGGTACATAATGTATAGAATATATTATATGGAATATGGTACATAATATATAGAATATATTATATGGAATATGGTACATAATATATAGAATATATTATATGGAATATGGTACATAATGTATAGAATATATTATATGGAATATGGTACATAATGTATAGAATATAATATATGGAATATGGTACATAATGTATAGAATATATTATATGGAATATGGCACATAATATATAGAATATATTATATGGAATATGGTACATAATATATAGAATATATTATATGGAATATGGTACATATTTTCACTCATAGAAATGATCACAAAAAACACCGTGCAGTATGGCACTCAAGAAACAGATTTATTGCGTAGTTTTTTTTGTGTTTAATAGAGAACTTGGACGACCATTTTTTAAGTTCCATTCA
Organism: Morinoia aosen; assembly: GCA_030386875.1. Lineage (NCBI taxonomy): Eukaryota > Metazoa > Arthropoda > Malacostraca > Amphipoda > Talitridae > Morinoia > Morinoia aosen. Next base: position 4,044,087 of record CM059580.1, on the reverse strand, counting down.
ATGGTCACCCATTAGTGAGACTAAACCATTAGTGAGACTAAACCATTAGTGAGACTAAACCATTAGTGAGACTAAACCATTAGTGAGACTAAACCATTAGTGAGACTAAACCATTAGTGAGACTAAACCATTAGTGAGACTAAACCATTAGTGAGACTAAACCATTAGTGAGACTAAACCATTAGTGAGACTAAACCATTAGTGAGACTAAACCATTAGTGAGACTAAACCATTAGTGAGACTAAACCATTAGTGAGACTAAACCATTAGTGAGACTAAACCATTAGTGAGACTAAACCATTAGTGAGACTAAACCATTAGTGAGACTAAACCATTAGTGAGACTAAACCATTAGTGAGACTAAACCATTAGTGAGACTAAACCATTAGTGAGACTAAACCATTAGTGAGACTAAACCATTAGGGAGACTAAACCATAAGTGAGACTAAACCATAAGTGAGACTAAACCATTAGTGAGACTAAACCATTAGTGAGACTAAACCATTAGTGAGACTAAACCATTAGTGAGACTAAACCATTAGTGAGACTAAACCATTAGTGAGACTAAACCATTAGTGAGACTAAACCATTAGTGAGACTAAACCATTAGTGACACTAAACCATTAGTGAGACTAAACCATTAGTGAGACTAAACCATTAGTGAGACTAAACCATTAGTGAGACTAAACCATTAGTGAGACTAAACCATTAGTGAGACTAAACCATTAGTGAGACTAAACCATAAGTGAGACTAAACCATTAGTGAGACTAAACCATTAGTGAGACTAAACCATTAGTGAGACTAAACCATTAGTGAGACTAAACCATTAGTGAGACTAAACCAATAGTGAGACTAAACCATTAGTGAGACTAAACCATTAGTGAGACTAAACCATTAGTGAGACTAAACCATAAGTGAGACTAAACCATTAGTGAGACTAAACCATAAGTGAGACTAAACCATAAGTGAGACTAAACCATTAGTGAGACTAAACCATTAGTGAGACTAAACCATTAATGAGACTAAACCATTAGTGAGACTAAACCATTAGTGAGACTAAACCATTAGTGAGACTAAACCATTAGTGAGACTAAACCATTAGTGAGACTAAACCATTAGTGAGACTAAACCATTAGTGAGACTAAACCATTAGTGAGACTAAACCATTAGTGAGACTAAACCATTAGTGAGACTGAACCATTAGTGAGACTAAACCATTAATGAGACTGAACCATTAGTGAGACTAAACCATTAGTGAGACTAAACCATTAGTGAGACTAAACCATTAGTGAGACTAAACCATTTGTGAGACTAAACCATTAGTGAGACTAAACCATTATGGAGCCTAAACCATTAGGGAGACTAAACCATTAGTGAGACTAAACCATTAGTGAGACTAAACCATTAGTGAGACTAAACCATTAGTGAGACTAAACCATTAGTGAGACTAAACCATTAGTGAGACTAAACCATTAGTGAGACTAAACCATTAGTGAGACTAAACCATTAGGGAGACTAAACCATAAGTGAGACTAAACCATAAGTGAGACTAAACCATCAGTGAGACTAAACCATTAGTGAGACTAAACCATTAGTGAGACTAAACCATTAGTGAGACTAAACCATTAGTGAGACTAAACCATTAGTGAGACTAAACCATTAGTGAGACTAAACCATTAGTGAGACTAAACCATTAGGGAGACTAAACCATTAGTGAGACTAAACCATTAGTGAGACTAAACCATTAGTGAGACTAAACCATTAGTGAGACTAAACCATTAGTGAGACTAAACCATTAGAGAGACTAAACCATTAGTGAGACTAAACCATTAGTGAGACTAAACCATTAGTGAGACTAAACCATTAGTGAGACTAAACCATTAGTGAGACTAAACCATTAGTGAGACTAAACCATTAGTGAGACTAAACCATTAGTGAGACTAAACCATTAGTGAGACTAAACCATTAGTGAGACTAAACCACTAGTGAGACTAAACCATTAGTGAGACTAAACCATTAGTGGGACTAAACCATTAGTGAGACTAAACCATTATGGAGACTAAACCATTAGTGAGACTAAACCATTAGTGAGACTAAACCATTAGTGAGACTAAACCATTAGTGAGACTAAACCATTAGTGAGACTAAAATTATACTTTTAAATGAAGGTTTGACGCTTTGATCAGTTTGAAATGTGATTCTATTTCCCATATATTCCCATTAAAATTCCATTCAAGTTTCCCAGTAAAATTTCCATTAAAAATCCCATTGAACTAATTATTAAAAATCCCATTAAAATATTTATTGCAAATCCTATTAAAATGTTTATTAAAGTTAACATTAAAATTATCACTAAAAATCCCATTAAAATGATTATTTAAAAAATTCCGTTAAAATAGTTCTTAAAATAACCCCTAAAATTTCTATTTAATTTTCCATTGAAATTCCCATGAAAATTCCCTTTGCATTATTTGAAATTTAAATAAATAGAATGATAGTTACTGTAGCTTGATATTAAAATTAAATCATAGTTATTTTATACTTATATTATGACTATATAATATTATACTTATATTATGACTATATAATATTATACTTATATTGTGACTATATAATATTATACTTATATTATGACTATATAATATTATACTTATATTATGACTATATAAGATTATACTTATATTGTGACTATATAATATTATACTTATATTGTGACTATATAATATTATACTTATATTGTGACTATATAATATTATACTTATATTGTGACTATATAATATTATACTTATATTGTGACTATATAATATTATACTTATATTGTGACTATATAATATTATACTTATATTATGAACATATAATATTATACTTATATTATGAACATATAATATTATACTTATGTTATGACTATATAATATTATACTTATATTGTGACTATATAATATTATACTTATATTATGACTATATAATATTATACTTATATTGTGACTATATAATATTATACTTATATTGTGACTATATAATATTATACTTATATTGTGATTATATAATATTATACTTATATTGTGACTATATAATATTATACTTATATTATGACTATATAATATTATACTTATATTATGACTATATAATATTATACTTATGTTATGACTATATAATATTATACTTATATTGTGACTATATAATATTATACTTATATTATGACTATATAATATTATACTTATATTATGACTATATAATATTATACTTATATTATGACTATATAATATTATACTTATATTGTGACTATATAATATTATACTTATATTATGACTATATAATATTATACTTATATTGTGACTATATAATATTATACTTATATTGTGACTATATAATATTATACTTATATTGTGACTATATAATATTATACTTATATTGTGACTATATAATATTATACTTATATTGTGACTATATAATATTATACTTATATTGTGACTATATAATATTATACTTATATTGTGACTATATAATATTATACTTATATTGTGACTATATAATATTATACTTATATTGTGACTATATAATATTATACTTATATTGTGACTATATAATATTATACTTATATTATGACTATATAATATTATACTTATATTGTGACTATATAATATTATACTTATATTGTGACTATATAATATTATACTTATATTGTGACTATATAATATTATACTTATATTGTGACTATATAATATTATACTTATATTGTGACTATATAATATTATACTTATATTGTGACTATATAATATTATACTTATATTGTGACTATATAATATTATACTTATATTGTGACTATATAATATTATACTTATATTGTGACTATATAATATTATACTTATATTGTGACTATATAATATTATACTTATATTATGACTATATAATATTATACTTATATTGTGACTATATAATATTATACTTATATTATGACTATATAATATTATACTTATATTATGACTATATAATATTATACTTATATTGTGACTATATAATATTATACTTATATTGTGACTATATAATATCATACTTATATTGTGACTATATAATATTATACTTATATTGTGACTATATAATATTATACTTATATTATGAACATATAATATTATACTTATATTATGAACATATAATATTATACTTATGTTATGACTATATAATATTATACTTATATTGTGACTATATAATATTATACTTATATTATGACTATATAATATTATACTTATATTGTGACTATATAATATTATACTTATATTATGACTATATAATATTATACTTATATTATGACTATATAATATTATACTTATATTATGACTATATAATATTATACTTATATTATGACTATATAATATTATACTTATATTAAGACTATATAATATGTACCATGCATAAAACCATTCCTCGGTTGTAATTAAATTATAATCATTCTATTATAAAATTATTCCCTTATTGCAATGATATAATTGAACTAGAATTATACCAAATTATAGTTATATTATAATTACCTTATATATACACTATAATTAAGTGTGCTTTCATTCAAACGAAAGTTACAGAAAACTTCGCGTCAAGAAATGCTATTATCCATAAAAAAATTCCGAATAATTAAGGTAATTCCAAATTTTAAAATTATTAAACTTATTTTATATACAAAATATCGTTTTCTTGCAAAAAAAAGTTTTTAAGTTACAGTCGGCTAAAGTTACAGCATGAAGCCGTTAGAATTTGATATAGTTACAGTTAGTTGCTTACAGTAAACAACAGTTACAGTCAACAACAGTTACAGTAAACAACAGTTACAGTTAACAACAGTTACAGTAAACAACAGTTACAGTAAACAACAGTTACAGTAAACAACAGTTACAGTAAACGACAGTTACAGTAAACAGTTACAGTAAACAACAGTTGAGGTAATAACAGTTATAATTAATAACGTTCGAGTAAATAACAGTTACAGTAAGAAAGAAATATAAAAGTTGTACATTTTCCTGTACAGAAAAAATTGTATTGGTGATAAAAATTTATTTATAAACGGCCATCACTGTATGTATGGTATTTACTGCGCACATACATGTATGTCAGTGTAATGCTCATATATACATATTTATGTATATACCTTTTTAAAAAGAATATATACTTCTTTTAAAAAGATGCTGTTCGAAAAAAATTAAATTCCTAAATAATTTCTTTTAAACTCAATAACAATTTTGATCAAAATCCTATTTTTCACACGCACTGAAACATAAAGTCCTCAAACGCACTTTCCTTTCAAAATAAATATAAAAAACCAAAGCAAAATTCCGAACTGAAAGCAAGCAAATAAACAAGATTAACGAAGCCCTGACCTTGTTTTTGAGGAGCGACACGAAGCAGTAATTCATTTTATCACTTATTGGCTCCTGTAACTCTTTTTCAACTGGATTCCATATAACACATTTGGCACAATCATCAGTCTTGGGGCGAGGAGGGAATCAAAACCCACACAAAAGTGACGCTTTCTAAATGAGATCCCCTTTAAAATTTGCCGCTTTGTCACCAAAAATGAGAGCGCGAGCCGAAACATTCCAAATCGAACGGTTCTTAAAGCTGTGCATTTTTGAATGAACTTCTGAGGGGACGTGGGAGGGGACGTGGGCGAAACGTGGGCGGAGCTAAGAAAAAACAGGCGGGACTTGATAGAAATGGGTGGGGCTAGGCAGAAATGGGCGAAGCTAGGCCGAAACGGGTGGAGCTACATCAGAAATGGGCGGAGCTATGCTCGGAATAGGCTGAGTTACGCTCAAATTAGCCTGAGCCGAGTTCAAATTAGGTAAGAATTCTTGGGAAAACGAGGGTTGAATAATTGAGGGTGGAGCTACGCTTTTATAAGGCGGGACTACGTATTTTATAAGGCGGAGCTACGCTTTTATAGGGTGGGGCTAGGGTCTTATAGGGCGGAGCTAAGCACGTATAGGGCGGGGATACAATCTTATAGAGCGTGGCTGCACATTTATAAGGCGGAGTTTTGATTTTGGGGGTGGGGCTACGCCCGAACATGACAATATTCGTTGAAACGAGGCAGGGCTAACCGGAAAAAAGGGCGGGGCTAAGCGAGGAGGCGGAAGGGACTCCCCCTAAAAAGGGAATGTGGGCGTGTCCTCTACAGGACTCTGATAGGCTTGAATGGGAGGATCTTTCCCCAAGTGGGAGGGTCGAGTAGAAGAGGGAGGAGCAATGAGGGGCGTGAGTGGGAGGAGCTTTCCCCTCTGGCCGGGTTGGAAGACACAACAAGAAGGCTGGAGCTCCAGAACAGAGTGGAGGGTAGGTGTGGGGGGTACAAAGGGGAGGACAGAGGGGGGCATTTAAGTGAGAGCAGAGGCCTGCAAATATTGGCCCGTAGTTTACTACGATGAAACTCCTTAGATTAGCGATTATACAGAGCGGATTTGGGCGCACGCCGGGACACTTGCGTCTCTACAGCGGACCTTTTGAGGGTGTGTTGTGTGTGTGTTGTGTGATGTGTGTGTTGTGTGTAGTGTTGTGTGTGTGTGTTGTGTGTGTGTGTTGTGTGATGTGTGTGTGTTGTGTGATGTGTGTGTGATGTGTGTTGTGTTTTGTGTGTTGTGTGTTGTGTGTGTTGTGTGATGTGTGTGTTGTGTGATGTGTGTGTGTTGTGTGATGTGTGTGTGTTGTGTGTTGTGTTTTGTGTGTTGTGTGTTGTGCGTGTGTTGTGTGATGTGTGTGTGTGTGTTGTGTGTGTGTTGTGTGATGTGTGTTGTGTGGTGTGTGTGTTGTGTGTGTGTTGTGTGTGTGTTGTGTGTGTTGTGTGTGTTGTGTGTGTTGTGTTGTGTGTGTGTGTTGTGTGTGTTGTGTGTGTGTTGTGTGATGTGTGTGTGTTGTGTGTATTGTGTGTGTTGTGTGTGTGTGTGTGTGTTGTGTGTTGTGTATGTGTTGTGTGTGTTGTGTGTGTTGTGTGATGTGTGTGTGTTGTGTGTGTGTGTGTTGTGTGTGTGTTGTGTGATGTGTGTGTTGTGTGTGTTGTGTGATGTGTGTGTTGTGTGTGTGTGTGTTGTGTGTTGTGTGTGTTGTGTGTTGTGTGTGTGTTGTGTGTTGTGTGTTGTGTGATGTGTGTGTGTTGTGTGATGTGTGTGTGTTGTGTGTGTTGTGTGTGTGTTGTGTGTTGTGTGTGTGTTGTGTGTGTGGTGTGTGTGGGGTGTGGGGTGTGTGTATTGTGTGTTGTGTAGGTGTTGTGTGTGTGTGTTGTGTGTGTGTGTTGTGTGTTTTTTGTGTGTGTGTTGTGTGTTTGTTGTGTGTGTTGTGCTATATGTGTTGTGTGTTTTATGTTGTGTAAGTTTTGTGTTGTGTGTGTAGGGTGTTGTGTGTTGTGTGTGTGTGTGTATAGGGTGTTGTGTGTTGTGTGTGTGTGTGTTGTGTTTTGTGTGTTGCGTGTGGTGCATTTTTGTTGTGTCTTCCAACAACACACACAACATACACGACACACAACACAACACACAACAAAACACACACACAACACAACACACAACATACACGACACACAACACAACACACAACAAAACACACACACACAACACAACACACAATAAAACACACACACAACACAACACACACAACACACAACACACACACAACACACACAACACAAACAACACAACACACAACGCAAACAACACAACACAACATAGGCCTAGCACACAACACAACACAACACAACATAGGCCAAGGCACACAACACAACTCAATATAGGCCTAGGCACACAACACAACTCAACATAGGCTTAGGCACACAATACAACACAACACAACACAACATAGGCCAAGGTACACAACACAACTCAATATAGGCCTAGGCACACAACACAACATAGGCCTAGGCCCACAACACAACTCAATATAGGCCTAGGCACACAACACAACTCAATATAGGCCTAGGCACACAAAACAACTCGATATAGGCCTAGGCACACAACACAACACAACATAGGCCTAGGCACACAACACAACATAGACCTAGGCACACAACACAACACAATATAGGCCTAGAAACACAACACAATATTTGCCTAGGCACACAACACAATATAGGCCTAGGCACACAACACAACATAGGCCTAGGCATACAACACAATATAGGCCTAGGTACACAATACAACATAGGCCTAGGCACATAACACAGCACAATATAGGCCTAGACACACAACACAATATTTGCCTAGGCACACAACACAATATAGGCCTAGGCACACAACTCAACATAGGCCAAGGCACACAACACAACTCAATATAGGCCTAGGCACAATACACAACATAGGCCTAGGCACACAACACAACATAGGCCTAGGCACACAACACAATATAGGCCTAGGCACACAACACAACATAGGCCTAGGCACATAACACAATACAGGTCTAGGCACACAACACACCATAGGCCTAGGCACACAACACAACACAATATAGGCCTAGTCTAAAACACTATATAAGCCTAGGCACACAACACAACATAGGCCTAGGCACACGTTTCAACATAATATAGGCCTAGGCACACAACACAACATAGGCCTAGGCACACAACACAATATAGGCCTAGGCACGCAACAAAATATAGGCCTAGGCACACAACACAATATAGGCCTAGGCACACAACACAATATAGGCCTAGGCACACAACGCAACATAGGCCTAGACCCACAACACAACATAGGCCTAGACCCACAACACAACATAGGCCTAGGCACACAACACAATATAGGCCTAGGCACACAACACAACACAACATTGGCCTGGGCACACAACACAACACAATATAGGCCTAGGCTCACAACACAATATAGGCCTAGGCACACAACACAACATAGGCCTAGGCACACAACACAACACAATATAGGCCTAGGCACACAACACAACATAGGCCAAGGCACACAACACAATATAGGCCTAGGCACACAACACAACACAACATAGGCCTAGGCACACAACATAATAAAGGCTAGACACGCAACACATCATAGGCCAAGGCACACAACACAATATAGGCCTAGGCACACAACACAACATAGGCCAAGGCACACAACACAATATAGGCCTAGGCACACAACACAATATAGGCTAAGGCACACAAAACAAATTATAGACATAGGCACACAACACAACACAATATAGACCTAGGCACTTAACACAATATAGGCCTAGGCACACAACACAACACAACATAGGCCTAGGCACACAACACAACACAATATAGGCCTAGGCACACAAGACTCCACAACATAGGCCTAGGCACACAACACAATATAGGCCTAGGCACACAACACAAACAACATAGGCCTAGGCACACCACACAATATAGGCCTAGGCACACGACACAACACAATATAGACCTAAGTACATAACACAACACAACATAGGCCTAGGCACACAACACAAACAACATAGGCCTAGGCACACAACACAAACAACATAGGCCTAGGCACACAACACAATATAGGCCTAGACACACAACACTACACAACAAAGGCCTAGGCACACAACACAAACAACATAGGCCTAAGCACACAACACAATATAGGCCTAGGCACACTACACAATACAACATAGGCCTAGGCACACAACACAATATAGGCCTAGACAGACAAGACAACAAAATATAGGCCTAGGCACAATACCGGTCACGTGGTAGGCCGTGTATCGGAAATGCAATTTTTTGTTCATTCCAGATTTTTATGAACTGGATTCCAATATTCTGATATTTTGGTGGATATTTTGTGCTAAGTTCGTGAAGCACTTTATTTTGTTATTAGTGATATAGCAGAATATTATTATACATATTGCACAGACTTATTCAGAATTTTGAGTAATATTATTGAGTATTGGAAGAATTGTATTTGATATTCAGCAGAATATCACTCAATATTAGCAGAATAATATTGAATATATAGCTGAATAATATTTAATGGATAAATATTTAAATATTTATCAAAGTTATATATGACGAATGTATATCAGCAAAATATTTAATATTTAGGTGCGGAATTTTTAATACATATCGGATTAATATTTACTATTTTTTGCAGAATAATATTCAATATTTATCCCCACAATATTTAGCAGAATAATATCGAGTATTAAGCATGAGAATGCCTAATTTAAAAATAATGTTTTATGATAAATAGTAAGATAATATTCAATGTTTAGCAGAATATGATTCAACAGAAAGCATAATAATATATAACATTTAGCTAATTTATAGGTAAAACCCAGTGGAATAATATTTAATATTTAAAGGAATATTATTTGAGATGAAGCAAAATAGTATTTAAAATTTAATAGAAAATGTGATTTTCAGGAGAAAAATAACTAATATTTTCCAGAACAATATTTGATAAGTTCGGGTTTCGTGGAAAACAATTTTTTAATCGAAAAAATTTTGGAACGAATTTTAGCGGAAAAGTTCTGGAGAATAAATTTGAATAAGTTTTAAATTTTGAATTTTTACTTCATTTCGAAAGAAATGAATGAATTTGAAAATATGAGTCATTGCTTAGAATTTACTAATTTCAAGTTATATATTGGTTAAGATAATTAATTAATGAAGTATTTTTTTTTACTTTGTTGTGGACAAAAATGAACATGAATATTGTTCAGTTTGATTTCTCCCATTTGCCATATGTTGCCTGGAGTTGCCGTGTGTTGCCAGGAGTTGCCGTGTGTTGCCAGGAGTTGCCGTGTGTTGCCAGGAGTTGCCGTGTGTTGCCAGGAGTTGCCGTGTGTTGCCAGGAGTTGCCGTGTGTTGCCAGGAGTTGCCGTGTGTTGCCAGGAGTTGCCGTGTGTTGCCAGGAGTTGCCGTGTGTTGCCAGGAGTTGCCGTGTGTTGCCAGGAGTTGCCGTGTGTTGCCAGGAGTTGCCGTGTGTTGCCAGGAGTTGCCGTGTGTTGCCAGGAGTTGCCGTGTGTTGCCAGGAGTTGCCGTGTGTTGCCAGGAGTTGCCGTGTGTTGCCAGGAGTTGCCGTGTGTTGCCAGGAGTTGCCGTGTGTTGCCAGGAGTTGCCGTGTGTTGCCAGGAGTTGCCGTGTGTTGCCAGGAGTTGCCGTGTGTTGCCAGGAGTTGCCGTGTGTTGCCAGGAGTTGCCGTGTGTTGCCAGGAGTTGCCGTGTGTTGCCAGGAGTTGCCGTGTGTTGCCAGGAGTTGCCGTGTGTTGCCAGGAGTTGCCGTGTGTTGCCAGGAGTTGCCGTGTGTTGCCAGGAGTTGCCGTGTGTTGCCAGGAGTTGCCGTGTGTTGCCAGGAGTTGCCGTGTGTTGCCAGGAGTTGCCGTGTGTTGCCAGGAGTTGCCGTGTGTTGCCAGGAGTTGCCGTGTGTTGCCAGGAGTTGCCGTGTGTTGCCAGGAGTTGCCGTGTGTGTTTCCAGGAGTTGCCAGGAGTTGCCGTGTGTTTTTAGGGGTTGCCGTGTGTTGCAGGAGTTGCCGTGTGTTGACAGGAGTTACCGTGTGTTGCCAGGAGTTGCCGTGTGTTGCCAGGAGTTGCCGTGTGTTGCCAGGAGTTGCCGTGTGTTGCCAGGAGTTGCCGTGTGTTGCCAGGAGTTGCCGTGTGTTGCCAGGAGTTGCCGTGTGTTGCCAGAAGTTGCCGTGTGTTGCCAGGAGTTGCCATATGTTGCCAGGAGTTGCCGTGTGTTGCCAGGAGTTGCCGTGTGTTGCCAGGAGTTGCCGTGTGTTGCCAGGAGTTGCCGTGTGTTGCCAGGAGTTGCCGTGTGTTGCCAGGAGTTGCCGTGTGTTGCCAGGAGTTGCCGTGTGTTGCCAGGAGTTGCCGTGTGTTGCCAGGAGTTGCCGTGTGTTGCCAGGAGTTGCCGTGTGTTGCCAGGAGTTGCCGTGTGTTGCCAGGAGTTGCCGTGTGTTTCCAGGAGTTGCCAGGAGTTGCCGTGTGTTTTTAGGGGTTGCCGTGTGTTGCCAGGAGTTGCCGTGTGTTGACAGGAGTTACCGTGTGTTGCCAGGAGTTGCCGTGTGTTGCCAGGAGTTGCCGTGTGTTGCCAGGAGTTGCCGTGTGTTGCCAGAGTTGCCGGTGTTGCCAGGAGTTGCCGTGTGTTGCCAGGAGTTGCCGTGTGTTGCCAGAAGTTGCCGTGTGTTGCCAGGAGTTGCCATATGTTGCCAGGAGTTGCCGTGTGTTGCCAGGAGTTGCCGTGTGTTGCCAGGAGTTGCCGTGTGTTGCCAGGAGTTGCCGTGTGTTGCCAGGAGTTGCCGTGTGTTGCCAGGAGTTGCCGTGTGTTGCCAGGAGTTGCCGTGTGTTGCCAGGAGTTGCCGTGTGTTTCCAGGAGTTGCCAGGAGTTGCCGTGTGTTTTTAGGGGTTGCCGTGTGTTGCCAGGAGTTGCCGTGTGTTGACAGGAGTTACCGTGTGTTGCCAGGAGTTGCCGTGTGCTGCCAGGAGTTGCCGTGTGTTGCCAGGAGTTGCCGTGTGTTGCCAGGAGTTGCCGTGTGTTGCCAGGAGTTGCCGTGTGTTGCCAGGAGTTGCCGTGTGTTGCCAGAAGTTGCCGTGTGTTGCCAGGAGTTGCCATATGTTGCCAGGAGTTGCCGTGTGTTGCCAGGAGTTGCCGTGTGTTGCCAGGAGTTGCCGTGTGTTGCCAGGAGTTGCCGTGTGTTGCCAGGAGTTGCCGTGTGTTGCCAGGAGTTGCCGTGTGTTGCCAGGAGTTGCCGTGTGTTGCCAGGAGTTGCCGTGTGTTGCCAGGAGTTGCCGTGTGTTGCCAGGAGTTGCCGTGTGTTTCCAGGAGTTGCCAGGAGTTGCCGTGTGTTTTAGGGGTTGCCGTGTGTTGCCAGGAGTTGCCGTGTGTTGACAGGAGTTACCGTGTGTTGCCAGGAGTTGCCGTGTGTTGCCAGGAGTTGCCGTGTGTTGCCAGGAGTTGCCGTGTGTTGCCAGGAGTTGCCGTGTGTTGCCAGGAGTTGCCGTGTGTTGCCAGGAGTTGCCGTGTGTTGCCAGAAGTTGCCGTGTGTTGCCAGGAGTTGCCATATGTTGCCAGGAGTTGCCGTGTGTTTGCCAGGAGTTGCCGTGTGTTGCCAGGAGTTGCCGTGTGTTGCCAGGAGTTGCCGTGTGTTGCCAGGAGTTGCCGTGTGTTGCCAGGAGTTGCCGTGTGTTGCCAGGAGTTGCCGTGTGTTGCCAGGAGTTGCCGTGTGTTGCCAGGAGTTGCCGTGTGTTGCCAGGAGTTGCCGTGTGTTGCCAGGAGTTGCCGTGTGTTGCCAGGAGTTGCCAGGAGTTGCCGTGTGTTTTTAGGGGTTGCCGTGTGTTGCCAGGAGTTGCCGTGTGTTGCCAGGAGTTGCCGTGTGTTGCCATGAGTTGCCGCGTGTTTCCAGGAGTTGTCATGTGTTGTTATCTGTTGCCATGTGTTGTCATGTGTTGCCATGTGTTGCTATGTGGCAACCTATGCAACCTATGGCAATTGCCATAGGTTGCAATGTGTTGTAATATGTTGTCATGTGTTGCCATGTGTTGCAATGTGTTACCATGTGTTGCCATATGTTGCCATATGTTGCCATGTGTTGCCATGTGTTGTCATGTGTTGCCATGTGTTGCCATGTGTTGCCATGTGTTGCCATGTGTTGCCACGTGTTGCCATGTGTTGCCATTTGTTGCCATGTGTTGCCATGTTTTGCCTAACCTTCTCAAAGCGTTGCCATGCGTTGCCACGTGTTTGCACAGCGTTGCCATATGGCGCCACCACCCTCCTGAAAAATGATCTCCTTTGTAAATTGATGGACGGTCCTTGCATATCAGCTATGGAAGGGGGGGGGAAGTGGGGTCCCCCAATATACCCCTTCGAAACATTCCCCCCCCCCGGAAAAATTCCCCTAACCCCCCTTAAAAAATACCCCCTCTTGGGGCAATTTTTGGGGGGTGGTGAAATTATTGTTTAGGTTTTGATTTTTGTGTTGGGTGTAGGGGTGAGGTGTAGGGGTGAGGTGTAGGGGTGAGGTGTGGGGGTGAGGTGTAGGGGTGAGGTGTAGGGGTGAGGTGTAGGGGTGAGGTGTAGGGGTGAGGTGTAGGGGTGAGGTGTAGGGGTGAGGTGTAGGGGTGAGGTGTAGGGGTGAGGTGTAGGGGTGAGGTGTAGGGGTGAGGTGTGGGGGTGAGGTGTAGGGGTGAGGTGTGGGAGTGAGGTGTGGGGGTGAGGTGTGGGGGTGAGGTGTGGGGGTGAGGTGTGGGGGTGAGGTGTGGGGGTGAGGTGTGGGGGTGAGGTGTGGGGGGTGAGGTGTGGGGGTGAGGTGTGGGGGGTGAGGTGTGGGGGTGAGGTGTGGGGGTGAGGTGTGGGGGTGAGGTGTGGGGGTGAGGTGTGGGGGGGGTGAGGTGTGGGGGTGAGGTGTGGGGGTGAGGTGTAGGGGGTGAGGTGTGGGGGTGAGGTGTAGGGGTGAGGTGTAGGGGTGAGGTGTAGGGGTGAGGTGTAGGGGTGAGGTGTAGGGGTGAGGTGTGGGGTTGAGGTGTAGGGGTGAGGTGTAGGGGTGAGGTGTAGGGGTGAGGTGTAGGGGTGAGGTGTAGGGGTGAGGTGTGGGGGTGAGGTGTAGGGGTGAGGTGTAGGGGTGAGGTGTGGGGGTGAGGTGTGGGGGTGAGGTGTAGGGGTGAGGTGTAGGGGTGAGGTGTAGGGGTGAGGTGTAGGGCTGAGGTGTAGGGGTGAGGTGTAGGGGTGAGGTGTAGGGGTGAGGTGTGGGGGGTGAGGTGTGGGGGTGAGGTGTAGGGGTGAGGTGAGGGGTGAGGTGTAGGGGTGAGGTGTAGGGGTGAGGTGTAGGGGTGAGGTGTAGGGGTGAGGTGTAGGGGTGAGGTGTAGGGGTGAGGTGTAGGGGTGAGGTGTAGGGGTGAGGTGTAGGGGTAAGGTGTGGGGGTGAGGGGTAGGGGTGAGGTGTGGGGGGTGAGGTGTGGGGGTGAGGTGTGGGGGTGAGGTGTAGGGGTGAGGTGTGGAGGTGAGGTGTGGGGTGAGGTGTGGGGGTGAGGTGTGGGGGTGAGGTGTGGGGGTGAGGTGTGGGGGTGAGGGTGTGGGGGTGAGGTTGTGGGGTGAGGTGTGGGGGTGAGGTGTGGGGGTGAGGTGTGGGGGTGAGGTGTGGGGGTGAGGTGTGGGGGTGAGGTGTGGGGGGTGAGGTGTGGGGTGAGGTGTGGGTGGTGTGGGGGTGAGGTGTGGGGGTGAGGTGTGGGGGTGAGGTGTGGGGGTGAGGTGTGGGGGTGAGGTGTGGGGGTGAGGTGTGGGGGGTGAGGTGTGGGGGTGAGGTGTGGGGGTGAGGTGTGGGGGTGAGGTGTGGGGGTGAGGTTGTGGGGGGTGAGGTGTGGGGGGTGAGGTGTGGGGGTGAGGTGTGGGGGTGAGGTGTGGGGGGTGAGGTGTGGGGGTGAGGTGTGGGGGTGAGGTGTGGGGGGTGGGGTGAGGTGTGGGGGGTGAGGTGTGGGGTGAGGTGTGGGGGTGAGGTGTGGGGTGAGGTGGGGGTGAGGTGTGGGGTGAGGTGTGGGGGTGAGGTGTGGGGGTGAGGTGTGGGGGTGAGGTGTGGGGGTGAGGTGTGGGGGTGAGGTGTGGGGGTGAGGTGTGGGGGTGTGGTGTGGGGGTGAGGTGTGGGGGTGAGGTGTGGGGTGAGGTGGTGTGGGGGTGAGGTGTGGGGGGTAGGTGTGAGGGTGTGGGGGTGAGGTGTGGGGGTGAGGTGTGGGGGTGAGGTGTGGGGGTGAGGTGTGGGGGTGAGGTGTGGGGGGTGAGGTGTGGGGGTGAGGTGTGGGGGTGAGGGATGTGGGGGTGAGGTGTGGAGGGGGGTGAGGTGTGGGTGTGGTGAGGTGTGGGGGGTGAGGTGTGGGGGTGAGGTGTG